>CM052798.1:80847302-81009493 GCA_028533885.1 Nasua narica | reverse complement strand
TCCTGGATTAAGCAGGGATTTCTTAGATATATTACAAAAAGAACAATTCATAAAAGAAAAGATTGATAAGTTGGATTGCACTGAAATAAAGACTTTTGCCCTATATATGGCATTATTTAGAAAATAAAAAGTCACAGACTAGAAGAAATATCTGAAATCACATATCTGATAAAGGGCTTGAATCCAGCTTGCATAAGAACCCTCAAAAGGCAGTAATAAAAAAACCATCAACCCAGTGAAAAAAGAAATGAGCACAAGATTTACAAAGACACTTCATCAAAGGAATGGCAAATAAGCACATGAAAAGATGCTTAACATCATTAGTTATTAATAAGATGCAAATAATAACCACAATATGACAGCATAGCACATCTATTAGAATAGCTAAAGCAGGCACATGAAGTAACTGAAAATACCAAGGGCTGGCAAGGGTGTGGAGCAACGGAAGTCCTATATATTGCTTTTGAGAATTCAAAATGGTGCAGCCACTTTTCAAAACAGTGGCAGTTTTTTTGTAAAGCTAAACATATACTTACCAAATGACCTGGCAACCTAGGTTGCTAAATAAAATTTTCTCTTCACAGAAAACCACATATGTTAATAGTGGCTTTATTAGTCATCACTAAAAACTGGAATCCATCCCATACATCCCATGGATGTATCCGAGTACATCCATGCTCGGCAATTAAAAGAATGTAATACTGGTATCACAACAACAGGAACAGATCTCAATCACATTTTTTGGGGTGAAAGGCGCCAGACTTAAAATATCATAAATGGTGTGATTCCACTGATATAACATTCTGGAAAACATAAAAGTATAAGGATGGAGAATAGAATCATGGTTGCCAGGGGCCGAGGGTGTAGATGGGGTGGATTGCAAAGGGCGGGAGGAAATGTGGGGGGATTATCGAATTGTTCTACATTCTGATTGTGATAGTGGTTACATGGCTCCATGTGTTTGTCAAAACTCACAGAGTGGCACACTGAGAGGATGAATTTTGCTCTATGCAAATTATACCTAATCACATAAATGAAAAGAAATGTCAGTGACAGAAACTTTCTGTGTAATTTATGCTTTCAAAGTCCATGTGTTGCCACCATTTGCTTTTCCTATTCTGAATATAAGCAATGTCCGCATGTATGGTTGCATGCCTGTTTAAGAAGAAATGTAGGACAAATTATAGATTTAAATAGCCCTAACTGTTGTCTAAAAGTAGAAGTCATTAAAGCTATTTGACTAATAGCAGCTTGAAAAAACTCTAGCCTCATGCTAGAGCCTTACGTTGCTGAGTGGCTAGAGTCCAGGTAAAATGATTGATTGCGTTATTGAGGAACACATGTTTTACCGGTCTACCTATAAATTACCTTTAGCTCCAGGGCGACCATAATAGGTTTTCATTTCAGAACATTTTCCTCCATTTAAAATTCCATGATTTTTTCAGTCTGATCGTATGCCCATTTCGATCTTGTTCATTTGTGGAAATAAGCTCAGTTTTGTCTTATTCTGTAGAAAACTACCCTTGTGTCGAAGTGCCTAAAATGCTGGTAGGATCTATTTTGAATGACTGATTTCTGAGGGAACAGAAAAGAATGTGGAGGTCTTTCTTGGCACACTCTCATTGCAGGGGAAAGGTCGATAATTCAAGACAAATCCTATTTCATTTCTCTATTAGGGGTCACAAAGAGCCAGTCATACTCATATATTGAAAAAGCCTCTCTCCATTTTCTGACAAGAGACAAAAATCCTTACAGCTAGCTGTGACCTTTAACAGTTGATATTAGTTCACTTAAATACACGTTCATCTGCAAATTATTTATTAAACTGAGAGGTGCTTTGCCTTCTCAATGACAAAATTTCATTCTTCATTTCCCTCTCTTACGGAATTTCTACCAATATACATGCTCAGCAACCTTTAGTCATTTGAAGGACGAAGAGTGTTTTTGAAACGACATTGACAAACACAGACTATATACTGGTCCGTCGGAGTGGTGATTCAATTATCTCCGCCAGGCCACCAAACACCAACAGTGGCTCTTTTGTCACAAGCCCAGCTTCCACACCCCAAGTCCTTCTCTGTTTGGTGGCGTTATCCCAGCCTGCACCCTCTTTGCCTCTGTGCTCCAACTCATTCTTATTCATAGACACTTAAAGCAATTTCCTTTATGCAGATCTTGATTCGTTATCAGAAATCAATATTTTGAGGACGTTTTTCTTCATGGATTACTATCATTTCAAAATCAAAATATTTTGCGATTGCTGAAAGCTCACAGAAATATTCCGTGCATGAGCTGACAGGAAACTGTAATCAAATTGTCAAGCAATTGCTCTGACTGTGGCAAAGTGAGGATGCTAGATTACACGTGTCAGCATGTGAAGATAACGGCTGCTTCGCGAACAGCAGGCTGAAGGCTTGATAGGAGAAGGGAAGTTTATCGCCGTAAACTGCAACCTATCCTAGACAGTAGTGCCACCTCAGCATTCCTTCGTTTGCGTTAGGAACCCTTCATGGGCAATAAAGTGTCTCGGTTTAACCGTTTGGAAAGCATTCTGCAAATTCCCGGCAAAGCACGTTCTGTCAGTTAATTTGTGCTAATCTGCCAGCCAGGGTTAAACAACTAACGGATTCAAACGGGTGATGTCCGTCCGACGTTCTCAGACTGGATCTAATAGCATTCATATACTCACTTCACAGGAGTAACTATTACAGCAAGGGGACAGATCCTCTTCTGCTCAAATGGATAAAATCCTATCTCGTGCCCTGTTTTTTTGGGCATTGAAAGATTTATTGCCAGTCTCTTCTCCCCTGGTTTCTCCCTGGTCTCAAGACCCTCAAGGTTCTTTGCCACTTTCCCCTCCTCCCATGGCGGCTCCAAGCCTCCACCAAGGGCTTCCAAGGATATCCATTATTCAGTGCCTCTGTGCGCGGCTGCTACCTCCATGGCCTAATCACTCAGCATCCACTGTGTCTTCTCCCCCAGAGGCAGGGGAAGCCTGTGGAGTCTGAGGTCAGTATGTGCTGGCGTCTTCGCTCTTTTATCCATCTTGGCAGCCAGATATTTTAAGGTGCTATATTTATTATTCAGTTGCAAAACCAGGGTGATTTGGGTGACTGATGCTGTGGTATAGGAGGTGTTTACTAAATAAATACATATTTTATGATGTGCATTATTTATTAAGTTAAAATTATTCTACTCAAGTGTATCTTTTGGTATTCTTTTTTCCTTTTTTTAAATTTTCCCCCTCCCCATGTTGTTTCCTGAATATATTCCTGCACATGGGGCCCACTATTCTGAGTACCTAGGATATTTTCTTGGAAGAATTTGGCATTCTGGGAGGCTACATTAACTCTTTCTGGCCCTTCGGCTACCTCTTTGTGATTGCCTATTTCGATACCCTGAAAAGTGACCATAGCCACCTGAGTTGACGCAGCTCCCTTGAGCCCTAACTGTCCCTTAAAGAAGTGGCTAGGTTTTGTAAAGTTGTTTTTTTTTTTTTTTTTTTTTAAGAAAATCCTGCAGATCTCCTTCATAGATTTGGGTCTGGGCACTCTGCTTTTTTGGAACACGGGCTGTGTATAATCCCAGCTCGTGAAAAGGAAGCCGATCATGGAAATGCCTAGGGCTTATGATTTGAGTGTATTCAATCCTTCACCCCCTCTCCCAGTCCATCTTTATGTTCCCTCCAACACTCCTCTAGTCTTGAGGCAGCACAGGAGCTTCAGAAAGTAGTTAATAATCTTCTCCGTGCCTGTTTTCATTTTTGAGGAAGTCAGTGAGGGGCTTAATTGCTCTCCCAGGCTAAGGTTGCAAATGGTAGTAAGTAACCTGATCCATGATAGGTGTCCAACCTAGGTTTGCGACTTTTCAAATACAGCGTGGAAGAAGGTTACCCTCTACTGCCGATTATGTTTTATGTAAGCAAAATGCATTATTTAACAATGACTAGGTAAGCAGTAGCTGGTGACATTGTTAGAGGACATCAAATGTACTGAACAGTCAACCTGGTATTTTGTCTGTATTTTTCCAGTCTTCTTCAAAGCATCCCGTACTGCAGAGCATCATGGGACTCCTGCTTCTTAAGATGGGCACAGGAAATCTTCCAAGTATTTTATGAGCCTTAGATCAATAACAGGCCCATTCTTTTTTTTTTTTCTTCAAATTTTTATTTAAATTCTAGGTAGGTAACATTCAGTGCAATATTGGTTTCAGGAGTAGAATTCACTGGTTCATCATTTACATACAACACTCAGTGCTTGTCATAACAAGTGACAGGTCCTTTTTTGCTATCTGTTGTTTCTACTTAGAGCCAGGGTACAAATGGAGGCCCCCGGCTGGTGTTCTAGGCCCTCTGATGCAGAGGTCTATAGCTGGGGTCCTGGGTGCTGGCCACTCTCTGGGAAGTACAGAAAAGCATCATGAGATAAATACTAGATACAGACACAAAGCAACTATATTTAAAAAAGAATGATGTATGACTTAGAAATGCACCCCTGGTCTTAAATCCATTATTTTTGATAAAGACATTCTGAGCTCTCTCTTTCCTCAACTAGGCTCAAACATCATCTTCCTCTGGGTTTAATAGTCATTAATGTCTATTCTTTCTATGAACCCATAACAACTGTTTATATAGATAGATAGATAGATAGATAGATAGCAATTCTTGCATTCTATTTTTATTATTGTTCTTAGCTCCTCTCTCTCTGGAATGTGAAATGTTAGGAAAAGGATTTCACTCACCTTTGCATTATGCTGTACCTTGCATAAAGACTTATCCCTTGAAGATGCTCAGAAAATGTTTGAATTGAAATCTGGGAAACGGCTAATGTAGTGCCTCTCCATTAAATGCACTTTAAGGTGAAGGTAACTATTGCGCAAATAAATCGCCTTTTATACTATGTACACCCTGACTCCATATCCTCAAACACAATATGATGTACTATTACACAAAGAAAGCCTTTGCTAAAAAGTGATTTTAAATTTGAAAACTGGCTTATTTCATTACATATCAGATATCTATACCTTCACTGATTAAGGGTCTAGCCAGTTGACTTGATAAAATGACTGATTAATATAAAAATAATACTTTAAAGAAATTACAAATCAAAGAGTGGTAAAAGTTTCTCTCCTCAAACAGTTATTTAATAACTATTAGAATGGTGCTCACGGTCAATGCATCAGTTTTTATCAGAGTGTTGTTTTCTAGGCAAAATTATTAATGATTGTAGAAGGCAGCGGGATAACAGGTATACAAAACTTCAAAGCTGCATGAATTTGCTACTTGCAGGGATACGATGTGAACAGCTTTCAACTTCAACAATGATTTAGAATATTTCCTGTCCCTTATGAAAAGACTTTTTCACATTGCAATGCACGATTTCCTTCTACCACTCCACCCACTTGTTGTATTAAACAATATTGTTTAAAATATTTTAACAATAACTCCTCAATGATAACTGAGTAGTGGTTACTTTTTCTATATCACCTGTACTAAGTGATACCAAAATCATGAGATGGAGTCTTAATAGCTACCAGCAGAGGAATAATGTTAGAAGTGGCGATACAAATGATGTTTTGGGGAGCCCTAATTACTGACATACCATTTATTTTATTTTATTTTATTTTATTTTATTTTATTTTATTTTATTTTATTTTATTTTTAATCTAAATTTAATTAATTAACATATAATGTATTACTTTTTTCAGGGGTACAAGTCTGTGATTCATCAGTCTTATATAACACCCAGTGCTCATTACAGTATATACCCTCCCCAATGTCCATCACCCAGTTACCCCTTCATACAACTTATTTTAAATGATTGATATCCCGGGGTGGGGGTGCAGGGAGGCTTGACATTCTGGGAATGGCACCTCCTTGTCTCTTTGTTCTCAACACCACCTTAGAATATGTGCTGCCGAAGCAAGCACATCAACACCACCTTAGAGTCCTTCATCATTCCCATTCTTTTTCTTGCCCCCTGCCAGATAGAGCCACATCCCTCTTTAAGTGATAAGCCTTCTGAGAGCTACTTTATATTTTTTTTCTCTTGGGCCAAGAATGAAAACATGTTGAACCATTACAAACCACAGACTGTCCCCACAAGCTGGCAAATGGCACTGAGTGGCCACGTCATTACTTTTGTTCCTCAGTTGTGCCGGTACCATGTAAATCAGATAGTACAGAGAAGTTTACCTAATTGTGAAGACTTTCTTAATCTGCGTCTATTTAACAAGTCTGGTCAAAGTTTGCTGTCAAAGATGCTGACTGTAAGTGTTGATGAGTTTGGATATCTTTTGCTATAATTATTAAAATCCTACCACTTTCCCCATTCCTTCCAACCTCAAATTCAATGATCCATTCACAGGTTTATCCTTCTGACTCTTAGCACAGTATTTATTACCTTAGACTAATTTTCATTTTCTTTAAAGCCAAGTTCTTTCATATCTCAGAACCTTTAAATGGACTCCTCCCTTTCAGTCTAGAATTATTCTTCTACTTTTACCTCTTCTATCCTCTCCTTCCTTCTCTTTTATGCAATTGCTATTGTTCTTGGTCTGTATAGTATTCTATTTTCAAGTCCTAACTTAAATGCTATTTTTTCCAAGGACTTTCTCTTGAGGAGAGGTTTAACAAGTTAAGGGCAGTTTAGCAGTAATAGCACACAAAATTAGCATTCATAGGAATTAGGATGAACAAAACTGAACAAAAAAATGTTTGGGCCTTCTACGTTGCCCCTTCTCTACTTGGCAATCCCTGTTTCCTCCCAAATCCAGACACTTCTACCTCTTTTCCTGGCTTTTCATTCCTTATTTTTTCCAGCAACTGTTTTGATCATCCCAGTTTTATTGCACCTCTCTGAGAGAAATCCAGCCACTTTGGAGTGCAAATTTTGATGGAAACAGAATAGTTATGGGACAGTCTTGTAGAATTGGGCAACAAAATAATTTTGTTGTTTTCTTTCTCTGAGACAGGCTTGGATAGTAACATTGTTTATTCCCCAAAGCCTAAGAGTTGTCATATAATCAATATAATCTACAATTTTTTTTAAGATTTTATTCATTCATCTGACAGAGAGAGAGATATCACAAGTAGGCAGAGAGGCAGACAGGGGGTGGGGGGAAGCAGGCTCCCTGCTGAGCAGAGAGCCTGATGCAGGCTTCAATTCCAGGACCCTGAGATCATGACCTGAGCCAAAGGCAGAGGCTTAACCCACTGAGCCACACAGACACCCCATTCTCCTCCAATTTTTCAAGCTAAAATATTTCTACCTCCTTCTTCCATGTTGGTTATTATATAGAACTCTGCTATGGAATAAATGTTTGTGTTTCCACAAAATTCACAAATTAGGTTCCTACTTTCCAAAAGGGATGAAGGTGGGAGTGATTAGGTTTAGATAAGATCATGAGATGGGATCCTCATGATGGGATTAATGCCCTAGAAAAATGAAGAGACAGGAGATCTCTCTCGCTCTCTTCTCTTTCTCTCTCTTTCTCTCTCTCTCCCTCTCTATTTCTCTCCCCCTCCCTCTTGCATGGACCAACAAAAGATTATGTGAGTACATAACCAGGTAGAGGGCCTTTCCCAAGAACCTGACCATGCATCTAACCATGATCCTGATCTTCTAGCCTCCAGAATTGTAAAAAATAAATGTTTGTTGTTAAGCCACTCTGGATATGGTATTTCATCATAGCATCCTGAATAAGACAAATTCCTAGGCACCATGGATCATGTTCCCAATACAATCCAAACAAAGGGCCAAGGAGCTGATAGTTTGGGGAGACAGAGATTGGAAAGATTCCCTGAGGCAGTGGTGTACATTATGGGAAGGATTGGAGGGTATGGAGTTGGGGGGGGTCAGAGGTTCATGGGTGGTGGGGGACTTTCCCAGAACTTCAGTGGTAGGGATATAAGATGGTATAAACCTAGCATGGGTAAAGAAGTGGCGGGGTACACAAGGAATGGACAGAAAAGGACAATCCAGGATTTTATAATCTGGTTGGGGAACTAGAACCTACCATGTATATATGATTAAGTGTCCAAATAAGTTCTATAGAGATTCAGGAGAAAATGAAATGAGTACAGTGTGAAGCATTTGAAATATAGGGAATCTTAATACACATTCAGTTTTGCAAGATGAAAAAGATGAAAGACATCAGTTGTATAACAAGACAATATTTAACGCTACTGAACTGTACACTTAAAAATGGTTAAAATGATAAATTTAATATTATGTGTTCTTTACCACAATAAAAAACCCTAATAAACAAAATAAAACAAAAACACAAAATAGGGACATATATATATATTTCCTTCTATTGTTTGTCACCTTTTTATCCTTGCACTGGTTAGTGGTTATGTCACCAAGAGATGGAATTAGGGTTTAGCTATTACCTCTCCACCTGTGCCATATAATCCTTATAGGTGATTCAAACAAAAACAAAAATAATTTTAAAATCTAAGAAAAAAAATGGTTCTTGTTATGAAAACATAGCTTCAAGAAAAATTTCCTATCCTGCGTTTCCCAATGGGTATGTCATAAATTCTGCAAATTGTCAGTAATGGTAAAGCTTTTAAAAAAAGAACATTGAAATCATTAAAAATATATGTTAAAAATTATAAAAACACTTAAAATTGTTATAAATATTTGAATATTATTTAAAAACTAACTCTGGTAGGTTGCTGAATAGAGTAATTGTGACCTTGGTACTTAGGACTCTGTAGATAGTCACCATATCGTCTCCTTCCCACCTTCTTGTTGAATCACTTCCATTTGGTTTAGTTAATTTTTGAGTTGGTATGTTGTTGGTTTTTTTCATTTTCGTTTTTTTTAAGATTTTATTTATTTATTTGATAGAGAGAGAGCACAAGCAGGGGGAGCAGCAGAGGGATGGGGAGAAGTAGGCTCTCCACTGAACAGGGAGCCCAACGCAGGGCTTGATCCCAGGATGCCGGGATCATGACCTGAGCTGAAGGCAGAAGCTTAACTGACTAAGCCACCCAGGCGCCCCTATGGTTGGTTTTCTTGAGTAGGGTCCTGAAACCATACCACTGCAGTTCATACTCTGGCTTTACAAATTGCTAGTTGTTTGACTTTGGGCAAAATTATATAATTTGTAACTCAGATTCCTCATTTGTAAAATGGAGGTAATGCTGACATCTACCCCAGATGGTTTTTGTGAGGATTAAATAAGCCACAAAAGTGGTTACAACAATGCTTGACACACAGTCATGCTCAGGAAGTGGTAGGGATCATGATTATGATTATAATTATGATTATTACAAGGTACACATAAATAAAATCTGCTTTAAATTTTTTTCTAAATGTGTTTTTTTCTTATATGACTGTTTTTATAATTTTTATATGAATAATGAGTCAAAGTCTGCTGCTTAAGTTTTGTAATGTATTCTTTTTTCCTTAAAGTAAAAATATTAATTACTCAGAACAAATAATAATTGAATGAAATTCAATTCAATTGATTTTTAAAGGGACTATAGAACATTACAGTTACAGAAATATACAATATATACAATTATATATGATTGATCAAATATCAAATATATTTGATATATGATCAATATCAATATGTCAATGATATATGATCAAATATATATGATACAATCATATATATATGATTATATATGACTATTAAAATATTTGTAAGAGAATATTTTCAGAATCTTAAACATTAAAGTAATAAAAATTAACATTTTATGACTTCTTTTGCATAATACATATTTAATTTTTCATATTTTAAGAAAATACATCTTTAAATTTTTTAAGGTTGCAGAGAATATAAATTTATTTTTTTGAAAATGCATTTTTTTAAATATTTCATAGCCTATGATCCCTTTAAGTACTTTCTATTTAGATGATTTTCTATAGGCATGTATTTTTCCATCTTAATGGACAAACTTTTGATTAAAGCTTGAAAGTTATCATACTCCCAAGACCACCCCAACAATGAAAAAATATTAAGCCCTGATTAAGCAATATAATGAGAAATTCCTCAAATATGCATTTGAAAGTCCCTACAATTCTTTTCTTCCTCACCCTAAATTTTTTTTTTTGCATGGAATATTAGCCAATGAATCAATGATGACGAGTAAATTCTCTGATATCTTACCTCAAAACATTTTGAACATTTTTTTAAAAAGTTTTGAATTTTTTAAAAGTGTTTCACTTATCTATTGCTATATAAGAAATTATCCCAGTACTTAATAGCTTAAGATAATAAACATTTATTATCTCAAAATCTCTATGGTCAGAAATCCAAGCATGGCTTAGCTGTGTGCCCTATGGCTTGAAATCAGTCATGAGCTTGATTGAAGTCAGATTTTTGGACAGGTTTATGGTCTCATCTACAGGCTTGACAGGAGAAAGATTCACTTCTAAATCCACCCCCATGGTTGTTGGTAGAACTCAGCTTCTTGTAGGCTGTTGGACTAAGGCATCAGTTCCTCACTGGCTCTTGGCCAGGGGCCTCCCTCAATTCCCTACCAACTGAATGTTCCACAAGACAGCTCACATTATGACAATTGGCTGCCCTAAGACGGCTGCGAGAGCCAGAGAGCAAGCGAACAAGAGAGACAAAGCATCTAAGACTGAAGCCACATTTTTTTCTTTAACCTAATGTACAAATTGACATTCTACCACTTTTGCTGTAATATAGTTGATTAAAAAAAAAATCCCTAGATGTAAACCACACTGAAAGGAAGAGTCATACAAGAACATGAATACTGAGAAGTAGAGGTCATGATTTGTTGTTTGGGGGCTTCCCTGTAACAGAGAATACCACAAACCTGCCTCATGGACAGCCTTCCTTTGCTCAGTTGACAGCAACCCCTTCTGTCTGGACGTTCAGTCCAAAACCTCAGAGTCACCCTTGAATGCCATTCTGTGAGGAAAGCTTGTCCCCTCTATTTCAAAAATAACTTCAGACTTCCACCACTTCTCATACTTCCACTACTATTGTCCTGGCCCTGGACACCACCATCTTGCGTCTAGATTACTGAAAGAGCCTCCTAACAGGTGTTTCTGCTTTTATCTTTACCCACCATAAGTCTATTCTCTATACGGCAGCTAGAATGACTCTCGTAAAACAGAAATCAATCATATCACTCTGTTCAAAATCTGCCTTGACTTTCCATGTCATTCAGAGTCGAAGCCAAAATTTACGACGGCCTGTGAAGCTCTCTATGAGCTGGTCTTCATTCTTTGCTGCTCTCATCTGTCACGTGCTCCCCTACAACCACACTGACCTCTTGCTAGTCCTTAAATTAGAGGGTCCTCTCTGGTCCAAGGGCATTGCTATAGGTCTCCCATTTGCCTGGAAAGGTCTTTCCCTAGATGCCACTTGGTTAACTTTCTCTCTCACTTCAATTGTCTTTCTTAAACCCTCTTGGTAAGGTATACCTTATGTCATATTTCACTCGGCCCTCTTCCGTTCCTTCACTCTGATCTACATTTTCTTTCATCTTTGACACATATCATCTGTTATGGATTGAATTGTGTCCCCACCCCCCCAAAATTCACATGTCAAAGTTCTACCTCCTATTACCTCAGAATGTGACATTACAGATAGAATTAGTTCAGATGAGGTCAAATTTGAGGTCAAATTTGGACCCCTAATCAATATAACTGGTGTCCTTATCAATAGGGGAAGTTAAGACAGACACACAGACAAGAAGAGTGTCATGTGAAGATGGAGTCAAAGACCAGGATGATGTGTCTTCAATCCCAAGAATGCCAAGGATTTCTGGCAGAAGCTAGGGGAGAGGCAGGAAACAGGTTTTTCCTCACAGACATCAGGAGATAAAAATACATCTTGATCAGACACTTCTAGAATTCGGAACTATGAGATGATAAATTTCTATTGTGTAAGCCACCTAGCTTGTGGTACTTTGTTATGGTAGCCCCAGAAAACTAATCTTTTAATATATTAGGGAGTTTAAGTTTTATTATTTATATAGATTACTGTCTGCCTTGCCTTGTTGGAATGTAATCATCTTAAGGGCAGGAATCCTTGCATGTTTTGTTCATTGAGAGAAATCCATGCTTGTCACATGGTATGGTGTAGATAAATGATTATTGAATAAATGACCAAGAAACAAATTTCCTCCATGAACTCTTTTATACAATATTAATTTGTGCTCAAGGAACTAATTACAAGGTTCTGTAATGCCCCAATAGAGAATGCCTCCATCAGTCGCAGAGTTTTTGTTTTAACAGCCTGCCTTGAAACTGCTGATGCAACACATGGGATCAATGATGCAGAAGAAATAGGAAATGTACCACTTTTTGATTAATGCAATTAGTAGACACATTTAGGACATTTTGGAAGAACAGAGATCACACTAATCTGGAATACTTTTAGATTAAAGAAGTTTCATTACAGATTGGGTAGTACTTTAATAATGGTGCTAGTGAGACTCTCTAAAGAGAAATTCTTTGAAGAACTTTATTCTGTAAAATACCCAAAGAGTCTACAGGAGATGAAATGTTTAAATTGATAAGTGAATGCTTTGATGTACACCAGATAGAAACTCTACATAAACTTGCCCTGATAGTGAGGGAACAATGGCAGGAAGTTGTAAAGGCTTTCACATATAGCTCATATTGTAAACCTTAAGATTTAAGAAATACATTATTTTCTTCACAGTGAGGCTTTCATATGTAGACATTCACTATCGATCAGAATTCCACATTAAATGATGTTATCAAAATGGTGAATCTAATAAAATGTAAGCAGTTCTGTCCTATTTTCAGCTTTATGTGAAGAAATGGGATCAGTTGCCACTCTTGGCTGTTTCATGCCGGATTGTACTGTTCATCCAAAGAAAAACTTTTGTCAAAAATTAATAAGCTGTAAGAATCAAAACTTTTTCTCCGAATGATTCCCTGTTGAATATTTTTGAAGCACAGTTATTTGTTGGCTATACTACATTATTTAGCCACTAGAGGCACTTACTGAAAACATCAAGAATTCCATAAAAACATTAGCATGCACAGAGTTTACAAATTCAAAGTGAAAATGAAGGGGTTCCTGGGTGGCTCACTTAGTTAAGTGTCTGCCTTGAGCTCAGGTCATGACCCCAGGGTGTTGGGATTGAGTCTCGCATCAGGCTCCCTGCTGAGCAGGTAGCCTGCTTCTCCCTCTCCCTCTGCAGCTCCCCCTGCTTGTTCTCTCTCTGTGTTTGTCTCTCTGTCTCTCTCTCTGTCAAATAAATAAATGAAACTTTTAAAAAATAATGAATGAGGGGCGCCTGGGTGGCTCAGTTGGTTGGGCAACTGCCTTCGGCTCGGGTCATGATCCTTGAGTTCCGGGATCGAGTCCCACATCGGGCTCCCAGCTCCACGGGGAGTTTGCTTTTTCCTCTGACCTTCTCTCCTCTCATGCTCTCTCTCACTTTCTCTGTCTCTCCAATAAATAAATAAAATCTTTAAAAAAAAATTAATGAATGAAATCTTGAAACAAAGAGCGAAAAACAGTTTACTAAAGGTATTTACTAGGTATTAAAATTGCAATCTTAATGAAGAATTATTAACACCCAGTAGATCAACAAAGGAGAAGCTTTGTTGTTATTTTGGAATACTTGCTATGAAAAAGTTATATTGGGTTTGAAATCCGAGATTATCAACAAAGCTTTTCAAAATTACCTTGGTCTATGGATGAAAAAAAGAGCCCTTCAATGCCGTGACATAAAAGTAAGAGAAAGTAAATGGTCTAAATTCTGGCAATGGGGAAAATTCCATCCAGTAGTCAAAAAGCTATTAATAATCTTCCAACATTTGCTGCCTTCACTTATGTGAACAGTTTTTCATCAGTGGTTGAACATGAACAATTGAAGAGGTCATTTGTTTTTGTTACTTATTTCTACATAGCAAAGGACCCCAAAACTTGATTAATTTATTAATAAAGCTTAAAAAACTTATTAATAAAGCTTAAAGCCATCATTTGTTATTACTGCCCACAGTTTTGTGCATTGACCAGACGCAGTGGACAAAATGGCATCAATTGTCAACAGTCATTTGCAACCCGACTAAGCTGAGTATCCGGGATAACTGGCTATGGGCACTTGCTGTTACTCCAGGAGTTACCAGGAGTTTCCAGGAGTTACCAGAGTAACTCCTGGAGGCATCATTCCGAGTGCCTATAGTCGGCCTCTCCATGCAGCTTCGGCTTTTCCCTCATGGCAGCTTTGTTCTGAGACAGGTAATCCCCAAAATGAGAGTTTTAAGAGACCCAGATGGAAGTGTCAAAACTTCTTGTAAGACCTCATTTCGAAAGTGCAAAAATCTTACTTCTTCTTGGTTAAATGGATCACCAGGAAAGTCCTAAATCTAAGGGAAGGAGAGCTAGATTCTACTTCTTGATGTGAGAAGTGGCATGAATTTACAATAAGGGAAGGAATTCATAGAGGCCTTCTTAGAGATCCTTTGCCACATAAAGTTTTTATGAGAAATTGAATAAAAACACTTAAAGGATAAAATATGGATTAAAATATACCCATTGAAGGGAATTTAAGTTAATAATTAATAATAAGAAAATATGTTATTTAAAAATAGGATATAGTTTATGGTTAGGATTAATGATTGCCTTTCTCATAAGACAGGCTCAATATGTGTTGGCTATTATTGGATGTAACCTTTTCAGTGTTGGACTTGTGGTTAAAGTTGTCAGAATATCAATGATAACAATTAGCATTTGTATAGTAATGAGTAGATGCCAGGCATCCATTGTATACCATCCTTGGTAAATATCAATTTATTTAAAGCCTCACAATTAACCTGTGAGGTAGGTATTATTGCTAGTTACATGTTAGAACTGTGATAATAGGACTGAGAAACAGAAAAGTTAAGCAACTTGCCCACAGTCACACAGCAAATAAGCAGTAAAGCCAGCATATAAATCTAGGTTTTTTTGGTTTCAGAGCCCGCCCAGGCTCTTAGCCAGTATATTATTTATGCAGATTATACTTTTGGTGAAGGAAAACTAGAGAAGCATCAACTACAGTTCAAATATAATAGACTGTTTTATTTCATGTTCACTTGAATTATAATGTACTTGGTGAATAATATTATGTTTCCACTTAAGTGTTAACACCTAAAACCCAGAACTTGGTTTCTAACACCATTCCTCAGTAAAAGGAATCAGGGCTCCTTAGAAAATTAGCTGAGATAGGATATGTACAAGATAAGCCTGAAGAATCTTGTAGCACCAGAAAGTAAGAAAATGCTCAAAACAAAAGGAAACAAAAAGTAACTATTGGGAAACTTCAAAGGAACGGAAAGCCAACTTGAAAGAACTCCTACTGGCCAAATTGGGATCAATTTGAGCAACAAAATAAGTAACATAGTACATAACTCAAAGCATAAAATAAATATTCATGAGTCCATCCTGCTATAAATAAACGATGGGATAAATAAATGAAGAACAGCTAAATCATCCTGAGAAAAAATTTTCAAATAGTATATATATAACTACTCCTTCTCTAGAACATTCAATTCATCTCTTACGTCTTTAGGGTGAGTTGCACTTAGTGACTCACTTCCAAAGAACAGAGTATGGAAAGGGAAATAATAGGTCTCTTCACTCCTACAGCGTGAACAGAGATCTGACAGACGCTACATTAACCAAGAGATCAAGTTTGACTTCAGTAATGATAAATTATGCTTTGTCATGTTCTTCCTGATATGATGTGATGAGAAGGGCACTGATCATGAGAAAACATATTTAAAAATCCAAATTGAGATTGTTCTATGGACTACGTGACAGCAGTCTTCAAAGTGTCAAGGCCATGAAAAACAAGGAAAGCCTGAGAAACTGTCACACACCAAAGGAGACCAAAGAGATGCGACATGACAACCAAAGGCATTGTGATAGTCTGAAGTGAATCTTGGAACAGAAAAAGGATGCTGCCAGAAAAACTGGTGAAAAATGAAGGAAATATGTAGTTGAGTTAATAATTAAGTTAGTTTCTTAGTTTTTAAAAATTGGGGAAGCTGGGTGAAGGCTTTCCTGGAAGTCTCTGTACTATTTTTTGCGACCCTTCTGTAAATCTAAAATTATTCCAAATAAATTCTTAAAATAATAATAGGGCATAACATGTCTATTTATATAGTATATTCCCTAATAAGAATACATGCACAAACACGGAGACAAACACAAAGGAAAACAGTCTAGAAGGAAATATTAAATAGTAACTGTAGATATCTCTGGGTCTTAGGGTTATAGATTAATTCTTTCTCCCCTTAATATTTGTCTATAGTTTTCAGTTGCCTATAATGAGCATATTTTACTTTCGTAATTAAAATGTGAAAAAAGGAAAAGCAATGTAGTATAAACACAGCTTATGAACAGCATTTGTTAGAGTTCTCAGAATGTTAATTGATGCAATGAGAATGTTAACTAATTTTTTCAAGTAGCTAAGAGGCAGTATAGTGGGAGCTAGGACACTAGTTGGGTAAAGCATCTGGAGAGTATAGACTCGCTTACTGTTTTTTAAGCTTCCTCACTTTAGAGAAAGATGTTTCAGTGCTCTTGGTGGTTTATTTCTCTTCTTCATTTAAAAAAGAACTAACTTTGCAAATTGTTGAGTTTGTACCCCAGTTTCCTCATTTGAGACTAAATTATGTCCTGAAGAGTGGGACTGGAGGGGCACCTGGGTGGCTCAGTGGGTTAGGCCTCTGCCTTCGGCTCAGGTCATGATGTCAGGGTCCTGGAATTGAGCCCCTCACTGGGCTCTCTGCTCAGCAGGGAGCCTGCTTCCCCCCCTCTCTCTGCCTGCCTCTCTGCCTACTTGTGATTTCTCTCTCTATCAAATAAATAAATAAAATATTAAAAAAAGGAGTAGGACTGGAATAAAATGTGTTAAGTACTTTGTGAAGAGCTATACAAATGGGAGAGATTAGTAGTAGTGGTAGCAGCAGCAGCAGTAGTAGTTGTAGTAGTAATAGTAGTAATAATAATAGCAGTAATAGTAACAGTGGTTATAATTTGCTAGTGTGTTCAGTATTATTGAGGGTAATGTGGTATCTTATATTGGATCTTGGAACAGATAAAAAAAAAATCACAAGTAGACTTACCAAGAATGCACATTGCAAATAATTGTTCCTCATAAATTCACTTTATTCCTTTGACTTTGAAGTAAGGTACAATGTTAAAGCCATGCTGGAACACCACATACTTAATTGTATTACCTTCTGTAAGAAGGCTTTACTGTCTACCCTAAGAAGAACTAACCTTGGTGCCTTTGCTATGTCTTATGATTGTGCCTAGTACAGCACCCATCACACTGTATTTCCATGTCTGTTTCCTTCACTGTTCTGGGCTCCTTGTGGACAGGGCCCCATCTCTGTGTGCCAACCCTGTGTGCTCTACAGCTCCAGGGCAAAGTTTCTTCTAGCATCTATCAAGTGTTCAAATATATTTACTGTATTGAATTATTGGTACATTATTCAGATGGGTTTAGAATTTTGTTTTAAGGCTTTTGGAAAACAACCAGATTTTGGAAGATAACATCATATTCCAACAAACTGATAATACATTTTGGAAGAGCTATTTGACTGGTGAAATACTTCTTGTTGGCATCATAAAAAAGAAATGTGAAGTATTTATCAATGTGCAGTGAAGTACTGGTGGAAATAAGGAATGGAATCTGCAGGGGTTTTATAAAAATAGCAGGAGATTCATCAGGTCACATTCTGTGCTTTCAACTGAAAGGGGCTATGACTTCTTACAGAAGTGATGGGCATGCTACTTGCCAGACACTCTGTGAAGCCATTTATCTCACCATGTTTGTATTTTAACACAGTTGAATAAGGCAATTATTATTACCCCCAACTTGTGAGCGAACAAGTAAGTTAAAACAGGTTAATGATTTGCTCAAGGTCACACAGAGCTAAGGTCGGGCTGACCTTTGCATCTAAATACATCTTTGCATAATATCAGTTTCCTATAGACCATGAGTGTAAGTCTGCTTGGACTCTACAACAAAATACCATAGATTGGGTGGCTACAGAAATTAATGAATTAATTAATGAAATTAATGAATTAGTTTTCTTACCATTCTCGAGGCTGGGAAGTCCAAGATCAAGGTCCTGGCCAATTCAGTTCTTGGTGAGGACTCTCTTCCTGGCTTGAGGA
Organism: Nasua narica; assembly: GCA_028533885.1. NCBI lineage: Eukaryota > Metazoa > Chordata > Mammalia > Carnivora > Procyonidae > Nasua > Nasua narica. The sequence goes on along the minus strand of CM052798.1, from coordinate 80,991,346 downwards.
AAGGCACCTTCTCTTCGTGTCCTCACTTGGTGGAGACACACCAGGCTGTGTGAGAGCACTCTTCATACAGGGGCACTAATCCTACCAGAAAGCTTCAACCTCATGACTTCATCTAACTCTCATTACCTACCAAAGGCTGCATCTTCAAATACCATCACATTGAGGATTAGAGACTCAATCTATGAATTTTGAGAGACACAAATATTCTGTCCATAACACCATGATAATGGATTTAGGGTATTAGCATTTTGCTTGGAGATGTACAGACTTACGTTTTATGTAGGTACTTTTAAAAGCTTTATCCTTTAAAAAAAACAACTTCCATTTTTCAGTCTAAGAACTATTTCAATCGCAGGGGTGGGAAGGTTAGGGGAGTCCCTTACAGAATAGTAAAACATGAGGGACTTTGTGAATTGAGTTAAAATCAGACAAGGAAAACAAAATTTAAAAAGTCAGATTTTAAGGTTTTTTAAAAATTCTTCTAAAACTGAGGTTATTACCAACTTGTGGCCGCTTTCATTAGTCAATTTGTATTCATCCTTGTTGATTGTCTTCTGTCCCCTAGGAGTTCCATGTTCTATCCTCCCTGGCAAATGTGCTTCTTTAATGAAAATTTGTTGAGTGTTGTGCTTGACAAGTAGTGATTGACCACTTTCATGTACTATGTATGATTAGGTAATTAATTCCCATTGGTCGGTCTCTTTGTGTCCATATGAGATACAGAATAAAGAAAACTGAAGGAAACTAACTAACATGACTACTTTAACCCTTGACTGGAGATTCCTCAGTGGGATTTGGTTTTCTTACATATACCGGTAGCTTCTGCATAAAACTGTGGTCTAGAAATTGAATTCTGAATGCTGTGTTACCATTTAAAGACCCATTTACTCCAGAGGCTTTTAGAGATTAAGTGGGAGACAGACAAGAGAGAGGGGGAGAAAATAACAAAAGCAATGACAGAAACATTTTTCCTTCTGACTTCTTATGTATACAATGAAGGAAAGAGAAGCTAAACAAAATTCCCTTGACTCTGCCTGCTACATTCCTTTGTAAACCTTACCTCCATGTCTCAAAATGAGTTTAGAGTGGCAAGCATATTGGAGGAAAGAATCTCTAATATGTCCTTTACTCTTTCTCTAATGCCCCACAAATGAAAATTCTGCTTAAACACCTTAAAGAAGGCTTGCCTTTTGTTTGTTTGTTTCCTTTAAAAAGAAATCTCAGTCTCTCAATTTATTATTTACTGGTATTTAAATATTAGGACTCTATAGGAAAGCAAAAGGACTCAAACTCAGAATTAGTTTGGAGTGATTCGATGCCGATTTTGTTCATTTTTCAATAGTCAAATCAGTCTGCTATGTTCATTGCTTGTGAAGCAGTTCTACTGAAGCATCATTCAGGGAAAGAATATTGCCAAGTCTTTATAAAATGACTCTTGTCTTAATTAAACCTTACATCCCAAATTTCCACTCTCCCAGCCACATAAACAAGAGAATTCTGTAATGCCCAGATGAAAATAAATAAAAACCCACACTGTAGCCTGTATAATTTAAAATGGAAGGATTCCAGAATAACAGAAAATAACAAGATTACTTGATTAGGGATAAACAAATTACAAAAAAAAAAAAAAAAAGACACCGAATAACTCGTTCAAATTCAAACCATATTTGAGCCAGACGAAGTTGTTTTCACACTGGACCTTAAGTGGCATACCAAATCTTTGTTCCAGATATCTGCCCAAATGTTATATTAGCCTCGAGCAACTAACCAAGGGTGGGAGATAAAAGTAAAATAATGAAACTGATTGCATGTTCATTGACTAAAATACAAGTCCTGTCATATGGCTTAATTTTTTAGTCGTGTTGTGCTTACTGTCAGGGTTTTCAATTATTCTTTCTTTTTTTTCCCTCTTTCTTTTTTTTAGTGCTCTTTGGTATCCTGGTCCATTCTCCATGATAGGAAAGAAAGTCCTGTCACACTTTCTTTTGATTTGTAGGTCCTGGAATCTATTCGGGTATTTTGTTTGCTTGAAACTCATTGAGTTGCCAATGACTGAGTAATGGTTTTGAACATGTGTTCCACATACTGGGTTTTATGGAGTAGATCAAATCAACTAGTAGAGACTTTAAGACTTTTAATTTAGTACAAAAGTAGACTTCTTTATTAAAATAGCAAAACATTAACAAAGATTCCTAAGCCCTATCTTTGAAAGATTATACAAAGAGATGAAGATTTTGAAGAAAACAAACATCTAGCTACAATTAGATACGTTTTTCATTATCTGTAATTGTTACCTACTTAGTCCAAACCTAATCTTATTAGACTCTGATGAGAATGTTCCTCTGAAACTCACCAATTTCTCTTAATGTAGGGGCAAAACAAGCCTTTCTGGGTCATAGAAATGTGCAAAGAAATTAAAAGTAGCTTCCCCCAACTTGTTTGATTTTGTTTACTAAGATAAGAATTTTATAACTTAATTTTCTCTTTCACTAAGGCCTTTATTTGCTTTGCCAGTATTTTACACCATCCATTTAACCAGGACTTTCTTCAAAAGTAGAGAAGGCAAAAATTATAGTTGTTGCTACGTAAGTTCAATTGTCACCTTCCAGTTTCTGTTCAATGGGATGTGTTCTTTACTGCTCCTTTCTCAATACTAAATTTATTACAAAACTACAAAGCTAAAATCTATTAAGGAAAAAATCACATTTTTGATAAAAAAAATTTACATTCCTTCAATTTTTGAATGTATAAGCAATGAATTTCAAAAAGATTATGAAAAACATAAAGTACACATTAAATGCTAATTTCAATATAGCTTATTCTTATTAATTTAAAGACACCAAATTATGAATTTACCAGTCGTCTAGCTTTTTAAACCTAGTCTCCACCACAAATTTGATTGCTCAGCAGCAAAATCCAAGGAAATATATTGGAAAAGGAAACTATTGTTACCGTACAAACTCTGCACTTAAGGATTAATGAAGAACAAAATAAGGAACAATCTCATGAAAATGCCAAATGTCTTTTCTGGATTTCTAGTTGAGATCTTGAATTTCTAATTATATTTGATATAAAAATAAATACAGCTATAAATTTGGAGCTGTTTATGAGGTTCTCTCTTCCTCCCCTTCGCAACCCCTCCCTTTTGCACTCTCTCTCTCTCTCTCTCTCTCTCTCACACACACACACACACACACACACACACACACACACGGAAGCTAACAAAATAGGTACAGTAGGCAGAGTAGATTGCTTCTTTAAAAGCTATTATCTCTTTCTTTCCCTTTCCTGGATAACAGGATCCCCACTTTATTCTTTTATCATGAAGAGATCTCCTACATAATCTCAGGAGATCCAGGCAAAAACCAGGGTAGAAATGAGATACAAAGAGAAAACTGGTGAGCAGTATCCCTTATAAGAGAGAGGCAATGTCTTGCCTCTTGAAAGTTCCATCTTTGAATATAATCATGTGGCCCAAAATGCTTGAAGCTATTGTAGTCTTCTTGAAACCAAGGTGACAGCACCTTGAAAATTACAGAAAATCCAATCTAGCACCTGACTGTATTCAACTTTGGAACCATATCTGGAACTTACTCCCTTCAGTCACCTTGTTATAGAAAATAATAATAATCCACTATTTACAGTGGTAAAATATTTGAAGTAATACAATTCTCTTTTCAAAATGTCAATGACCCAGTCCACTTTTAATCAAATAAAGACATTATTGTTTCAATCAAGCTGATATTCCTAAATATAAAAATATTACTGATCATTGAAATGTATAAAAAGTTATCCAAAATATTCCACTACCCAAAAATGATTATTAAAAACTGGTGGATGTCATTCATATGTATGTGTATATTGATATATATACTTACTAGTATTTACTAAAAGTGTTCTATTTAATGTTTTTCTGAATTTTTACTGAAAAAAAGAAACTGAACTGAAACTGAAAGAATTCAAAATGTAAGCTTACACCTAAAGAAATTTTATTTTTTAACTAACTTTTCCATTAGAAAAAGAAAATCCAATTTTTAAAATTGAGAGTTTAAACTCTTTTTTCTCTTGAAAATTGAGTTGCACCCCAACAACTGTGTCCAGTGTCCACTGAAAGAAATGGGGATGCCATAAATGGGTTGTTCCCAGGCTTGCCCTTGGCTCTGGGTCTAGTTGTTCACATTTCAGTGATTGTTGTCTATTTCTTTACCTCATTCTCCAACTCTCCTGCGAGTTCTGTCAGTGATTAATCTCCTTCCAATAAATTTATTTTCTGTTCGAATTATCTAGGGGGTATTTCTCTTATTATATCCAGGAACTCTGACTGGTACAAAGGTTGTTTGTATTTGTATTTTTATCATGTATTGAGATATTGTGTCTACCAGAGGCCAAAATGCTTTCTATTTTTTATATTTTATCCAACTTTCATCCTCATCAGAGATTCTCTCTCTCTTAAATATTAGTATTTTCAATCTGATAATGACCAAGACTATCTCAGGGATAACTTCATGTTTCTTTAACTACTGATGAGTTTGCACATGAAGTTAACCATATATTGACCACATTTTAATTTGTTTCTCAGTTATTTATGTAAGAGTGTCATTTGACCATTTTCCTATTTGGTAGTTTGTCTTTTTCTTACTCATTTGAAAATGATTCTTTGTATGCCACATACAGTATTTTCTTTTCTGTCCAATATGTTGCAAATTTCTTTCCTAATTTTTACTTCATTTATGATATTATTTCCTGCATCAAAATGTTTGATTTCTACTTGGTCTAAAACATCTATTTTATTTCTTATTTCATAGATATTCTGGATTTTCCATTTTGGTTAAGAAGGTTCTCCTGCCCAAAGTTATATCTATTTTATAAAATAAAAGTTATATTTCATTTATGTTATATTTCATTTATTTTAGAGTGAGAGGGGGTAGGCAGGGGCAGAGGGAGAGAATCCTAAACTGACTCCATGCTGAGCTCAGGGCCCAACACGGCTTGATCTCAACCTGAGATCACCTGAGATCTCAACCTGAGATCACTTGAGATCACAACCTGAGCCAAAATCAAGAGTCAGGTGCTTAGTCAACTGTGCCACTGGGGCACCCCCCCATATGAATTTATTTTTGTGTCTCTTGAGTGTGAGGTACCAGTTCAATTTTATTTTCTGCTGGGTGGATAGCCAATTGAGCCAACACATTTACTAAATAAACTATATTTCTTCTGACCAATTTATGCCATCTTTGTCAAATTGTAGATATTTACATAGGGTGTCAAATACTAATTTTAGACTATTTTGTTCCATAGGTTTTTCTTGCTATCATATCACTGAACTACAGAGGATTTATAATAATTCTTAATATCACCTAGGATAAATCCTTTCATTACACTCTTTCTTTACAGTTTCCTCTAATTCTGCCACATTAACTTTATCCATTTTATCCATTTCCCCCATCCTTAAAAACAACTTTGGTATTGGAACTAAAAGTATGTATTAATATGGAGGGAATTCACATTTTAGTGATATTGAATCTTCCCATCCAAAATTATATCTTTTCATTTTTTGTTCTTTTAATCAGAAAGTTTCTGATAGGCAGTACCTAGGTGGCTCAGCTGGTTAAGGCTCTGACTCTTGGTTTTGGCTCAGGTCATGATCTCATAGGTCCTGAGATCAAGCCCCATGATCATTGGGGAGTCTGCTCAAAGTTTCTCTCCCTCTGCTCCTCCCCCTGGGCACACTCTCTCTGAGTCAGTTAAGCCTCTGCCTTGGCTCAGGTCTTCATCCCAGGGGCCTGGGATGGAGCCCCATGGCAGGCTCTCTGCTCAGAGGGGGGCCTGCTTTTCCCTCTGCCTGCCACTTCCCCTGCTTGTGCTCTCTCTCTCTCTGTCAAATAAATAAATAAAATCTTTAAAAAAATATCTTAAACTTTCTTGTTAAATTAATGCTTTGGTATTTAATAATAGTTTTTGTTGCTATTGTAAGCGAATTATTTGTTCCATTCCAATTTCAAGCAGTACCGCTAGTATAGAAAAAGTTATTGATTTTTATATTATATCTTGTATTTATCCTCTCTACCAATTTTCTGCTTAATCTTAGTAGCTCTGTTACTAGAGTGTTTTGTCTATTTATTTATTTATTTATTATATTTGAGGAGCTTAGAGCGGAAATTAGGATTTTTACAAAAGGAACTCATAGAGAAATAAAAACTTAGTTGACTATTATAGCACGTTAATTGGATATTTTTAAAAGAGAAATTTTTGTTAAAGTCTTTTAACTCCCACTTAAAATACAAAGCCCTTGGCTTGATGTCACATGACAGTGTTTCCTCCATGGTGAGATAAAGTTGCCTCAAGATAAGACATGGAAAAATTAAAAGGGAATTTTACTTCTTTTGTGATTCTGAGAGGATTGTGGGGAGAGACAACTGAAAGATGATGAGATTGAGGTTGGAGAGATATTGGATGAAATCTCTGAGTCTACAAGGATCTTGTTTGTCAGCTCTGAGATCCTAGATGGGGAGGACTCTTGCCCTATTTCTGTTAGTGAGCTGAAGAGATCGCTATGCAGAACAACTCCAGGCCAACATGGAATCAAGGTCAATCAATGAGAGAGTCTAGTTTGTACTTGAGGAGCTTCCTTGGATCCTGTGTGTCATGGACATGGATTTGAGCACCAGTTAGAATGTCATGGGGCCCTGGAGGAAAAGAGTCATCATAGCAAAGCTAGTAAAGCCTTTGGTGGTGCAGGTTTGGGGAAGGGAGGAGTAGCTGGGTCAGTAGCCAGATGGAGTATAATGGAGATTCAGAGTGGTCTTCAGCACACTGAGAGCCCAGCAAAGGTTTAGTCAGTAGAGAGAAGACACCACATCCTGATCTAGCTAAGAAATAGGTAGATTTTTTCAAAGAGGGATCCCAGTAGACAAGGATAAGATCAAGCCAGCTTAAACACTAGTGGACTCAAAATGACATACTCATAAAGATGAGCACAAGGTTGAGTAGAGTCCTTTTTAATCCCCAAGTAAAATTTTAAATAGAAACATAGAAAAGAAAGAGGGAAAAAAAGAGTAGGTCAAATCCAAAGAGAGTATTTAAATTATCAGATTACATATATAAGTAGTTGACTAAAATTAAATTTTTTTCTCCCTGCCACTATTAAAGAAAAAAAAAATTCTAGATACTTGCCACAAATGGCAAGGAAGGCTTTATTAAAAAGCTGTTGCAATAGGGGGGAGACTGAACTCAATACCGAATATAATATGGACAAGAGGGGATTCATAGCCAACTGGCAGGGTGAAAAAGTAGATGAAAATTACCAAGAGGAATTTGGTTAGACATCGAGGTTTTAGGGAAAGAACAACTTGATTAGATATCAAGAGTGGAGGAAGAGAAGCTCAGTTAGATATCCAGGGTGAGAGATTCTTGATTAAACTGGCTTAATGGGATTCTTTGCTAAAACTGGGTTCAACAGTGCAAGGATATCATTTTTTTTCCCTCTAAAGTAAATTAAATTTCTGTTATGTTGATAAAATGCTCTTTTTATAATTGCTTTATATTCATAATTTAAAAAGTCAAATAGACCTATAATGCTAATGATACTGTAATTCTTACTCCATCACAACAACCTGATCCATAGATTTTTTAACAAAATAACATTCATGCTACTGATATTAATTTAGTACATTTCTCTTGACTTACGATACAGAAGAAGAAAGAAGAAGAAAAAGAAGAAGAAGAAATCATATTGTTTCTCTTTCCGATCTCAAATTTATTTAAAACTCACAATTGGGAATCACAGACATTTCTTAGAGATCTTGTATTCCTCATGATTATTTTGGTAAAAATTCCAAGTATTTCATTTTTTTCATTGTTTTATCTTGAGAAAAATATTTATTGTAATTTTACCAGTCTTTCTTTCCTTTCCCTCTTCTGTTTCTTCTGGTTCTTTTATTAACTCTTTTTCTGGCCCAATTCAAACAGCTCCTCCTCGTGTAGCTAGTCACCTTCCTCTTTTTGCTCTTATAATGTCTTTTTGGCACTTACCTCATTATTTATATTACAGCTGTTCATGTATTTATCCCTGCTTCCACTTTGTGAATGCATAGAGGGCGGAAGCTGAATTGGACTTGCCTTTGTATACTCAGTGCTAGCACATCGCTCGGTACAGAGTTAGTGCTCAAAAATAGTTTTGTAAGTATGTGCTCTAGAATAAACAGAAATCTAAAAGTCTTTGTGATATATACTAACTATATCCAGGGATGATACAAACAGGCTAATTCTTTTTCTTTGTCAAAACAATGATAGATTTTTCTATTGTATAATTTAAAAGGATTTTTAAAAACATTTTGCCCTTGTGTATACTATTTCTTTGTTATAGTATGACTGTCTGGGAAAAAGGAGAGAAATTTAGGAAAGAATTAAGAAGGACACAGGAAAAAAAAAAAAGAGAGAGAAAGAGAAAGAAGAAAGAAAAGGAGACAGAAAAGAGGATGGTTAGAATACCAGGAAGCAGGGATGAGAAGAAAGTATTATGTTGACCCCAGGGAGAATTTTAGTTTTATGCTTAATTGAGCTATTGAATTACGTCAGTGCACCACAAGCCTACAGAAGTCTGGGGGAGTAATATATTACTAGCAAATAAGAAATAACTGTAGATCTCAACTGTACAAGCTATTTATAAAAGGAAGGCTTTACATTACTGGTAGAATCCAAACTGGAGCTGAGAGACTATGGATCAGTGACATTTCAGAAGACTTGGTCTAGATCAATAGTTTTCAAACTCTGTTCCCCATCGGAGTTCCTGAGTGATCTATGGAGGAGGGGAGGAACCTGAGGAACTATGGAGGAGGGGAGCTGCCAAGGTTTTCATCCTCTTGCCTTCAATTAGAACAACTCTTGATTAGTTTTACATTTTAAGGTTCCAATTAAGGTTCCAAGTCAAGAAGTAAAAAAAAGTCTTCCAGGGTTAACAATATTCAAAAACTGCTAGTCTATATTTCATTGCTTCTCAGACTTGACTGTGCATCAGAATCCAGAGGGAGCATCATAAAAGTACTAATTTCTGGGTATTTTTCCATACCTGCTGAATTGGGAGTCTATGCATCTAGTTTATAATATCTGTATTTTTTGCCAAGCTCCCAGGCAACTTTTATTCAGCTGGCTTTTGGTACTAATGACCTCTAAATTTTTTTTTTCCTCCAAAATTTTAAGACTCTATAATTATTTTAAAATTCAGTTAGGGTTATAACTAGGAGAAAAAAAGCACAACCACAGAAAGCTCCTCTGTCCCCACGTGCAGATTATCAGAAAGACTGGATCAAAGAATGAAAAAAACTAAAATAGACGCCTAACACCAGTAGCCCAAATTTGATTTATGAAACTCAAAAAAGTGGTGGGTGGAAACAAAATATTTTTGCTTAAGTCAATATAAAAATACCTAAGCAATAAGCAACCCTCACATGTACCATGGGTAAAATAACAAAAAGGAAAAAAATACCATGGGTAAAAAACAAAAAAAGGAGAAGGGAACAAACTTTTATGCAGATCTTCTGAATGTTCAGTACATTGTTAGTATTTTTAAATATAAACTCTCATACCTCATAACAACGTTATGATATAAATGATATTATTATTCTCATTGTAAGGAATCTGAGGTAAGTAATTTGCCCAAAGCCACAAAGTTAATACATATTGATGTCAGTATTAGAATTTATATTTTCTATCCTCAAAGTCAATGTTCTTCCTAATGTACTGCCCTGACCCAAAGTAAGAAATTAGGAATTGGAATGTTTTAACTGGTTAATTCCATGGAACGAATGTTGAAGACTGGTGCAGAATCTATTCTCTCTCTCTCTCTCTCTTTTTCTCTCTCTCTTACACACACACACACAGACACACTGCTTCTGCCATACCTTTCAAAGATATGAAAACCAGGAGAACAAAAAAAAAAAGCAAAAAAGTGATTAGTGACCTACCAACGTTTATGTTTCTTTCATTTCAGCACCACAGATACCAAGAGACTCAGAATTTCATTTGAAGAAAAGAACGAGGGATTTGGAGACAGAATCTAGGTTCGTGTACAGCTTGTGACTTTCCTTATTTCTAATATGGGGTAATAACACCACTCTCATAGAGTGTTATGAGGATTAAATGAGACCTTTTGCACTGATGGGGCATCCTTCACATGATGAGGGACTCTAGATTTCTTAGAAAGGAATGGATGTCTTGTACTATCTTCTATCAAGAGGCAATATGCCTAATCAAGGCAATCTGAGAGGCAGTAGATTATGTATGTAGTATGCATGCCAATGTCTGTACAGTTCATGTATGACTGTAGTCCATCATTCATTCATTCACGTCATAATCATTTATCGAGCACCTCATCCATGCACAGTCATATGCTTGGAAACGTAGAGAAGGCACCTGCTCATATGAAATGTAGATTCCAAATGAGGAGAGACATATAAAAACAAATAAAATCCAAAATAAAATAATGCAAGATGTGTAGGAAGTATGAGGAAAGCCAGGTGACAATGAAATCAAGAATATATGGGGTCTTGAGAGTAGGGAAAAGAGGATGGCCAGAGAGGACCTTTCTGAGGCAGTGTCATTTGACTGAGAACTTAAGAATATAAAGAAGAGTCACTCAGTGGTGTAAGGGAAAGACAATTTAGGCAGAGAAAAGAGAAGGGCAAGAGTCCCTGCCCCTCCAGCTGGTGTAGCCAGTCTCACTCTAGCTCTTCTGATGTGCGTAGTTCTGATCACCTAGTTCCAGAAGCCTGAAGTTTGCCCTCTTGTTCACATGTTGCCTGTTGGGTGCCAGAATATTACCGGCTGCTTGTATCAACGGGTATGATGTTCTTATTTGGGTTATCTTTTATTCTTTCTGGTATTCAAATTTAAAGACTCATCTTTTGATCTTCAGTCTCATTTTTGTAGCTGGACAATATTACTAGAGATTCCTAGGAATGCCCCTTTTTAATATTTTCTTGGACATGGCACTTAAAAATTATATAATAAGTAAATTTTAATGTCTAACTATCATACCCTTTCAAGCTGGACTATGTATATGAAAGGCTGGATAGAAATATGTTCTTTAAATTTGGGGTAATTCACTTGATCCTAAAGATGTTGGGGGTCCTGGGATTCCTTAAGGGTATGTGATAGTGACTTACTAATTAGAAAAGCTACTATTAGTTACTGATTTCTACTCTAAATGGTAAAAGTCAGAATTTCCAGAAGGAGCATACATTCTGAGAAGTTTTTGTTTCAATGGCAGTCTTGTCGATAGTTAGTTGTTTATTGATGATATGCTGCAGGGGTGGTCCAAGAACCAGTTCTCATAAATATGCATCAATATCTTGAGTGAAGGAAAAGCAAATTAACTTCCTGTGTTAGTAGAAGATTCTAAATGTGATGTGGAGAATGGCATCAGAGAATCAAATTGCACTTCAAATAACCATGAGAGGTTTATTCAACGGTGAAAATGAATGATCCAAAGTTTATTCTCTTATGCCCCCCCTTAGAGTATCCAATAGAAGTAGTGTGAGTTAAAAAAAAAAAGTGCCTGGAAGTTAGTTAAAAATGAGAAAAACAGAAAATGCAAAGAATGACCTTTCGTCTACCTGCTTCCAATCTCCCTCCTTGACCTGGAATGACAGATCAGCCTCCCCCCACCCCAGATACCTGACAGCAAGAGAATGGGAGCACAGCACTGTGTATATCTCACTTTTGATCGTTTGGGAGGCAAGAATAAAAGGTAAGAATATCCCAGCAAGAAGGTAAGAGCAATGCGACATGGTTTCATGGATGAGTGTTTGCAGTCTGGGAAAAACTGTCACTTTTTAAAGATGGATCTGTATAAGTAACACCTTTGGAGGAGCCACTAAAGGTTTTAGGGGGCTAGGTAGGGGGTTTTAGGCTCACCTGGGGATCTCAAACATCCGTGGCCGCCATGAAACAAAGAGTTAGAAGTGAAGCTCAACTTCATCATGTGTATAAGCCCTCAAAATCGTGCTTGTGTTTCCTTCCTTTTACTAAAATTCTCTTTGCTCGAACAGTCTCATTGCAATCATTCTTTTAACACTAAGCTCCTCACTGTCATATGGAAAGACAGGATCATAGAAATAATTAGAAAATGAGTATCTATGTTATTCCCTCCTCTCCTGAGGCTAGACCATGGGTAATTAAAAAGACATAGGGATAAAAAGGAAATCCATGTTTATTTGAGTTATCAAAAAGAACATGTTATGTATTTTAGTTTGAGTGTTAGTAAGGTAGCTCTATCTCCATTTGCAGTCATAATTCTTTCATTCATTCGTTCATAATTATTAAACACTTAGTAGTGTGCCAGGCATTGTGTTACATCCTGAAGAGTTAGCAGTAAGCAAGATAAACACATTCTTATTAGAGATTATCATTGAGTGAGGGAAATAGAAAATCAAGCAGGCATTGCAAATATAATAATAAATGCTATGATAGAGAAATACATTTTTCCCTAAGCAGGGTTAGGGTGGGGTCAAGGAGGTCTTCCCCGAAGAACAAGACTCGACTGGACCCTTAGGTGATAAAAAGAAGTGATGAAGACAAAAGGGAGGGATGTAGGAATATGGAGTAATTTAAATGAGTGAAAGGTGATGTGTGCATGTGTGTATGTGTGTGTCTGCATATGATTGTGTCTGTGTATGTGTGTGCACATGTCTTGCGTGTGTGGTTTTTTTTTTTAATGTTTCATTCATCCACTTGAGATAGAGACAGTGAGAGGGAGCATGAGAGGGGAGAAGGTCAGAGGGAGAAGCAGACTCCCCGTGGAGCTGGGAGCCTAATGTGGGACTCGATCCCAGGACTCTGGGATCATGACCTGAGCAGAAGGCAGTTGCTTAACCAACTCAGCCACCCAGGCACCCACATGTGCTTATATGTACTGCCGCAACTATTTCTGGGACTTCAAAAGCAAAAATTATTAGGAACTTAGATTTAACAAGGGTGAATCTGCTCAGGAAAAACAGTGTATATATTTTGTTTTGTTGTTTTGATGATTGTTTTCTGGGACAGTTCCTTTTTTTTTTTTTTTTTTGTAAATCTTGACCTACAGTAAGACATACAATTTCTTCATGACTAAGTACACACATATATGAAATAAATGTTTTATAAAACAATACCTACCTCACTGAAGTGTAGGGTATGTTTTTCTTATGATAAAAATATATAACATAAAATGTACTATGTGAACCATTTTTAAATGTACAGTTCAGTAATATCACGTACATTTATATTATTGTGCAACCACTACCAAAATCCACCTCCAGAACTTTTTTCATCTTCCCAAGCTGCAACTTTGTACCATGAAAAAGGAACTCCCACATCCCCATCCCCTAGACCTCGACAACTACCCTTCTACTTTCTCTCTCTCTGAGTCTGACTGCTCTAGTACTTCATGTAAGTGGAATCATACAATATTTGTCCTTCTGTGAATGGCTCATTTCGCATAACTTTACGTCTTCAAGGTTCATCTATAGTATAGTTTGTGTGTGAATTTTCTTCCTTTTCAAGTTTTCTCTACCTTTAAAAATCAGTATTATAAATGCTTTACGTATACAAACCCATTTAAATCTAATAGCAACTCTAGGTTTTTTCTATTTTATTCTAAAGGTGCAGGTTTAGACCTCCTGGAATGTTCTTGTCTCCCCCATGAGTTAAAATACAAGTTTAAAAATCCCTGATCAATAGTATGTCCTAAAGCTAAGTCTGGGTTAAAGTAAATGCGAGTCATAGATCCAGGGAAAATAGGGGATGAAGAAAAATAAAGAAATGCAAAACGGGACCAGTTGCTTTGTGTTCATATTGTGTGCGCACTATGAGCTAAGAGGTATGTGCTCTGCCTTAGTGGGTTTCCAGAATGACGGTGACATTATGAAGTCTAAGAACCAATGAAAACCCAGAACCATGATGATATGAGGAATCACTAGAAAAAGTAAGAATGCTTAGCCCAGAAAATGTGATCATATTTTAAATACTAAGGGCTCTTATAATCACAATTGCTCTAACTGCTATTATCACGTGGTATGGTAATAATGATAGCCCACACTTAAGAAGCAATATGTATTAAACACTCTTCTTGGAGCTCGTGGCTGAGACATTACTATATACTCATCAAATCCACTTCCTCTTCTATCTGCAAAACCATTAGCCTTCATTTTTTGGGCCTTTTATGTTCAGATGTGGCCCATGCTAATTCTAGCCAATGGGATGTGAGAGGAAGAGATGGGTGACTGCTCTAGACCATGGTGGCAAAGAGCCTGTTTGCTTTTTCCGCTCCTTTGACTGATCATTATCTCTGGACCCAATGGAGATGATCCGGTAGAAGGATCCAAGGTCCTAGTGGACAATGATGCTCCTGGATAGAAGCAGCCTGCAGATAGGTAATATTATTTTCCTATACAGATGTTTCCTATACCATACAGATGAAGAAAATGAGACCAGAGAGCTTAAGTAACCTCCCAAGGTCACAAGCTGTTAAGTGTTGGGGCCAAGTTTCAAACCAAGCCAGCTGGTTCCAAGAGTCTGTGCTCTGGACCCTACCCTTTGGCTCTGAGCAGCATTTAACACATATAATTCTCACAGCAATTCTGTGAGGTGCTATCTCCATTACATTGGAGAAGAAATGGAATTTGAGGAAGGATAAATGGTCACTAAGTTCCAGAATTAGCATTTGAGTCCAAGTTTGTAAGACTCCAGTGCTATTTTCAAATAAGCCATATATTTTTTGTAGCATGGCCTACAGTGTAGATAAGGGAGTTTTGCAATCCTGGAGAGCAGAGGAAGCCACAAGGAGTGGAAGTTACAAGAAAGTCCATTCTGATTTAATGGTGGAAGATTTTTCTCATGATCTGCTCTGTTCCCCAGTGGAATGAAGCTGCCTCATGAGGCAGTGGTTCCCCAGCACAGGGTTGCAACCCAGGCTAGATGAGTCTTTAAGATAGATATTTTCAAGATAATTATTTCCGGTTGGTCGGTGTTGCACCTGGTGATCTTAAAATGCTTTCAAATTCTGAAATTCTGTGAAAAGGACCTATTAGAAAGTCGGGACTTGAGATTCTAGAGGGGCAAAGACTGTGCTGCAGAGCCGGACGTGAAGCGATGACCTGGGGGACCCGACTGTGGCAGCTGAGAGAGAGAGAGTTCATCACCAGTGGTTCACGAACTCCATTATCTACTTGATAATGTTAGAATTAGACGCCGGTTGCACGTGGAGATTTGATGGCTGCTGTTCAACCCCCCCCCCCTTCCAATTAGCAGGCAGAAGAATCTGGTTGTGAACCTGGGATGTTGTTGAAGGCAAGGGAAACAACCCCAAAGAGAAGTGACAGAAGAAGAACGGATGTAAATGTTTTATGGCCCGATAGGCCATTTCCTTGCCCTCCCTCTGTCTGGAGACTCCAAGTCCTGAGACACATCCACTCTGCTTCAAGAAGGCTGCCTGACCCTGACCAGACGCTCCGTCGTTTAATGTATTCATTATGTCTGAGGTCAGCTTTAATTTTTCAGGTCCTCATCTCGCTGCCTGGGGATAAGTGCATAAAAAGCTCATCATCAAAACATCTTGCCCTCAACTCCACAAGTCTTTTGGTATCCTCTTCAGGATTTCAAAAACACAGGCAAAATGCAAGTCACATTTTACGTCCAACGTGGGATCATTTTTTTCTCTGCTTTACAGTATGTGCCAAATTTGATTCCTGTGACAATTCATATTGTACAACGTGAAAGGAAGCTTTCAGCCTGCTCTTTTTTTCTTCTTTCCATATGGCTGATTGATTCATCTCATACTACAAACTCTTTTTCTTACTAAAATGTGATCTCTGGTGCTTTAAACGAATATATCATTGCATAAATTGTGCAGCGTGGCACGGTGTTTCCATTTCAAAGCACAAGCAAAGGAGTTGGAGAGAACTGGGATTGAAATACAACCCTGACTACTTATTAGCTATGAAACAGTGAGCAAGTCACTTAACTTTTCTGGGCCTCCATTCCCTTGACTGTAGAATCCGGGTGAGTCTGCAGCTGCAAATGCCTTCCCTCACCTAAGAGTTTTCATATCTCCTAATTATTTTCTTCTACCATTTTTTTCACTTGATGAACAATATTCATTGCCCTACTTCTGTGTGCCAGGCTCAGTATCAGGCACCAGGGAGACAACTGTGAATGAGACAGCGTGATCTCTGTCGTCATGGAGCTTAGAGCGTACTGGAGAACAGGAGTTAAATAGCCAATTACCCATTTAATTGCTTAATTACAATTGCGAATTGTGCCATGAAGAAGAAGGAGGGCTTAAGAAGAATGATCAATAGGGAATATAGGGGAGGAAAATCCTACTTGACCCTCTTTGGGTCTCTGGCTGGGCCTAAAAATAACAGACTAACAGGAGAAAAGCATGAAAATTTTATTAAATTATTACATATACCTGGGAGCCTTCAGAATGAAGAGAATGAAGACCCAGAGAAGTGACTGGGGCAGGAAGCTTTTATACCTTTTAGACAAAGGAATAATACATTAGTGAAGAATTGACAAGACAAAGGGATTGGGGTCAGGTGTGATAAATGGTGAAGAAGTAACTAGGGAGATAAGGGTGAGTTTAACAAGGTTTGTTTGTACATATTTCTCAACCCCAAATTCCCTGTGATAAGAATGTCTTCCTTCCTTCTGCATGGGGAGAGGACCTTTCACAAGGGAATTTTATCTCCTGCTTTTAGAAAGAAAAAGCAGGGGCACCTGGGTGGCTCCGTTGGTTCGGTGGTTACCTTCGGCTCAGGTCATGATCCCAGGGCGCTGGGATCGAGCTCCATATCCTTACTGAGCAGGGAGCCTGCTTCTCCCTCTCCCTCTGCCTGCTGCTCTGCTTACTTGTACTCTCTATCTCTCTGTCAAATAAATAAAATCTTTTTAAAAACAAGAAAGAAAGAAAGAAAAAGCAGGGTTATAGCATTCTTCTTGCACCTGCTGTTTCTTATGTTCTTGATTAAAAATAATCAATATGCCCAAGTGGCATATTTTGAGGTGATGTACTCTGATTTCCTTCAAGAGCATGACCTATCTTGGAGGACTGAAGAAGGCTGATCTGAGAATCATTTAAGCTGACTTCATTCATGCATTCATTCACTCATTTATTCATTTGTGTATTTATTACATATTCAACAACTATTAAACACTGATTGTGTCATAGGCACTCTTATAGGTTTTAGAGATATTTTGGAGAAAAGAAGACAAAATCCTCCCAAAGAGCTTAAAATCTAATGGTGTTTTTTTCCAACTTGATTCCCAGTACAAAATATGCTACTGGAGACTGAGGAAAATTTGTTATAAGACAATAAAATGGAGAAGGCACTTTGAGGTGAATGTACTGGCATTTATTTTATGGGAGAGAAGAAAAACAGGAAAGAAATTTAAAGTAAGTTAGGGTAAAGCTTTGGCTGAGAAGAATATGGAGAAGAAAAATTTATGTATAAAACTTGGTAATTTGTCTGGGGAACTTAGTTTGATGCCAGAATGAGTTCTGATGAGAATATTACTGAGAGCCGTTACTCAGCTCTCTGATTTGGTTGGATGCTTATTCCTTCTAGAATAAATGGTGACATTGTTCACTAGCTTGCCGACTCAATGACAAAGCAGAGCAAGCTTTGCTGTCAAACTCAAATAATACTCTGATACCAATTTCAAAAATCAGGAGGAGTGTTCCTCATTATGAGTATTCTATTTCTTCTTAACATTGGGAAAAATTCACACTGTGGTTTGTTGGTTGTACTCTGCTAACATGTAAATGGGACTATGGACTCCACATTTGCAGATGCAATGATCATCAACCTGCCTACCCCAACAAATGGGTGTTATATATGCAATGTTCACTTTAGTAACAAGACTGTTGGTTTTGCTCCTAAATATCTCCCAAGTATCCACTCTTCTCTCCATCACCACGTTTTTGAGTCACAGTCACCCCTAGCTAGTATAATGACCATAGTCTCTCAATGGGTCTACACTCCATTCATTTTGGCCAGTCTGCTCTACCTCTTTTACACTATGGCCAGAATGACCTTTTCAAATATGTGAACCTGATCAGGCCACTTTCTGTTTATTATCTTCATGATTATGACAAAATTCTCTATGGTACTGACTGGTTTTTCTCCTATCTCCCTCTTCAGCTTCATCATGAGTGAGGTTCTCCCTGACTTTCAGTACTTGAAACACAAAGACTTCCTTCCTCTCAGGCTTTGTCTCACTAGAAGCCACAGCACATGCTTACTTCCTCTTTCTAGAAAGGTTGGCAGCACATGCATGAGCTGCCATTTCAACTTGTTTTCCTTTGAGACTCATTGGCCTGGCAAAACAACAATTGTAGGTCCATGTGTTTTCTTGGTGCATACAGTAGGTGCCTACTCTAGGTACTATGAGAAAAAAAAAATCACAGTGATTTTAAGCGCTATCAAGGACTCTAAAATCTAGATACCATAAGAAGAATTTCAAATTTTCGTAATTCTTTTCAAGCTGCCTTCCCACCACCTTGCCATTAATTCATAAACAGTCTCTATTCGTACTCTATCAGGAAAACAAAAGTTACCAGTTTGAGTTTTTAACCTTCTCTATCAATTTCCTGCCGCGGTGGCATCTTCAGATTGATTTTCCAAACTTGCTTTACTTTTTCCCTCCTGCGACTTGCCACCTATCTTATAACATTCTCCTGCCATCTTCTCAAGGACACTACTTTATCTGCCGGCCTTTTTTTTTTTTTTTTTTTAATCATCCTGCCTAATCTCTCTGCAGTTGTTTACCACTTTCTATTTCCTTCTCTCACTTCTTGAAAATCTCTCCTTTCCTATTCTTGTTTATATCTACTCTCCTGGTTCTTTTCTTGTCTAGCCTCTTCCTCTTCTCTGTGCCTTCTCTCTTTCTCCAGTCCCTTGAATTTATATTATCCCCAAGAACATAGAAACAAGATCACTTTAGTTCCTTCTGTGCAGTTTCTCCCTTAAAAGGCTTTTTATCTTATCTACTCCAAACCGGTTTGGGTGGCGACCTTATGAAAATTAAAGCACTTATTTTTTTTTAATGGTGAATACACACCTGTAATATAGTGTATGTACTGTATATATGTAGTACATATAGCTGATTATTTTATTGTGCTTAAAAACAAAACATCTTTTATTCTTTGAAATGAAGCCATCAAAATGACATGCATGTTAAGTCACTGGTCTCTACAATGGGTGAGTAGTTTCTATGCACAGTGGGAGAGAATAACTAGAATCTGTCCACTATCCTTTGCAACCAGACATAGTGATGTGTTAGAATTTGACAGTGGGTCTTAATCCCTTTATATTTAAGTCCAAGAACTCTAAGACTATGTTGCTTTGGCTGTGCTATCAGTCTCCATGTGTTTTCTGGCAGCTTTACGACTGAATGATTGGGAGGTGGGGAAGTAGGAGAGTAGACCTGGATGCTGGTAATAAAAAATTACCTACAAATTTTTCACTATTTAGAAGAAGTTTTTTTTTTTTTATTTTCATTCACTTCTCTTCTTACTTATTCACTGACTCTTCAACAAATCTTTATTGATAAGATGGTGAGTGAGAACACTCCCCGTTCAAGTAGCTTTCTGCTTAATGGAAGGACAGATAACTATAACTTGGATTTTCTAGGGTGTTTCCCCCTTTATGATACAGATTGGATCATTTTAAGATTTACAATATGGACTTTGACATAAGTTTCTCCTAATTTGCAAAGGACATCCAGCAACTTGCAAATCTCCCTTAGGATATTGAATTTCTTGGGGAGTGTTTCTCATGTGTTCAGGAACCAGCCTCTCAACACGGGCTTATCTCATACATAGGCTCCTTCTCATTGATATTTTCTGCCAGATAAGCTACTAAAGAAGGCTCTTCTTAACATAAGAATTTGCACGTCCATACCAAGATTTAAGTTTCAATGTTCTGCAAGCCTCCAAATGCTGAGCTGTTAAAATGATTTCATATTCACTTTAAAGCCTCTGTGTCAGAGCCACACCCTATCCTGCCTGTAGCATATCGTCTGCCCAGGTGACTGGGTGGAAGGACGGACCCTATGTTGTCTGTGATTGTTAATTTTATCTGTCAACATGGTTAGTCTATGATGTCTAGCTCTTTGGTTAAACACCAATTTAGATGTTACTGTGAAAGTATTTTTTAGATGTGAACACTTAAATCAGTAGACTTAGAATAAATTGGTGGGTCTCATCCAATCAGTTTAGAGGTCTTAACAAGAAAAGACTGAGATCCCAGGAGGAGGAAGGAATTCTGCCTCCAGATTGCCTTTGGCTCAAGTATACAACATTGACTCTTGCCAGAATTTCCAGCCTGTTGCCCTGTCCTGCAGATTTTTCAGACTTGCCAGTCCCCACGATCATATGAACTAACTTCTTAAAATGAATATCAAGTATCTCTGTCTCCCTGTCTTTCCGCATCCTATTGGTTCTGTTTGTCCGAAGAACCATCATGATTACATTGTCTTCTCCATCTGTTAGCCCACTTCCATGAACAATTAATAAAGTCTCCTCCTTCTTGCTTAATTCAAATATCTAAAATCTGCCCCCCAAATAAATCAAAAATCTTCATGTAAATGTATTCTTTGTAATTGTTAAACAAATCACCAAATGTGATAGGCTGAATAATAACTTCCTAAAGATGTAGACATCTTAACTGTTGAAGCCGTGAATATATTACTTTATATGGCAAAAGGGACTTGACACATGGGACTGAAATTCTTGAGATGGGGAGATTATCCTGGATTTTCTGGGTGGGTCTAATGCAAACATTGTGTCCTTATAGGAAGGTAGGAGGATCAGTGATATGAGAATAGAAGCAGAGATAGGAATAATGTGGCCTTCAGCTAAGGATTGTGGTTACGGAATAAGTTAGGGAATGTGGTAAGCTGCTAGAAGTTGGAGGAGAGACAAGTAGTTTTTCTTCTAAAGCATCCAGAGGACAATGGTAGAGGAAGGGGAACCCAGACATGACAGAGATCAGAGTTTGAGGAGGCGAAGGTGGCTGAAATCTGGGATCTACATAGAAAAAGAGTCCTAGATATATATGTGGAGATTTATTTGAGTTTTTGAATGACTACAAACTGCACATGTTTAGGATTACATTCCATCAGGTAGAACAAAGGAAAACTCCCACTGAGTTATAACCAGAGCTCACAAACTGCTGTGACACATTTGAGTCTCTATCAGGCAAAGTGGAGGGATGTCACTGAACACACAGGACACTTAGTACAGATATTGAATGGCTTAGAGAAAAGTCCACTTTAGATTTATCCTAGCAAAACTTATAAACAGGTCCCTAAAGAATTAAGCCAACTCACAAGTTACTTGATTGCCTAATAGAACAAAGTGCAGCATTCTTTACAGAAAATCATTAAAACAACTGTCTAAAATTCGATTAAACATTATGAAAAGTAGGAAAATGTGACCCATAACAAGGGGAAAAATTAGCTAATAGAAAAAGACCCAGAAATGACAGATTATAAGATTATCAATAACTTTAAAATATTGATTATAAATGTGCTGAAGGATTTAAAGAAAAACATAAATATAATGAAGCTACAAATGAAAAAATATAAAAGAATTATTTATTTTAGAGTTGAAGATGCAATATATGAAATGAAAATTTTAATGGGTCGTGTTAACAACAGATTGGAAACTGTAGGAGAAAA
Source organism: Nasua narica (assembly GCA_028533885.1). Taxonomy (NCBI): domain Eukaryota; kingdom Metazoa; phylum Chordata; class Mammalia; order Carnivora; family Procyonidae; genus Nasua; species Nasua narica. Next base: position 80,969,626 of record CM052798.1, on the reverse strand, counting down.
GTTCAATGATCTTGAAGATGTATTAGTAGAAACTCTTTAAACTGAAATACACAGAGGAAAAAAACTGAAAAGTAAGTGAAAGATTTTAGTGATGTGTGAGATATCAAACAGTCTAATATATATGAAACAAAAATTGACAAAACTGAAAGATAAATCAACAATTATATTTGTAAATCTCCACAATCCTCCTTTGGTAACTGATAGAATAAATACACAAGTCAATAGATATTAATCAACTTCTCCTAATAGGTCAAAACACCCATGAGCCAAGTCAAAATTATATGAAGATTTAGAAGATATTTTTTTACTAAATGACTTTGGAAACACAATATATCAAAATTTGGGTGATGCAACTAAAGCATAATATAGAGGAAAACTAACAATTCTAAATTTTTATTTTAGAAAATAATAAATGTCTAAAATACATTTTCCAAGGTTCTTTCATAAAAGAAAAATTAACCTAAAATAAGCGCTAATAATACAAGTAATAGAAATAAATAAACAAATAAGTAAATACATAAATAAATTTAAAATAATCTTAAAAAGTAGAAGGTATTAAGTAGGAGGCAATAATAAGAACAGAAAGCAATGAAAGAAAAAATGGAAAAGAAGTAGGGAAAACTAATTAAATCAAACAGATTTTCTTTGACAACATCAATAAAATTGAAAACAGTCAAGCTAAAGCGAACAGGAAAGAAGAAAATTATATAAATTACCAGTATCAATAATGAAAAAGTGATATCTTTACAGATTCTACAGACATTAGAAAGATAATGAAGGAATATTACGATATGAATAATATGTTGATAAATTTGGCACTAAAATAGAAATAACAGATAAAATCGTTGCAAGGCACATATTAAAAAAATTTCCCCCAAAAGAAATAAAATTGCACAGCTATATTAAGAAATAAACTGAATTTGGGGGCACCTGGGTGGCTCAGTGGGTTAAGGCCTCTGCCTTCGGTTCGGGTCATGATCTCGGGGTCCTGGGATCGAACCCCGCATTGGGCTCTCTGCTTGGTGGGGAGCCTGCTTCCCCCTCTCTCTCTGCCTGGCTCTCTGCCTGCTTGTGATCTCTCTCTCTCTGTCAAATGAATAAATAAAATCTTTTAAAAAAAGAAATAATTTGAATTTTATATTAAACCCTTTCCCATAAAGAAAAGCCCAGTCCAAGATAACCTCACTAGTGAATTCTAGACAAACCCTTAAGAAAGATATAATATTCACCCAGAAAAATCAAATCCAGTAATAAATAATAAGTATATTACATCATGACCAAATGACATTTATCTCTGGAGTACAGAATTGATTTATAATTTGAAAATCAATCAATAATTTACCACATTAATAAAATATAGGGAAAAATTGATAATCCCAGTAGGTGCAGAAAAAGGACTTGACAAAACAGTATCAAATCATGATAAAAGCTTTCATAGCAGAAATGCGTAGGAACTTCCTGACACAGAAAAAGAACATCTACAAAATCTTTCATCTTACATCATATTTAATGGCTCTAAGTTTGGGGGAAAAAGATTAAGATCTCCACTCTCAACATTACTTTTCAGCATTTTACCAGAGGTCCCAATCAGGGTAATAAGGAAGTAAAAGAAATATAAGGTATATAAATTGGAAAGGACAAGGTCAATGTTTCTGTACTTGCATATGACATGATTATGTATGTAGAAGATCCCAAGAATCTACAAAAATACTACTAGAACTAAAAGTGAATTTATCAAGACCACAAAATACAAAGTCAATATAGAAAAATCAACTGCATTTCTCTATACTAGTAAGGAAAAATTAAAATTAAATTGAACTGCTATGTAAATGTGTCAGTGTCAAATTGGTATGAAAAACATGTAATACCTAGGAATGAAGCTAATTAAATATATATAAGAATTGTACACTAAAAGTGACATAAAATTGTTGAGAGAAACGAAATGTCTGTATCAATGGAGAGACATACAATATTTGCTTAACATAGTATAGGTGGCTCTTATTTAATGCAAATTATACTTCAATAAAATTAGACTTGAAAAATAAAACTATGCATACAGTGATAAATATTGTACTAAGGGTAATAAGGACTCAATTCAGTTTTGTGCGGATAATGTGTTTTCCAGTAATCCTCCTCATATTGGACAGCTGTAGGGAGAGCAATTTTAGATGGACGAAGAGGGAAGGGGGTTTCTGAGAGACTATCGTGAGCCTGGTCCCTTTAAAAACCCGTCAGTGTTTCAACAGACTTGAGGTACAGGATGCAAGGTGCGGACACTGAAAGATGGGACTAGAAAGGATCAGATCACAAAAGGGCCCTTCCTTCACATCTCCTTAAATATTGTATGCATGGTACTTCTCTGGCCTCACCCTCATCCTGGCCCTGTTTGGAAGCCATGCTACGGAGTTTGGAATTTTTCTTTAGAATCTTTCCTTTCTTCAGCATGTACAGATAGAACAACAGCAACAAATAGATAATCTGCTCTACTTACTGTAGTTCCTAAACTTGCATGAGTTTATTTTTTTCCTACCATTCAAAACAAACTTTATTCCATATAGCAACTCTGTGGAATAATATAGATTTGAGGGAAGGAAAATATGGACGGTTACTATCTATAATGGAAACTTAGAGGACTCAATTAAATGATCAAATGCTAAAATAACTTTGGCAGTATAAACACTTCTCCAAAATATGTTACTAAAAACCTTACTTGAATGGGAAAAAATTTTAAAAATATGATGGATTTTTTATAGTAGTGACTTAGTTAAATAAAAATAAACAGAAGCCAAAACAGCTCTTTACTGTATATGAGATGAGACAACATCAAAATGTAAATTTATATTAAACTACTAAACAACATCACAGGGTTATCACTCAGCTGGAAATAAATTTGAGCATTCCTTTCTCTTGCTTTTTTTTTTTTTTTGTTAAAAATATAAAGGCCTGTCTTTTTCATGCAAACTAAGAATATTTCTTGGGTTAAGAAGGCAGATACTTTGCCTTCTTTCTTCTACTGAAAATCAATGGTACATAAAAAGTATATTTCCAACTCAAATATACATTTTCTTTTTTTTTTCTAAAAAATAACTTAGTAATGAAAGGAAAGTTATTAACCTGGGAATAATGTCCTGAAATTAGTATTTTCTTTTCTCCAGTCTAAAACATCCATTTAAAATAAGCAATGATGTTTATCAACTATAGATTATTTGATATCCAGTATTATTTTACCCCTTGAAAAATAAGCTTCCAGCAACAATCTTCATATGTGAATCTTCTTTAAGGGATGTCTCTGTCAATTTGATAAGATTGTGAATAAAGCCCTATTATTAGGGACCATGTTACTAAGGCCAGTCGGCCCTGAGAGAGGATCCTCTTAGGCCAGAAAATTAAGTCAACAACACACAGGAGAGTCAGACAGTCTAATGTCCAGGAAGCATCTACAGAATAAAATATCTTTCGTTGGACTTGGTCAAGATGAAATTTACCTTCAACTTCAACCAGAAGTTAGAGACTAGTACACCTCAAAAGTCCAATATGAGGCAGAGTAATCAATCTCTAGCTAGGTATTGAGGTACATTTTATTAAGAAAAATCTGCTTGATTGACACTCAGATTCTGTAAATAGTTTAAAATGTCAATCCTTAATGTCATAAAGCATTAAAAGTTTTGTCTGCAACTCCAACTGTCAAGAGTGACGTGATATAAGGACATGCATGAACTAATTGAATGGGCAGACCAACCAAGGGCTTTCTGGTAACATCTTGACTACATTCTGTGGTGATGACAGAGATGGTGAGGAAATTTTTAAAGACAGCATCCCAAATTCCAGGCATTTCCCATGGTTCAAAAGCACATGGAAACTGCCAGGTTATTGGTCACTGCCATTTCAGTTCCTTCTTTCCCATTATAATGCCAGAATACTTGCCCAGTTTAGAGACTTACATAAATAGGTCTTTCAGGATGCCCTATTTACAACAGTAAATTCACTTTCATAATGAGTTAAGACATTGAAGCTACAGGCTTTAGGGGGTAGAGGATGCGTTGAATGATGTACCAGTCACCCTGATTTCCTGCATATGTTTAGACCAGTGCCAGGTCCTCCTCAGTGAGCTCCATGAGCTTTGAGCTTGGATGGCTACATCCAGCCTTTTACCATAGCTGGGCATGGGAGTTCTAGGCTTCTCCTGCTTCCACCGTTCTGCTAATTTCTGCTGCAAATCCTTAGCTTCATCTTTCATCTGCTGATCAGATCCCAAGAGATTCTCCTCCACAACAAGTTTCCTTTCCAGGAAGGTGTTTCTTTTAATGGTTTAATTCAAGTACAGCTCAACTCCCTCCAGAGACTTGACAGAGGCTTATTTTACTGGTCCCATGTCACCATTTGCTTGTCCAGCTTTCTAAAATATAGTTGTGTAATTAATCTGTAATTCTTTTAGTCTTCACAAGGCCATTCTAATGCTGAGAACCCTTGGAAGATTTCAGAAGGTTGCTTTTCAGAGAGATTCTAGCTCCATCAGGAGGCAGTTATTTTCTGAGCAGAGAGTTCTTGTTTCTATTTTTAAACCATTGCAGCTGCATCTCTCTCTCATTTTTTGCTTCCCTCTGGGACTTTCTGCAGTTCCTCTGTATATTCTTTGCCCTTTGCTTCTATGCCATAGCTAGATCTTTTCAATAGCCAGTCTTTTCCTTCTTAGAGCTAAAAATGTTCTTTTTCCGTTAAAACATGGGAAGAGCTTCACTTTCCTTGTGACCTGATGTGCAGGTGCTGGAGGTGAGGATAGGGTGGCATTTGGGGCACCACCTTGGTCCTGCATTAGCTCCCCAAGAAGCCATTTCACATTGGCTTAATTTGGGCTTATTGTGAACTAGAATTCATGTGAGTTTTCTAAATGAATTACAGTTTGGTTAATTTTCTTTTGACCTGTATTTTGGGTACATTATTAAAACGTCTGCATAGAAGATTTGAAAGCATCATTTACTAGGGTTTAGCTTGATTTCAGAGCTAATTTGGATTACTGATCTTATAATTCAGTGCATGAACTGTCCATTATCCTTGCTTTATGTCATTCACAGATTTAATGAACTTCACTTTGTGTACTCTTTTAGGAAATTTATATTGTGTGTTATCCATGTACTAAATATTATATCAAACATAGCATGGAGATCCATTAACATAAAATTCTTTTGAGTTGGTTATAGGCTGGTGGAAAAAGAGGCTAGGTAGACAAATAATTACAATACAAAGTAATATGATTAATAATGATGATGCAACTTTTAATTATTTTAGAACTGCAAAAATTAGGGGTGACTTTCTCTGGGGAAGGTCCCACTATGATTCGTCATAAAAACAAACAAACAAGCAAACAAACAAATAAAGCTGGATATTTTAGGATACTAAAAGAAAGAAACCAACTAAAAGGCTAGTGTCCTGTATGCTCATTCTTTATCTAAGACAATGTTAAGCAACTTCAGATATCAATCATTGATTTTCAGCATCCTGCCAGAGGGGAGATTTTCTTTATATGTCTGAGCAGTTCGAGATTCCTCACTGACAGAGTTCACTTGGAGGTAGAGAGGTGATACAGAGGGGTTTGTTCACAATCTCAGACAAGCTCTGTGTACATGACTGGATGACTTCTGGATAGGCACAAAGATGTTCTGATTTTATCTCTTCTGGGACATAAATAATAGACCATAATGATAACTCATCACATCAAAGCAGCATCGGAGTGAGATTTAACCAGGAGTTCTTTCTATTTATTAAATAGAAAACAAAGGCACTTTCTGAACAAAGGGAGTTTTAACAGAATTTTGCAAATCTTATCTACAATATGTAATTTATTTAGTGAACATACACAGGTTGGTGTAGCTTTCTTGTGAATAGAATCACACTTTGTTAAATTCATTTTTTTCTTGAAAGAGGAAGAAAGCATTCATCACATAGTGAGTGATACAGTCTTCTCAGATCCTTCAAAGGGTATTTTACCAAAGATCTCCCAGATTAGTTATTTAAAATTCTACAGAAATGCAGTGGAGGTAGAAACATGCTTTCCTGATTTTTTTCACCCAAGTTCTGAATTTTAAAAAAGAATGAATTGATCAGACCTATGAAGAAGAAAAAAAATGGAACATAATATCAGAAAATGCCTTTTGGTTTTGATGTAATTCATAAACTAAAGTAGAGTTACCGATGGGATTAGAAATCTTTGAGTTAAGTTTCGAGGTTGGATACTTACAATAGCCCAGTGACTGCTCAACATCGTTAGCAAGACAACCTCTTGTCTGTTTTCTCTGTTTGCTTTTTCCTAAGATATAGTAATGGTGGTTTGGAAGATTCAAGTGTGAGAGGGGTATTAGTAAGATAATTTTCAATTGATTTTAAAATGCATATTTTAAAGAAGCACATTTTCAAAATAATTTTATCTTTTTCTGAGAAACAGTGACTCCTCAATCGAGTGCTTCCATAAATACTCTTTTTGTTTCCCAGTTCCTGTTATTCAAGCTCCAGTTCAATTGTTAGCCTTCCATTATCATTCCATCCATATAATATCTCCTTTATGCAAAATTATGAACACATTTTGTTTCAATATATTTATACATGTGTTATTATATAATGCATATTATATAATATACTATATTTATATACTATATACACCATTTGTTCTTTTGACTCTTTGTGTAGGTTTAGTTACTCTGTTGCTTATTTGATTAAGTAAAGGAGTATCTGAGTGTCTCTAATGTGCCTAGCATGATTCTAAGCTCTGGGAACACAGCAATGAACAAATCAGATATGTGGAGCGTGCACTCTAGTGGGATAGACAGAAAATAAAGATAAAATAGATAAAATAGAAAGTGATACCCAAGAAAAAAATGGAGAAGGGGAAGAGGAAAGGGTGAGTTAGGGGTTAGTGATTTTGAGGGACCAAAAATACCTTATCAAGATAATGATAGCTGAATAAAGAAATGACGGAAGGGAGGGAAAGAGCTATTAACTGGAGAAAGAGCATTCTGAGTTAATGGGAGCAACATGTGCAAAGGTCCTGAGTTAAAAGTACTCTTGGTGTGTTTGAGAAGCAAGAGGATGGTCACTGTGGCTAGAAGTAAAATGGAGGGACAATAGAGGAACTGATTCTGTATGGATTTAGAAGTTCTCAAAGGCTTTGACTTTTACTCTGACAGAGATAGAAAGACACTGGGGGGATTTAGGATTGACAACATTGGACTTACATTTTTATATGATATTCTCTACCTTGTTGAGAATAGAGTGCATGGGCAAGAATGGAAGCAGCAAAACAAATCAGAAGTCTATTCTAATCATCCAAGTGGTAAGGGAGGGAGAAGTGGTCTGATTCTAGAAGCAGAGCTCTCCGTTAACTCACGAGTACTTTCCCTGCCCTACCCCTGGATTCAGCCATCAAATTCTGGAACCCAGATTTCAGACTCCTTTTAATGGAGAAAGGTATTAGAAACCAAGATCTGGATACTTTGTTCATTGATACTGGGTCAATTCAGTGGACAGAAAATAGATAATTATTACTTTTTAAAATTCCATGTGTTCCTACTGAGCTTTCTATTTCCAATTCCAACTCTAAGGTTCTTTCTTGAGCCTTCCTACATTCCCAATTTGTATTTTCCTTCTCCCATAAGTCAGAGTTTGGGTCTGAAAGTATGGATGTATTTACTTATTAGCTCAGTTTTACAGTATACATGAAAAAGTTTGAGAATTGCTACATCTATACTGCTATAGAGACAAATTCTACTAAATTAAGTTGAAGATTTATTTGCAATTCTCATTGTTTTTAGACTGAGGGTGAATAATCAAAGTACTGTGCACAGATGTTATTTAGATTAGCATATTTTCCCCCTCTGTGGTTATATATTCTATTTAGTATGCTGTTTATTGTATTTGTTTCTATTTGTATTCAATTTTAGATTGTTCCATTTAATTTTTATTTAATTTTTTAACTGTGAAACATTAAATTGTTCCCAAAGTCCAAACTATACAAAGAGCTATTCTCAGAGAGATGTTCCTTCTTGTCATCTGATTTCCATCCACCAATCAGCCAGTTATATCAGCATTTAGTTATTGTTGCTGTGTTTCTTTTTGCAAAAATAGACAGGTACCAGTGTATGTCTTTCTCTACTTTCTCCTAGCTAAGATACAGCAAATAAATTACACATATCTCTGTATACTGCATTTTTACCCAATAATATATACTGGAAATTATTCCATATAATTCATAAGGATCCTCCCCCTTCTTCTCTAGAGCTCTGAGTACTCCATTGGATGAACCGTAGTTCACTCAATTAATTTCTAGGTATGGGCATTTAAGTTGTTTACAATATTTTGAAATAATAAAAAATGCTGCTATGAAAAACCTTGCATGCACATATTTCCTTATTTTGGGAGGTATATACACAGTAAATTCCTAAAAGTAGGATTGCTGGATCAAAGGGTAAATGCAAATGTAGTTTTGTTAAATATTGCCAAAATAGCCTTCAGAGGAGTTTTACTATTTAGCATCCCCACAAGCAATGTATGAAATTTCCTGTCATCCAACATTCGTTCCCCAGCCACAATAGAGAGAATGTTGTCAACTTTTGAATTTTTGCCAACTTGACAGTATCTCAGAGTAGTATTAATTTGCATTTTTATTATTGTGAAGGGACACCTAAATTTTTGACCTGTGCAATAAGGAGAATGGAGATTTCCACCTTGTGGAATACATTTGTTCTTTCTAAAGCAAGTTTTGTAGTCACTATCAGAGTCTTGGTTTTGGACACATTAAATAACACATTGGACATTCAAGTGAATTTGTTAAGTAGGTTGTTGATACATAAGTCTAGAGTTTCAGGGAATAGTCTGGGCTACAGGTTTACAATTTTATGGTATTATAAATATATGACATTTACATGCTTGAGACTTGAAGAGATCATCAAAGGAATGCATTATTTAGAAAAGAAGAGGTAAAAAAATTAATCCCATGGGCTCTGTCATATTAAGAAATTGAGGAAATGAGGAAGAACCAGATAAAGAGAATGGAAAGGAGTGTTCAGAGAGTCAGAAGGCAAACAGGGAAATTTGATGACCTAGAAGACACATGAAGAAATATTTTAAGGTGGAAAGACAAATGTTGCAAACAGGTTAGTCATTTGAGAACTGACCATGGGATTTAGTGCCATGGAGGTCTTAAGTGACCTTGATAAGAGCAATTTTTGTGGGTGTTGGGGTGAAAGCCTGATTAGATGGGCTCAAGAGAGAACAGGCAAACCACCCCCCCAAAAAACAATAAGAATGTACTGAAGATTTGGTGGTATAGAGTGCCCTTTTCAAAATTTTTTTACTGTAAGGGGAACTAGAGAAATAGGCAACAAATTATCTCAAGAATAGATCCCAACTCATTATACATTTTTTTTTGTACCTTCATAGTACTAGTTACTGTGAGCGTTTTTATAATAAAAGCATAAACTCTGAGTTGAAAATCTTTTCCAGTATAGGAATATACCTCATGCCTTCCCAGATAAACAAAAAGGATTTTTTTTCAGACAGAAGTCCATTATTCTTAATATTGAGAAAGATGCAAACACAAGTAATTCCAATCAAAGACTGAAACCTGGGAGGATATGTTGCCGACTCACAAGGTTGCTATGAATTCCTTACTGTTGGAGTGATCTTCCAAACCAAGACATCATTTGTTATCAATTATAGTTTCAACAAAATATGTATTTTTTTTAACTTACTCAGGGAAATGTTTATAACTTTCGGAGAAGCAGTGCATCATACTTGAGAAAAGTTTTGAACATAAGGTCTTGGACATTCAGTTCCTTAAAAAGAATATAGACAGACCTATTGTTGACATATTTTCTTGACCAAATTACTAACCAAGTAAATGGATAAAGGAAAGTAATTTAAATTTTAGTGGGAGGGAAAATAAAACAAGACAAAATCAGAGAGGGAGACAAACCATAAGACACTCTTAATCATAGTAAAGAACTGAAGATTCCTGGAAGGGTGAGGATGGGGGCATGGGGTAACTGGGTGATTAGCATTAAGCAGGGCACATGATGTAATGAGCAGTGAGTATTATATAAAACTGATAAATCACTAAACTCTACCTCTGAAACTAGCAATACACTCTATGTTAATTGAATTGAAAATTTTGAAAGTAAATAAATAACATAAAAAATAAAATAAAACAAGGAAGTAATTATGAAATAGTCTGTGCACAGTCCTCTGCTTAGTCCTTTTCATCTCCATGCATTCTTTTATTCAACTCTCACAGCAACCCTATGAAGTAGGTACTGGTATTATTTTTTTTGTAAAGATATAAAACTGAGATTCATAAAGGTCAACTAGATACTGTGCATCAGAACTGAAACTTGAATTTATAGCTCTTTCTTGACTCCCCAGCATGTGTTCTCAACCATGGCTCTGGAGAGGGGTAATACAGATTCTTGCTTTTAAGACATTATAGCTTAGAGTTAATGAGAGTCATGGTAGCAGATTAGTGTACTCGCATATGGTCAAGAATTCTCTGTTGGTGAAGGCAAGAGGAAAAACAACCATCTTCATGGACTGGTTCAGTGATTAATTTTACACACCAAGTATTCCTTTTGTGGAATTACCACTATGTGACAGGCACCTGCTGGGCACTAGTGGAATGGTCGTAAATGAGCTGCCAAATGCAAGTTGCCTTAACTCCAGAATCCTGTCATAATACTAGTGGGGGTTATTTCTAGGTCTTGTTGGCCTCTGGGGATTCCCTGTTTGGCCCCATCCAACCCACAGTATTTGGTTTGCAAGAACATATTACCAAGAAAACCTTCATTTTCTCTTCAGCTTGGATAAATTTTCTTCCTGACTGTAGATCCCTGACCTCCTTTTTCTTAGAGTACTTACTTTAGAAAACTTGCAATTGTAAATTTTTTCTCTGCTCCGTTGAGATCTAAATCTTAGACAACCCAGGAAAATCTGTCTTAAGGATCTGGGTAGACAAGCTTTTGAAGTATAGGGTTCCTAACTCCCAATCTCTGTGAAAGGGTAGTGATCCTAACTTTGATAAGTACCAACTAGCAAATACAGATGGTCTAATAACCTATGACCAGACTCCTCTTAAATTCCTCCAGTATTTTTCCATTAGCTCACACCAGTGTTTAAAATTTCTCCAGCTTTTTGTTTCAGTATGGTTGAGTCCAATCCCTTGCCTCTATTGAAATAGGCTCAAATAAAATCTTTCTTGCCTGATTAACCCATCTGGTACAACTATTCTTTGACACATGCGTTATGAGCTTGGTGGAATCAAGAAAACCAGGATATAATAGCAGTGATGAAGACACTCCAGAGGGAAAGAGTTCCTGTCATATGCATGGCTTGAAACAGAAGCCATAGACTCCTGTACACATTCTTTATAGTAAATTGAATTTGTATTCCTGAAATAATATTATTTGAAACCGTAGAATGCTAGAGCTTGACATGGACTTGGTATCAGTAAATCCACTCTCTTTGGTTTACCAATGAGGAAAGAGGTCATCTGCCCAAAGTCACCCAGACTTTGGCCAGAGTTAGAACTGTAAAGCTGGTCTTCTGATACCCAGTTCAGCCCATCTGGGACAGACCTGTGTTTTAAATCTATTGTAGATATATTCAAGAATTTTCATACTTCTGTATGAAAGCACATCTGTATACCTAAGATATTATTACTACTCTGATAAAGAGCTTGATAATAATTGAAGGGGGTAACTAAATAAATTGTCATAATCTGTTTATTAACCCAACACAAATATTGAGCTAATGTCTTGGACTTAATATGAAATACTATATCATATACAGACTCATTGTTTGAATTAAGACCTACCAGTAAATGCCATATATGGTTTTAATTTTAAAACATCCAATTTTGCTTCAAGCTGTTAGGAAAATTAAAATACATTATTTTTAGGTTTTACAGCATTTTCAAGTAGTTTGTTGTCATGAGATGAATACCACAATCTATCAGTTTTTTTTTATTCATGTTGCTGTTTAAATAAATATCAGGTTTTTGTATGTGCTGTTCAACTTCTCATTATCATGCAACAAAGCCTTTCCAAATTGCCTGAGGTTAGTGCCTTTGTTAGAACCCACGAGATTGGAAAACATAGCTAGAGTCATGAGAAAGTTAACTGACCTATATTTGCAAAAAATATATAATTAAAAAAATTAACATCAAGGTCACATCACCAGATTTAGCCATTATCAGGCTTGAATCACTAAAGATTAAAGCTCATAATGATTAATTCATAGCAATGTAAGGTATGTCTGTGTGGTCATCTGCATTTAGCACCTGGATCAAAAAAATTGGCTTGAGAAATGTCCTGGGTCAAAGAGAATGTTTGGGGTTGTGGATGTAAAAGTAGTTTAAAGAGAGCACAAATGAAACTCATAAATTACCTCTTATTTTTACCATAAAATAGAGTTAAATGGAATGACTAAAATATAAAGCTAAGCATAAGCTGCTCTGCTCCTGAGTTGAAAGGTTTATGACTCATTTAAAAATGCCTATTGGTGATGACTAGAGCTTAGTGGGAAGGACATTTTGATTATCAGTTTCAAAGTGTCAGTTCATCTACTTAGAGTTGTAAATGGAAAGAAAATGCCATGCGGCAGCTGTTCTGTGTGCGTAACAAATGGTTAAGTACTTATTCTGTCGCTTGCCTAATAACGTTCTGCATTTACAAATACAAAAAGATCAAAACATTTGACTTGCTAAGGGCTCCTACGGCACATGGTAATTGACCAGTCACATCTGACCTCCTCTCCTCTCACTTGAGTGAGAGCTATGGCACACGCCACCAGCAACACTGAAGCCCTTCCCTTATGCTTCTGTTGAAGCGTATTTGTAATCCTAACGCCAGTTCTCAAGTCTTCATGTGCAATTCAGAAATCTAAAAGTTTGTTCATCTGTCCTTTGTTTTTGGAAAGCCTCTGTGGTAAGACATACCAATTCCAACTGATGTGAAAATTTTAAATTTTTATTAATTACATTTTAGCGTGACTCTTGTTTTACTGCAGAAATACTGCTTCTTTGGGACACCTGGGTGGCTCAGTTGGTTAAGCGTCTGTTTTTGTCTCAGGTCATGATCTCAGGGTCCTAGGATCAAGTCCTGCATCAGACTCCCTGCTCAGCGGAGAGCCTGCTTCTCCCTCTGCTTGCCACTCCCCCTGCTTGTGCTCAGGCATGCACGTGCTCTCTCTCTCTCTCTTTCTGACAAATAAATAAACAAAATCTTTAAAAAAGAAAAGAAAAGAAAAATACTGCAGGTTTGATTATAAGGATCTACTCCAGGCTCTTTGTGGGCATTACATGCAATGTAGTTTAGGGACTGGATTATTTTCCTAAAATCTGACAATTTCCACATTCTAAAACCCAACTGGTCCCAGAGTTTTCTTTCAGAGAATTCCAAACTTCTGTCCCTTATTATATATTGTATACTCTGGCAGCTCTGGCTAATGTCTGTGACCTCTTTCTGTAGAGTGGAGAATTGGCTGGTGTGGTTGCCCAATCCAGGCATAGCAGATGCAATCCCATGACTAGCTATCACCAGTCACATAGGAACCAAAGTGAAGTGTCACTCCTGGGCCAAGCCTTTCTTAAGAAGCAGTTGGGTTTCTTTTTCTTTCTTCTGCTGGCTGCAAGCAGAGGTCTCCAAGGCCCAAGATGAAGGCAGAACCACAAGGTGGAAGAAACCCAAGTCTATAAATCATTTTGGGAAGGAAAGCTGCTCACTGCCCAGAAATATCAAAGCTGTGTTGGTAAATGAGTGAGAAATAAATTTCCTTGGTGTAAAATTCTGAATTTTTGTGGCTTATTTGTTATAGCAGCTTTGATAAATATACATCCGGTCATGTGATTATGTGTTATTTTATAATTGTTAAAAATGTATGATTACTATATATTCTCTGAGAAAGGTACTACATTTTAGGCCTGTATCTAGTCAATTGTACAAGGAAGGAGGTAAAACAAAGAAGCTGCTTTTACATAATTGAAAGAATTATCTAGACATCGGAAGCTGCAAAATTATATTAATAAACTTAAGTGTCATTTAACAGTCCTGTATATTTGAGGGTTCCACAGTCTTTCTGAGTTGTGGTTTTCCTACCTCTGCAAAAAAGGTAATGATATTCATGTGGAGAGCTATTATGGAATCATCTAGCATGTATCAGATGGCTTTGCACAAAGTTGTGCCCAACCAGTATAATGCTTAAAATCAGTGCTCTACAATGCTTTTTGAAAAAAACAAAAAAACAAAAAAACCAGTATATAGTGATTTACAATTTGTAACACGTTTTCATTATTTTATCTCATTTTCTTGACGTGGCAACTTTGGAATGTCACTATGGTTAGAAATATTCTTTTTACTATTAAAAATGAAGAGGCTCAGAAGTTCTTAAAACTCATATATGAGTATATCAGAGGTAGAAGCTAATTCTTCTGACATCTACTTCCATGTTCCTCCTCCCACAACAAAATCTTAAAATAGATAGGTTCTCTTTTTTCTCTTCTATTCTTGGGCAAGCATTTGAAGAAAGTACTTCTGTGTTGTTGCTTTGCTTGTATAAGACCAAGGATACTGCATAGACTGAGTTTAAATCTTTTTTTTTTTTTTTTGACTGAGTTTAAATCTTAAGCAGATATTTATTTATGGGTCTAAGCATAAGTTTGCCTGGGATGCCTAAGAAGATCTGTCTATCATTTCTCTGGTTTATTAGAGTGGGTCTATTGACATTGTGAAGACATTATAATAATTATAACATCTTTGAGTGTTCACCATATACCAGCTACTCTCGTAAATTTTTTTATACATTAATTCATTTTATAGTTACAACAACCCTAAGAACTAGTTAATATAATTATCCCCATTTTACATATGAGAAAACTGAGGCACAGAGCAATGAAGCAACCTTCTCAAGGTCACATGGCTATGAGCAGCAGAACCAGCATTGTAGTCTACCTCCAGAGCCTATACTTTTGAATACCATGATATCCCATCTCTCAACATATGTCAATATATATTTAATTGATAGCAAGTTTTCATTTTACAGAATTAAGTGAATGGAATTTACAACTTAATACCATACTTAGTGTCTAGGGTGGAGTTCTTGAAGTTTGGAAACTTTTATTTTTGATCTAGAAAATTGCAATTTAACTTTGTTTTTACATGGATCTTATGAAACAGGTTGCTGTCTCAATGAATTTGGCGACTTATGTTCAATAGCAAGTGCGAATAGGAGGAAGGATATTTAAATGGAGAGTGGGAGCAGGAGGCAAGGGAGGAAAGGCCCATATTCAGAAGTAAAGAGATACAGAAGTAGGAGACACAAAGGTAAAAGATAAAGAGTGAAAAATTTTTGAGAGACTCCAGATGCCAAGAGAGTCATCCATGGACGACATATGGAGCTAACCCCTGAAGGGAGATGATTACGACATTCCCAGATCTGGTCCCATGCATGGATGGGACCTAGGAAACCAAACAGATAGAGGCAGGGAAGAAAGATGCATGCATCAACTACCTTAAAGAAGAGCTATTATTTCATAATCAGAAGTTGAGCATTAGCTATTTCCATTGAGTCTTGATGAGATGTCTTGACTATTATCCTGTCCCGGTCCTTAAAAATTCTCCAGAACTACTGATGCTCTAATGCAAATATGTTTCTGCTGGTAAGATTTTTAGAGTTCTTTTAAACATTCTATCATCATATAATTTTAGCAAGTACCTCTCTCATGTTTTTAAAATCGACTCTCATTTACTTTGTGCTTTGTCTCTTTTCATGCATTAATATGTGAGATATCATAGCAGATTAAAGGGCAAACTTTCAGAACCAGACAGATATGGATTATTATCTTTGCTCATCCACTTTCTAGATTTGTGACCTTGAACATGTTACATAACCTCTCTAAATCTTAGTTCCATCATTTGTAAGCTGGGGAATAATAAAAGTACCTACTTCATAAAACGGTAGTGATAGTTTAATGAAATAATGTTTGTAAATCACTCAACGCAGTTCCTGGCCCATAATTAGTGCTCAATAAATATGGACTCTTATTAAACTCGTGGTACACTTTGTGAAGTTGATTTACCTTTCCAAAGTGAGCAATGTCACTCTCTTCTTGCTGCCAGGAATAAGCTCACCAATCTATCTCACGGTGCCAGTTGGCCCAGGCCTGCGTGCCGTGACTGGAATGGGATGAGGGGAAGTTGCCTGAATTGGCCCAGAGTCCAGGATTAGATGCAGAATGTGTGGCACCTGGGAAGACCACCCTGGTTGACACTGAGGAAGTACCCTCCTTACTGAAACATCTCAAAAAAGGAACAAAACCCAAAATGGGTTGAACCAAGGGTGATTAAGTACAGTGATAGATGAGAGGCTACCAATTTACTAAAAAGACTCATTCCAGGAAGGGAAGACCACCTGTGTAGGTTCAAGTTTAAACAGAAATAACCAGTTGCCACAAACATCCCAAAGCCTGTAGGGTACAGAAAAGCAATGTGAGGGAGAATCTTTTTATATCAAGTCTTGAAGGAATTGAATGTAGTTTCAGAGAGGAAGGAATAATGTGAAGGGGAAATCTTTTTGGGTTTTATTTATTCCTCCTTTAATTGTTAAATAACCGAGTCCTCAGAGAGAGAATAATATCCCCACTTTTACTTTGTGGCCCCATGGTGGATATGAGACCACGAAGTGATTGTTTGTTAAATATTTACGTCCTTGGGCTCCACGTGAGCTATTACAAACACTTCAAGCCCACAGGCCTTCATCAATTTTATGAATGTCATTAATCTTGTCACTTAACCATCTTGGCCTTCGGTTTTTGTTCTCCTCTACCTGCCTTGTCCTTGATGGTAAGGAGCAAGGAGGATTCAGGCTCAGAAAGGGAGATGAGTCTCTTTCTTCCTTGTGATCAACACAACCCAGCTGTACATATACTGTGTCGGTCGGTTTTCCTGTGAATTTTCATCACTGCTTTTACCAAAGCATTTGGAATTAAGGCATTTTTCCTTCCTTTTACACAAACATTTTATCTTTAAAATTTTTTCCAGTGGTATCTCACTCAGAGTTTCATAAGACACCAAGAAGTTCCCGAGATTGAGGGAAAGTGTTGTTTGGGGATCAGATAAGGAAGAAGTTAGAGAGCAAAGGTTAGGGATGGGATCTGCAAGGGGAATATTAAGGAATTGTCCCCAAGTTCATAGCCTTCAAACCTGAATGGCAAAAAGCACAAATTCGGAGAGTCACATCTTCTGGTTAATCTAGAAGCTGTGCTTCAGTTATTCTTCATGTACCATGCGTTTGTTCATTCAAGAAACATTTACTGAGCTCCTACTATGTGCAGAGTAGAACACTTTTCATTTTGTCTGGGAAAGCAGACATGAAAATTATTGCTATAAGACTATAAAATATATACATATAATAGGTTATAAACAGATATAATATAATACAGATACAATATAGACATAACTAAAGAGCTCAGGACTCCTGGAAAAAAGAGCAATCAGTTCTCACTGGAAACACTGATAGCTTTATGTCTACAGATGGGAAAAGGGAGAAGGGCATTGCCGTGATGAGATATGCCAGCTTTCAGCTGCCTTGCAGGGGCCAGTGGCCGGTGGCAACCTCAGATTCACCACTGGAGCTCCAAGCAGCTCTCCTTATGAGGCGACCACACATACTGTTTTGCCTGGGGAATGGCTCTGGTTTATACCATTCATACTGGTGTCGTTATTAATCCAGCCCCCTTTGTCCAGAGTGACCTGATGGTTACCCGCAGCTCCTCTGCCCCTTGGTGATAGGTGCTCTTTCCTGGCTCTCACTCTCTTGGCCTAACTCTTCCTCTAGCCCACAAAGAGGAAAGACGTTCAGGGCAGGACCCTCAACCCTGACCCCCCAATGTGAGGCCTACCAGAGGACTGAAGAGGGATGATCAGAGAGTGTAGGTCTGGGGCTGAGAGGATGGGCTTGAATGGAGAAAAGGGCAGCACAGAGTCTTCTTTGACTAGGTTTTACCTGGAGGTTTCCATGTGTGTGGTGTGGAATATTTAAGTAATGTGTTCATCGATCGTGAATAAAAAGTTTTCTGCTTATTTATGCTTCATAAATGCTATATGAAGCAAGCATAAACTGGTTTCTTTACTCAGGATTTCCCATGACCTTTTTGGTGCTCAGTGACCATGTGATCTTTGCACAGTGCTGTGTGCCCAGACTGGGACAACCAGCCATGGAACATTCCATTTCAGGAAACCCAGCTTTAGGCCTGGAACTCCACATGCTGCTAACTTTAGAGAAGATGAAGTTTTCTTTAGTAATTCACTGGCTGTCCTTTAGTTATGTTACTGGACTTTATACTCAGTCATCGTATGTCTTTGTTGTTGCTTTATTTGTTTGTTTTTCCAAATAGTCGGTGGATTTGCAAAATATTTGTACAAGGAATTCACCACATCATTGTCATTTTCTAGACCTCTTATTTTCTACTTAAGGAAATGGAAGCACAAAAATATGAAGTAAATAGCCCTGTTAAAAATATATTTATTATTTGTCATCATAAATTTCCCATAGGCTGCGGGCTCATTATCAATATAGGGTAGCAGAAAACTCCTCGGTGGGGAGTCCAAATACCTGAATCTTCATACCCTACCTTTCACTGATGGTTCCTGTAGCTTTGCAAAAACCCAATGTGCCTGGTTTCTTCTGTATAAAGAGGGCATTGTGCGATTAACTGTATTGTCTCAGTTCTAAAATTCCATATTCCAATTTAAAGTTTTCTATTGTTTCCAGTCTGTAAAATGTTCTGGAACAAAAGGATTAAGCAATTTGACTTGGACTAAGTGACACATCAGGAACAGAGATGGGATTCTGCAGTATTGTATTTCCAGTCATTTCTTAGTCTACTAGCGCCTCCTGAAAGTTCTGCCTTCCTTTTTACATTTTTGGAAGTTTTTCAAAATGCAAAATAACTTATAAAAAATTAAGCCTAATGCCCCAAACCAACATTTCTTTCATACAAAAATCTTAAAGTTCACTGGGGACTGTAGACTAACATTTCCTAACACCTTAGTGATGAGGTGGAATTAAGTCCCCCACCCCCACAGATCTAAGAAATTCAGGTCAGAATATAATGTAAATAGGTGTGATGCCCTTGGGAGGGTGGAGTCGAAGGCTGACTACAGCAATGAATGGTCCTCCCTGCTCTAAAGCCCTACTCCGCTCAAGAGCAAGTCCCATCCTTTTTCTAATATTAATGAATTACTTTCAAAATTTACACAGATATATAAATCACTCAGAGAATCACGAAACACTGAAACCAGAAAAGTGGCAGCCTGACAAACCCAGGTCTTGCAAAGGCTTTGATTTATTTTGTCTCTGTGCCTGAGGGACAAAATAGGTAATTTTCCAGTGTGAGGGTAATTATCCCAGGCTGACCATCTTGGGAAAGGACCCCCTGGAGCTGCTGGCTGACCTTGGCACTTTTATCTTTTAGCTCGTGCCAACAGACTGCTGGAGAGAAATCCTATATTGCAAAGAGCTCCTCTCCTACTCCCCCACACTTGCTCGGGGTCACATGATGTATTCTATGCTCCCTGGTTTTCTCCCCACAGAAGAATGAAAAGCAGGTGGCAAAACGTGCACCAGTTAAGCTAAACATCAAATTCGAATGTTGTCTTTTGGTCACAACCAAGGTCTCAGTCTGCCTAGATCTTAGTGACTGCAGCTTTGAAACCCTAAAATGGTCATGTGGCGAGTGCTTGAGGTCTAAGTGGCTAATAAAAAGTCAGCTTGCATTAGTGAGAGGCAACTTCCTAATAGAGCTGACACACAATCAAGCGGATCAGTAGAGGGGCTATGAAATGATCTTCTCTTACAGCTGAAGGGGCATTTCAGAGCGAGCCAAATGCTTTAGAGGAATTTTGGGTTGTTCCATCTCCCTAACACAATTTAATGCTTTTTGTAATTAGTTGGGGATGTGCCAGAGAACTTTAGATTGCCTCATTTTCTTCTTTAACTTTTGATTTGGTTCTACTCTTTTTTTATAGCTCTATATTATATTTGCAAAAAAATGGGACCATTAGCACATAGACTGTTCAACGAACTTTTCCTTTCACTTAATGGTGAGGTTTGACTATCTTTCTTCAAGTATGGCTCAGGGCTTCAGCATGAGACTGCCTGAGTTTGAATCCCAGTTCTTCCACTACAAGCTGTGTGACTTTGAACAAGTTACCTGATGTATCTGTGACTTAGTTTCATCATCTGTAGAAGAAGGCTGATAAGTATCTTATCTATAAGGTTGCCATGAGAATGTTATGACATTCTCTCTGACATATGGGAGGCATATGTATGTTTGTATGTGTATATGTGTGAGTGTGTGTGTAATTTTTTTTTTAGTCACTGAGTAGCTTTTTATTTTAGGGATATAACCTAATTTATTTGATCATTCTGCAGTGGGTGGTCATTTCAGTTATTTATTAATATTTTTCCCTTGTATTCTTTTATACACAATTCTGTGCACATCTGGGCTCCTGATAAGACTTTTCTTCACATTTTCTCATCACCTTTCCCTATAAATATTAAACTATATTCCTTCTCTTTTCTCTTCCTCATCCCATTATACTTTCTATCTCTAATTAAAATGAGGAAGGGTTTTCTATCATACTGCAGAGACAGAATTCAGTTCACATATTTGTTCTTTGGAAAACTCCAGTGTCAAAGGCTTTCTGTCTGGCATTGCCCAGTGAACTCACTACATTGTTTTATCCAGGGCTTGATTACTTCAGTCATAAAGAAAGCAGAAGTGGACATCTTCTTAGTGGTTTATTTTTGCCATCACGTAATGTCATTCTTCATCTATCACTTTTCCAGTTGACATTTTATGTGAAGGGTCACTCTGCCCCTGACTTCTCTAACTTTATTCCTACAACTCTTCCTTGACCACTTCTCTCTCTCATGTGCTCCCAGAATAGGGTTAAGGGAGATAAATGAGACACATTCTTGCCCTCAAAGGAGCTAATGTATGAGGAAAGACAGCAAATATGGTCTGACTTGTAGCAAGACTGACACAAATACTATTTGATACTGAACAAAAGAAGTAAGCCTATGATTGCTACATAGTGTGAAGATCTCTATCACAAAAAGTTTGCAGAAAAGGAAGCCAGAGAGCAGAGAGGTTACTTATTTGCTCCTGACCTCTGGGTCTATGAGGCAAAGGACCTGAAACTGGTGGTATGTTGGACATACCTTCTATCGAAGAGGAAATCTGAGCTTGAAATTCTTTTAAAAAATGAATGGGAAAAAAATAAGGGTAGTACAAAATCACTACACTGAAAACCGTTTAAAATTCAAATATGCTAAATTTACATATTTTAAATATGCTACCATTTACAAAAAAAGAAAATGTCCCAAATTTGAGTAAATTGGACATTTACCCAAATGTCCATGTGCTTAAAAAAAAAGTCAACTGTCAGATTTAAAATGAAAAATAAATAAATAAATAAATAAATAAATAAATAAAATAAAAATTAAAAAAATAAAACTAAATAAAACTAAATTTAAGTCAACTCCATCTTGAATTATTTTTTAAATAAAAACAACTTCAATGATTTGGTCAGTAATAATTGCTTTTTCAGGATACTTCTCCAGGAACTATCAAAATGTTATGTCTAGAAAGAATTATTGAGGGCACCTGGGTGGCTTAGTTGGTTAAGCATCTGCCTTCTACTGAGGTCATGATCCCAGGATCCTCATATAGAGCCCCGCATTGGGCTCCTTGCTCAGCAGGAAGCCTGCTTCTCCCTCTCCCTCTCCTCCTCTCCCTGCTCATGCTCGCTCGCTCTCTCAAATAAATAAAATATTTTTAAAAATAGAATTATTATATTAAAGCATAAATGGAAAAGTAGAAGAAAATGTTTTCACTTCAAAATAATTCACTGAAATTTTTAAGTTTTCCACAATCTTATGCACCAGTGAATAGTGTATTCTCAATTATTTTGAATTTCTCCAAAAAAATATAATTTACTATCAATAAATACTCAATTTCCTGTTAATTTCTTGCTCCCTCCTTCTACCCATCAAGGAACAAAAGAGAATTCCATTTCACCTTATTAAAATGATCATCATTCTGAGAGGGAAAAAAAGCCTTAATGAATGTTTCTGTGGGCTCTGGGAATTCTACCAACTCAGGATGAAAGACAACCAGACACATATATCAACTTTATTATCATTTTCACCAAACTCTCAGATTTACAGCCCAATAACTATAAATGCACCTATAAACCAAAATTATGTATGTTTTTGTAGCAGAAACTGTCAGTTATTCCTTCTTCCTAGATAACAAGATCCCTGCTTTGTACCCAAGCCCTCCTGGGGAAGAGGGTCAGATTAACCTAAGGAAATCATGACAATTCCTTTTGTTATTTTCCAGCCTGGTTTGCCTCTAGGGTGTATTGGTCAATCAATTCTGTCCTATAATACTTGAAGAGAAATATGTTTTGGGGGACATGGAGGACTATCAGGAACATATTTCTTTTCTGCCTTGAATATAGCAGTTATCTTGAGACCAAGATGTGACATTCAAGATGGAAAGGCCTAGGGAATTCCAGAGCAAAGGGTCCTAGAAATGTTGAGCCAGTGAACCAACATCAGCAACATCTTGCCTCCAGACTTCTTTTACTGAAGAAAAAATGACTTCCTATTTATTTAGGCCTCTGAAAAGTTGACTTTTCTGTAACTTTCCCTGAAGGCATTTTTATTAGATATAGTTAGCAAATTTGGTCTTAAATTATTTAATTTATACATCACACACGATCATTACTAATGATTTAGGCACTCAAGAGGCATTGATTTAGTATCATTTATCTGTCTGTCTAGCCATCCATTCATTTATTTATTATCTATCAATTTATTTCAGAAACTGAGAAATTTCTATGATTTAACTTGCAGTGTTTATGAACTACAACTATACTCCTGCGTACCCTGTCCTTCAGACTTCAGCTCAATCCTTACCCCTTTCAGAGAGGTGTCACCTAACATCTCAAAAGCAGTAAGACCCTCTTTGGCACTTGTGACATTTGCTTTTTTTTACATGGACTTTTATGACTTTTTTATACTAAATTTTAAGCTCTGGGAGAACAGAGAATATGTCCAGTTTTGCTCATGTTTGCACACTCAATTCTGACTCTGGGCCTAAATAAGCAAATGTCAGACATACAACACATATATACTGAACCATTAAAGTGAGCTTAGCATCTCTGCCTCAGAGAACAATCAGACTTTCACCCTACTGCCCTTTTTCTCACCTCTTTCACGCACTCTCTTCCTGCCCTGTGATGATCCAGTGTAATATATTCAAGGCCCACATGCTTTCCCAGAATTTTTTCTACGTAACTCTGAAAGGTTAGTCTATCAACATTCTTTTTCTGTCAGTGTCCAGTGTACTTTAGGAAAAGCATTTTGTTCTTTTTTTTTTTTTTTTTTTTAGTGTTAAATCATTTATGATGACTCTGGATAATCTGTGTTTGTAAATAACAGTAACAACGACAATCATAATAGTTAACATTTATTACTTACTGGTTGCCAGACATCATTGCAAGCATTTTCAGTATATAAGCCATTTAATCATCAAAATAACATTATGACATAGGTTGCTGTAATTACCCTCAGGTTGCAGATAAGAGAACTGAGGCTTGAGGTGACACCTGTTGTGTTAGGTCATACAGCTAATTGTGCTGGAGCTAGGTTTAAACCGATGAAGATACATCCTTAACCATTACACTAGAGTGGGGGTCCCCAGAGAAGAGCATCTGCACTACCTTAGAGCTTGTTAATAATGCAAATGATTGAACCTCATCCCAGGCCTGCTGAATCCAAAGCTCTGAAGGCGGGAAGCCAGCAATCTGTATGTACAAACTCACCAAGTTATTTTGTTTCGAACACTACAGTTTGAGTCACACTGCATTACATTATGCTGTTTCACTCAGGGTGGTCAAAACTGGCAGAACTTTATGAAAGTTAACTAAAAAAAACCTCATGAGCTCCCCAAAATCCAAGGAAATAAATGCTGGAATTTCTCTGAGATAGGGACTAGTTGCCTTCCAACATTTTTTAATCCAAGAGATAAATGGATGAATCCTTACTAGTGAGGATCATCCTTCCACATGTCTGTTGGACATTGCAGAGAAATAAAGTAACAATATGGAGGGCATCCAATGAGGTAAAAAAAAATACATATTTGAAAATAAGGAAGAAATAGAAGACTATGACCAAATCCTTAAACTGTAGGCTGGATTTCCCAATGCCTGTTACAAATCTAGGTCTGTGCTCCCTACCATTACCTGGATGGAATAAGAAAATTTAAGGTGATTGCATTATTAAATTAAGAAAAGCATAATAAGGTAACTGAGCTATGCCAAAAATATATAATGTACTCATTAGTTCAATGTACATGGGATTTGAATTTTTTGCTCATTTGTATTATTTGTGCCATGCCCAGCCATTCTTTTAGCTCAGATAATCAAATTTGAATGTATGTGAATGTGCAGTGGAGACTAATTGGTGTAATTAATGTATGTGTAATGGCTTTAGCTGGCTAGTGTCTGAAGGAAGCAGGAAAAATAAGCAAATTCATGAAGTAGGTTTTAGATTAGCATCTATACCCAAGATAATTTTTTTTTTCAGCAAGAAATTCAGTCTTCATTATGGCCTTTAGTTAACAGAGAAGTGGTTGGAGTTCACAAGTGAACTTGCCTCACCCTAAGGAGTCCAGTTCAGCAAAGATATTTTACATAAACTATAAGCTGCCTAAAGCAGAAGCTTTCAGTTAAATGATACTTTAATAACATAAACTAGAAATATAATTACAAGAGTTAACTTCACACTTCTCTTTCTCTTTCTCTGTGAAAATGTTGAGTTGACTTTCCTTCTTCATTTCATTTTGCTTTTGTATTCTGCCTGATTTCAGAAAGGATTTGAGGCTGTCTATAGAACTAAGGGCTCAATAATGAGAAAAAATATATAAAGAAATTGGTGAGAAAGAAAAATGAGGGTTGGTTTAAAAAATGATACAGTCACACTGTACTAAGTATACTTAAATATATTACAGTGAAATTCGAGCTCAAGAAACAGATGGAGCTTCTAGGTAATGGGAACTATAGCCCCACTCTTGTTCTGAAGAACGTTACAGTTCAGCATGGGGATGAAGTGGTATTGCAAACAGATTCTAAAATCTTCATTTGCTCCTCAGTTCTTTCATTATAGTCATGAACATGGTCAAGGAATGCTTTCCAATTGGATTAACTACTAAATCAAAAGACACATCAGTTTGTATGTCACAAAGATAAGGTATCAGAAACTACACCTAAGGAACCAGGTTGTTTTTTTTTTTTTCCTGATTTTCACCCTTGAATTTTATTAACCTAAGTGTTTCCTTTTAAACCAGCAAAAGCATGTGCTAATATCGTATTAATATTTGGGTTGCTCTATGTTCTTGTAAACCAGTGTTCTTACTAGCACCTGTTAATCTTTCTTTCTCTATGTGAAACCATCAGATTTATATGAGCATCAATCACCCTCAATAGGATCCTGGGGAAAACAATCACAGAGTAGAGGATACGAGAACAACAATTAATATGCAGTATTAAATCTATCAGAAGGGTATGGAAAAGAACACTCAGTCATTGCACTGGATTTAATTTGCCAAGAGAAGCAGCCTTCACACCTGAGTCACACTCACAGCATGGTTTTCTCTCAATTAAGCC
Source organism: Nasua narica (assembly GCA_028533885.1). Lineage (NCBI taxonomy): Eukaryota > Metazoa > Chordata > Mammalia > Carnivora > Procyonidae > Nasua > Nasua narica. The sequence goes on along the minus strand of CM052798.1, from coordinate 80,943,851 downwards.
CATGCTTGTCTGAGACAATAAGGGCTTGGAGGACAAGAGCAGGGCACATGCTAATGAAATCTCCTGCAGAACAAGGGCATTAAGCAGAAAGTGTTGCAAGGAGGCATCTCATAATCTGTATTTAAAATTTCTTATTAAGCAAGTGTTTAAGACTTCACTATACATCAGATATGCCACCAAAAACCAGCCATAAAAATCAGAGACTATTAGAGGTGAGTACAAGCCATTGTAAGATTATTGTGAAATATATATTTTTAAATGAAACCAGGAAAATTCTGTAAGGTTTTAAGTTTGCTGCAAATGTGCTCTCCTCTAGCAATTCTCAGCTTCGTGTTTTGCAGGCTTGTGGTGATGAATGGCATCATTTAAAGGGCCATCCAAATGCTAGTCTGTGGTATTAGGTACAAGCACATAAGGCCAGAGCATTTAGAACCAGTTTATCTCAATAACAATTAAAAAAAATAAGTACCTACTATCTACGGATGCTCTGTAGCACTCCCCTCAAACCAGGATTGCAGTGGGTGGCCCCTGGGTTCACTTGTGGTACATGACAGCTTTTAGAGAAACAGAATTCCAGGCCCTGCCAAATTAGTTTAAAATAATGTTCTTTTATTACTTGCTTCTTTTACTTAAGCATTGTTGCTTTGTGCAAAATATTTATTACTGTCAGTGGCACAAATTTATTGTGGATAAATGCATTATTCAGTAAATGTATAAATATGCCAGGTGTTGGTTTATGCACTTGGGGTATGGAAATATTCCAATAAACAGTCTGTTTTTAAGGCCCTTGTAGTCTACCTAGTGGAAGGGATACATGAATAAACCCAGGGCAGCGACTGCTGGGACAGAAGCATGTGATGGAGGCCACAGGAGCATAAAGAACATTAAAAAAAGAAAAGGATCTCTTTCCACACCTCCTGGGGGCTTTGTAAGGACATAGGAGCTATGTCTTCAAGGAGAAATGAGTTAGCGCAGCAAGGAAGGAAGGAAGTAGAAAGGGTAGGGAGAGGCCTCCAGGCAATGGGAACATTTGTGCAAGGCAGACTCATAGGCCATGGAGAACTCTTGGATTTACATTATGAGGCATAAAGTACTTGGGCATGTGTAGTGTATGCATTAAGATGGTAGGGATATTTGGCAGAAATAGGGCTGAAAGGCCATAGTTAATGGTTGGATGATAAAAACACAAACAAATCCAAAGACTACACAAAATAACGTGGGCTCATTCTGTGGGTAACATGAACCCACCGAAAATGTGTAAGCAGGGGAATAATGTAATACTATTGGCATTTTAGAAACCTGAGGGTAAGTGGATGAAGGGACAGGTGAAGTTGAGCAGTCTTTCAATGTCGCTCTTGCTACACTGAGAGCATTGCTTTCCAGTGGAAAGAAAACCTGTGAATGATAAACTTTAAATCTTTATACTCCACTGAGATTTTTAGAGCTGATAGATTCTGTAAGGAAATTTAAAACTATGATTTTTTTAAAGACCAGAATATTCAACAACTAAATTAATACATTAGAAAAATTCTGTCCTTTATGCTGTCATTTATTTGCTTATTTATTTTTTAATTAAACTTGCATCAGATTTCCCTACTAGACAGTAAGGAAAGTGAAGGAAAGTCCAGGGCTGCCTTATTCTTAGGGGTCAGCACAACATCTGACATTTATAGAAGTATGGAGATGACAAAATGACTAGAAGTTTTGGTCCCAAAACTTTTACTGAAATGTATTGTTAGGTCACCTTCAAGAAGAACAGAATTAAACCAACTGTATTTTGTGTCCTATGGCTATATTTGTGTCTATATGGCTATCCTACAGTTCACACTGAGAATGGTTGGGAGGCTCTCTGCCTGGCTATCTTTAAAAAAATTTTGCAGCAAACTGGTATAAGTAAAAAACCATTCACTTCCTTGGAAGTGAGACCCATTGATCTCTCCAGTTCACTTTGAGGTTCTTCAAAGAGTAAACTCTTCACAGTCCTCATGCTGGGAGACAAAAGTGTCACTGATTTATGTGCTAAACAGTGTTCCATCAGGCAGTGGGATATTTCAGGGCAGCTGGCCAGGAGCGAGAGAGCCGAGGAAAATTTGGAAACTCAAATTAGGGACAGAGAAGAAATATGTTGATTATGGGATGTTCCCAGAACGTGTTGGTCAAACAACCAGGAACACCTCATTAGAAGTAAAAATGAGACAATTAGTCATTTTTTTTCTCTCCACCTACAAGCCCACTCACTATGTGCACTTCACTGATAAGCTATAATTTTTCCTAATTGTGTTTGCTGAATCCTCGCTTAAGTCCTCCTTCACCTCCAATTAATACCATCAAAACTGTTTGAGATGAGTCTCCTCTGGCTAAATTCTTTCCTTGCTGATCAGCAGGCTGTGATGTGTGACCTAGAAGCATCTACAGTGTGCCAAGAATTGCCTGTTTCAGAAGGAGATGTAGCATTCTTACTTCCAAGAGCTCCTTTGTATTGTTGTTGGGAAGATAGACGAATGTATTGGTCATACAGGGTATTAAATGAAGTGTATGGTAGAGGATGGCTCATGTTTTTATTACAGGACATGGGAAGGGCAAGAGCTGCCCTTCGGGTGGGGTTAGTGCATGGGCAAGGGTGAAGATGAGCAGGAATTAACCAGGAGGAAGAAGGAAGGGAAGGGGCTTCCTCCAGTGCAGGAGGAGGAACGGTTCTATGAACAGTTCATAGAACCACAGGTTGAAAAATCAGGTACGTCAGGAATTAAACTCTGATCTATACCCTGTCTTCTCAGCATCTCACCAACCTTTATTTCTTCTTTTCCGGGCTACTGATTTTCATCTCCTTTGTTTCTGACCATTTGGTTTTTGACGGTGTTGTCTGCATATGTTGTTCTTCTCTCTCTCTTCTCTTTCCCCAGTAACTCCTCACATGTAGGCTATCACCCAGAAATCTGCCTTTGGGCTTGAGTTTTTGCTCTGCCATGCCTCTGTGGGCCATCTCATTTACTTCTGTAAGACCAAGCAGCAGAGAGTGTTAATTTCCACATTCCTGTCACCAGATCTGAGCATATCGAAGTTCAGTGTGTGTGGTCTGCCTCCTGGATGTATATTACAAGGGGGTTCTGCCGGTACTTCAGCTCCAACAGAAATGTATCTTAACCCCCTCTGTCCAAAACAAAATTTACTCTTTCCTATAATCTTAGTTTGCCTTGGCGACATCATTGTTTAAATAGCCTCTAATCTAGAAGCCTCTTTGCCATCCTCAGATCTTCTCTCTCTCACTTCTACTATATCACTTATAAAACTCGTTTTACAGATGATCCAGCCTAGTTTTCAATTACGAATAAGTTAGACTTTTATCTCCTTCCTGCTAGTATTTCTGTAATAGCTTTTTCTAAAATGAACTCCCTGACACCAGGGACTGTTGTTTCTGCTTCTGGAATTATCTCCTACCTCTCCCTCAAAACAATAATATGAAGATCAACGACAAGAAAATTGATCACGTTCCTCCTACAACATTAAGCAGAACCGTCTCACTGAGTATTTATTTACAATTTTCTTTTATACACTTGATTACAGCAAGGAGAATCAACATATTTGATGTTGGTATGACCTTATGCTTGTGTGACACTTGATAATCACCTTTTTTTTCCCTTTTTTTTGAAAAAAGGATGAGCAGATCTCAGTGGCAAAACCTACACAAGTAAAAATACCTAGCCTGAATTCAGCAAGATCATTTTGTTTTTATAATTATTTTAGGACTCCCCAAACCCAGATTTCTCTTCCCTTTCTGAGCTCAGCCTTTTATTCTTTCGGTTTCAGGGAGATGGGAATAGAGAAGAGACACACACTAGTTAAAAGTTTTTTCTTTGTATTTAACCCCCTTTCTTTCTCTCTCCCGCACAGTGCTGAACAACTACACAACCTCATTGCTTTAGCTCTCTGATCGAAGGTGGGATGACTTCAATCTTCGGCCAGGCCCCTGAACTAAAATGGGGTGCATACTCAATCCACAGCCCTGCTAAATGGGCGTGATCAGGCAATGGCAGCCTAACAACCTTTGTTATCCACCCCGGAGACAGAATCCACATGCTTGGGTGACTCCCAACACATTTCTCTGGTTTCATTTTAGCAGAGTCACGATGTCAGCCACCGTCTTCATGGGGAGCAAATTACCTTCTATTCACTGTTACAAATATTAAAAACCAAGAAAGTAAAATTTCTGATTAGGAACGTTTCTTATAGGATTTTTTTTTCCCTCAGACAGTATATATTTTCTTTCCTTGCTACAATATATATGTATGATTTGTCTTTGGAAAAGGAGTCATAAATCTTGGCGTAACTTGCTTAATGGTCTCAGTTTGTTACCATTTCTTTCCCCATCTTAAGAAAGAAAATAATTTCTATTTACATTGAGTATCAGGAATCTTCAGGCCATCAGAGTCAGGATTCACACTGATAGCTTCTGTTTTCCTGGGTGATACTCACCTTCCATTTTTGAACATGATGACAATCTCCTTGTAACAGAATTATTAATTTAAAATAATGATATCTGAATAAAAATTTAAGTAATACAATGAGTGATACTTGGATTTTAACACAAATCTTCAAGATGGTAGATGAAAAAAATCAGAAATTTAGAGAACACTGCCTTAGGAGGGAAATGAAAGCATTTGTAGCATAGCATCCTTAGTTTGAACCCCAGTTTAAGCTCCAACATGAGCAATCACCAAATCATATTTATTAAATATTATTCTGCCGTTTCTCTCCCAGCTATTCTTTCTTCTGCTGTTTGTTTTCCTCTTCCTAGTTCCCATGGAAAACAAGTACACATCTGGCCCTAACCAATTTTTCCATTCTTATCTTTCACCAAAATCCAGTTAAGGTAGATATTTGCATTTTTAAACTATGACCCATGTCTCTCCACACTGATGTTTGACCTACCAGCACGTACTGGCCTGCTGTGCTGATTGCCCATCGTCAACTCAGCATCACTTCTGTAACACAGAGGCGAAGCCAGGAAATGTGTTCCCCAGAATTCCTTTCTCTGAATGGATCCAGAGCAGCTTGCCAAGGAAAAATACTAATATAAGAGTTGGAAGGCATAAGGGAAGGAGAAGTCATTATTCTCCAAACACAGGTGCAACCAGACATTGAGATTCAAAGAGTGGGATTCCTCCCCCAAATTGTGAGAACTCCCCCACCTCCATCTAATGCTGGTGGTTTTCTTGACCATTCTAGTTTTTCCTTTAGTTGTCTAAGCCTCTGATTTCTATATTAAACATTTATACCTGATATACATCAAGTGGTTTTTTATTTTCAGACTGACACCTAACATGGTATGCTTTTTATCTTACAATTCTAAGTCTTACCCATCATTCAAAATCCCAACTTAAATCCTACCTTTCAGAAAATTTTCTTCTCTTTCTCTCTGAATTGAGATTTCCTTTCTTCTTCCACATGTCCTGTTTTATAAATTTACTTCTCTTCCTTTCTTTCTTTCTCTTCCTTCCTTCCCTTTTCTCTTCTTTCTGTCTCTCTGTGTCTTTATGTTTCTGTCTTTCTATCCTCTTCGTCTCTGTATTTCTGTCTTTGTCTTCCTTGCTTCTTTTTCTTTCCTTCCTTCTTTTCCCTTCCTTCCCATCTCTTTTCTTCTTTCCTTCCATTCTTCTTTCCAGTTTCCTTCTTTAAATATTTTTTGAGCAGATACCTTTATTCTGAGTATCTATTATTGCATAATAAACCACCTCAAAGTCAGTACTATAAGACAATGGCTATTTCATCATATGTGTGGATTTTATGGGCCAGGAATTTGGACAGGGCACAGAGGGATTACTTCTCTCTCCCCACTAATATTAGAGCCTCATATGGGATGGCTCAAATATTCAATATCTGGAGAATTTCTTACTCAAATGTCTGGTCTCAGCTAAGCCATTCTCCATGTATCTTAAATTTTCTTACATCATGGCAGGTGGGTTCTGAGAAAGAACATCCCAAGAATTAGAGTCAAAAAGCTAAATATGCCAAGAGAGCTAGAAGGAAGCTTGTTGCTTTTTATTACTTGCTTCAGAAGTCACATAGTGTTGCTTTTGCTGTACTTTTTTGGTTAAGTAGCCACAAGTCTGTCTAGATCTAAAATGTAGGGACAATGGCCCCATTTATGAAGAGGAGTCAAGGCTTTATGGGGCCATATTTTATTTTATTTTTTAAATTTTATTTTTTTATTTGATAGAGAGAGAGAGCACGGGCACACAAGCAGGGCAAGCAGGAGAGGGAGAGGGAGAAGCAGGATCCCTGAAGAACAGGGAGCCCAAAGGAGGGCTCCATCCCAGGACCCTGGAATCATGACCTGAGTTGAAAGCAGATAACTTAACCCACTGAGCCACCCAGGCGCCCCTATGGGGCCATATTTTAAAACTGTTATATATATCTACCAAGTCCCAGTGAGATGCTATGCTTTAAAAAAAAAAAAGATGAATAATAGACTGTCTCTTTATTTCCTCAGGGTGCTTTGTTTGTTTGTTACCATGCAACAAAACCTTTATTAACATTCTGAACAGGTTCAGCTATTACTGAAACTGGTAATTTCTTTCTTTCTCTTTCTTTCTTTCTTTCTTTCTTTCTTTCTTTCTTTCTTTCTTTCTTTCTTTCTTTCTTTCTTTCTTTCTTTCTTTTTCTTTTTTTGAAACTGGTAATTTCTAAACTTAGGCTGGGTGAATGGCAATAGTGCAGAGTCATACCGTCACTGGACACTGTGAATACGAGCTTGAAGAACTAATAGCCACTTCTTCAGACATAGGATTGGGTGCAGAGTTGACTCTGGCTGCCACAGTCAGGAAAAAAGGTGGCCATCTCCACTCTGTGTTGCTGGAGGGATGTGCCTCTGCTCACTTCAGGCGGTGTCTTCTCTATGCCAGGTCTTGTCCTTTATCTTCTTGATGGTGGCCCTGGGCTCCACCTCCAGGGAAGGGTCTTTAAGTTCTGGACTATTGACTAAGTGCACTAACATGTTACAATAATCATTTCCTTTTTGTGTAGTTGTACATCCATGTGGATTTTTCTTAATAATATGCATCTAATTGTATATTGCATTATTGTTTTATATCTAGAATATTTTCTTATTAGTGCTTTCGGGGAATTAAAATGAATTTTATACATTTGATAGTAGCATACACGGTGCCATGTGCCTACAATGATTTTCACAGACATTAATTGAATTGGATTTTCTCAGCATACAATAAGAATTTTGAATGTTTAATGTTTCATGGAAATGGATCTAAATGGTTCAGAGAACATCGATCAGTATCAAATTCTTCATTTATAGTTAGTGGTTCTCATAGAAATTGTGCAGTTTATTGCAAATCCATTTCTTCAACAAGACACAGTGAGCCCTTGTACAAGACTGTGTTAGACACAGGAATAAACTAAAACCTTGGAAAACATAGATCCTGCCTTCTCAGAGCATATGTTGTGAAGGGAGGGACACATGAGGAACCTGCATTATCTTTTAATGCTAAATTGGTAAAATTCAGGAGCACTAGGGACAAAGGCAAGGTGTAAACTAGCTTAAACAGAGAGAGAGAAGCTTCCAGGGGTAAATGGGGCCCATAGGACAGGTAGGATAGGTAGGAGGCATTGGTATGACTCAAGGACTCAGATAGGACAAAGCGTTCGAGACAAAATAAATGACTTTTATCATGAGTCACATGGAGCTGGAAGGGCTTATGTAACTTTTGAGTTCGGTAAGGAAGTGGGAAATAGGGATGTGACAATGAGAAAAAAGGTTTAAGACAGAAACACTATATTTATAATAGAAGCTAAGTTTGATTTTTTTTTTTTTTTGAGGGACATGGGTAATCATTGATGGATTTTCAGCAAGGAACTGACAGAATCAGAACCATGTTTAGTAATATAGAACTGGGCGCCTGGGTGGCTCAGTCAGTTAAGCATCTGCCTTCGCTTCAGGTCATGATCCCAGGGTCTTAGGATCGAGTCCTGCTTCGGGCTTCCTGCTCAGCACAGAGCTGGCTTCTCCCTCAGCCTGCTTATGCGCTCTCTCTCTCTGTCTCTCTCTGACGAATGAGTAAACTTAAAAAAAAATAAAAATAAAAAATAGAAAGGAACATAGAACAGGTTATGAGAGGTAACCTGGGGGAAGAGCTGTTAAAAGGCCAAGAAGTGATGGTGGCCCCTGATTTTGGGAAGCAACAGTGAAGATGGAGAGAGTTGAATTGGTTTTAAAAATACTTAGAATATAAAATCAATAGAACCTGGTGATTGAGTCTGTGCAGCAGGTAAGTAAATTAAAGCAAAGGATCAAGGATGACCCCAACAGGTTTCTGAGCTGAAGAACTCAGTATATGGCAGCATGATTCAATTGAGAATCAGTAGTGGAGGAAGGAGAAGTGTGGGGAAGCAGTGGGAAGTGGTTTAACATTGTTGATTGCAGTAGATAAAACGCTAGGACCCCAAAGAGGTCCATGTCCTGACTGCCAAAAAGGACCTTGAAGGTGCAATTCAATTAAGGACCTTGAGATAAAGAGATGACCAGCATCATACAGATGGGCCCCATGTAATCATAAGAAGAGGAGGCAGGTAATTCAGAGTCTGAGAAGGAGATACAATGACAGAAGCAGAAGTCAGAGTGATGTGAGAAAAAGCTAGAGGCTGGGAAAAGCGAGGAAATAAATTCTCTCCTACAGCTCCCAGAAAGAATACAGCCTTGCTGACATGTTGATTTTAGGAAGTCTGACTTCCAGAACTGTAAAAGAATAAATTTGTGTCACTTTAGGCTACTGCATTTGTGATAATTTGTTACAAGAGCCACAGAGACAGAGAAGTAATACAGACATGAGTTTTAAGGTCTGTGGGACATTCGAGTCAGAGGTCTGGTAAGCAATTGGATAGATGCTTAGGAGAGAGGGAGGACCTGGATGTTGAGAATGGAGAAGCAGCAACATTAAGCTGGAACTGAAGGGAAGGTGTTTGAAAGAGAACACATGGATGGGAACGTGGAATCAAAAGAGAAGAGTTCCCCAAATAGAATCTAGGACAACCCTCATCTTTAAGAATGTATAACAACAAAGGAAACTGGTAAGTAGCCTCTAAAGTAGGAGGCTCAGGAGAGTGAAGAGTCAGGGAAAACTGAGGGAAGAAAATATTTTAACTATGGGGATTTGGTTAATAGCATCCGATGCTACTAAGAGAACTTAACTAAACAAGTCTAAGTAATATACATATTGAAAAGTGACAACTGGATGGGAAGGAACCAGAAGGAGAGAGATTGTAAAAGGAAGAAAGAGAACATGCCCTGAATTCCAAGTCCCTTAGGAAGGAAAGGCTTTGTGGTACTTTCGTGGAGTTGGGGAGGCAGTGGCTCCCCCAGGCAGGAGGAGACTGTGACTTTCTCTGGGATGGAATGCAAAGTGGAATGCAGAACAATGCCCTAGAAATAGCAGAAAAATCAGTCCTCACTCTGCTCTGATTCGTTTTGATTCTAGTTTTGATGGCTACAGATTGTATTAAGTTTGATGCATGTAAAAGAGTATGTGATTTATGGTGTTTTCTAATTTAAATATTCAAAGAACAACATGCTAATTTATTTGGACAAAAATTGCAAGAAAGGCAGGAGTCTCTAAACAAGACAACAGTTTAACTGCTTAATTGCACTCTTGATGGGGTTAACAATACCATAAAAATTTGTAATACAAAAAAAACCAAACCAAGACAAAATAAAACAAAACCAGTGTTACATTAATTATAATGGGAAAAAAATAAATCAGAACATAACTGGTGGACTAGGAAATGACAAAAGGTTTTAGTTCAACAGCACTGAGAAAATGTAAGGTGATGTTTTAAACAATTGAGAGTATTCAATTTAATCAGTTCCTTTTCAAATATATATTAATTGCCTACTATCTATCTGCCAGTAACTGCCAAATAAGGAAGGGTAAAATATTAGGAAAGAGAGGATATGAGTGCAATAGTATTTATTATTTAGCTCCCACTAAAACTGTGATGACTATGTAACATCCTCACCACATCCTTATCTTGGTAATGCAAATTTTAAGAGTTGGTTTAAATGATGGGATGTTTTATTTATTGAACTATAAGGCAAAAAGAATTATGCTACAAAAAGAGAAACACACACACACACACACACACACACACACACACACACAATGGCTTAAATTACCTTAAAGACAGTCAGGTAAGCAAATGGCTGCAACACAGGCAGATTTACTTAATATGCAGCGAGCTAAGAAAGCATGTGTATCTATATATCTGTGTATGTATGTATGTATCTGTCTGTCTCTATCAGGTATACAGATAAATAGACGGACAGACAGTTAGATACAGATATAAATATGAAAGTGTGTGCCTGACCTGTATCGTATAAATTGGTATAATCAGAGTTTCTCTTATAAAACTAATCTTTGATCAATCCACATATATAAGTATTACATAAAAGAGAGACCAACCTGTGAAATATACTGTCAAGCATCAGAGATTAAATTGGTTGGTTCTGTAATTCTGGTAAAGAGCACACAGGAGAAATGATACAGAAGTGTTTAGGGAGGTGAATGATAATGGGAGGGTCTTGGCAGTTTGCTCTGGAAAGCAGTGAAGCAAAGCTAAAGGGAAGATTCAGATGCTCTCTAGCATAAAAAAATAAAAGAAAGTAATCAAAAGTTGAATTTTTTCCCTGGCAAAATAGGCAGTTTCATTGAATCCTTCCTGAAATAAGTATAAGTTGGAAATAGATGAACTTGAATCATGATAATCAATTGAAGGGAATTAAAAGTGTCATCCTGATGACCAACAGAGAAGATATAACGCATGAATTTAGCTACTTTTAGAAACTGATCAAAGCTCATGATCTGAACAAAATGACAACAGCAATAACAACAACAATGAATCACCTTAAAATGAGAACTTGTTGTATTTGTATAAATATGCATTCAATACATATATAAACACATTTCTATAAAAGATGATAATGTCTTTCAGTTCTTCGGTGATTTTGTAAATACAAAAGAGCCCTTACCCTTATGGTTAATATCATATAATCACAACATTTAGAATAGAATGTTATCCTTGATTTACAAATTCTCCCCACAAAAAGGATTCAAATAAAACCTGATTATGCAGGCAATCTTGGAATTCTGCTTAGCAAATGACACATGAGAAATTTATTTTATCAGTTATTATGGAGTGACTTTCCTGACAATTTCTCCTAGATTTTAACACTGTTAAGAACAAAAGTTCTCTTCAGCCTTAACCGACTGTCCCACCAATGGCCTTTTGCACAGGAAGAAGAAATGAGTGAGAGGAAAATTGTTAGGAGTGTTATCCTTATAATCAAATGTGGCTTTGAGAAAAGACTCAGAAAGTAACCCTGATCCTGGGGAAATAATGACGACTTTACCTGAGTGGGCTCATGCTTGGAAGGAGGCCTTTGGATAATGAGCTCTACGAGAGGAATATCTGCTGAGCCCCTGTCAAGGAGGCAGATGATGAGATAGGGAGCTTAAACCTAGTCGAATATAAGTTCTGTACCCGAAACTAGGTCAGATATATTGTTTCCACTTAAAATAAGAAGGGGCACTCAAGAACCAGAAAGTTCCTGGGAGAATGCTTAGAAATGTACAGCAAGTAGACATATTCCTGATGAATCCTGCGGTACCTTTGTAGATGGCCTACCTTGACCTCCATTAGCAACAGCCACAGGATGCACAGACGTAGATGTTTTAGAGTTCACTCTTTCAAACCCATCTGGATGTTGCTTTTTGTTTAGAGGCTTTAACAATGGCTACAGTCTGGGAGATAGAAATACTATTACCCCTACTTGTGTACTACATTAGCAGTGGTTAAATAATGAATAATATAATGGGAGATATATATTTAAGAATGCTACATGCTCTTATCTCACCTTTCCACTCCACCATGTGGAATGGTTTGCTCTTAATTATTTGAATGCAAGCCTTGGCTAATCAGAATTCTTCAAGTTTTTTTCGCACTGAATTTACCACATACTTTCCATTTAAATAATTTTTCATCTATCTGAGCTTAAAAATTATGAATACTTTTCTTATGTGTGAAAAGTTATTACCCTGCAGACTAATTAGGATGGCCATCCTTAGCTTTCCTAAATGAGTTTAGAAAAAAAAGAGGACCCATAGTGACAAATAGAAATTTGGAGGTAGTTCAACTTAAAGTGAAAGGCTTTGTTGAAAATGATGTTATCAAAAGGAAGCATCGCTTGGAAATAGAATCTCATATAAGTCTGTCTTCGTGGCAATGGTACTTAAATGCATTCTGTGATGGCATCTCTTTTTCTTTTCCTGTAACATTTATTAAGGTTTGTTTAAATTAGGTATTCCCTATTCTCTAAACTCATTTGTTAAGAATAACACATTCAGTTGCTAATGCTTGCATTACCTCTTATGATTCCATTGCTCAAGAGCAGAAAGTGTGGGGCGCCTGGGTGGCTCAGTGGGTTAAAGCCTCTGCCTTTGGCTCAGGTCAAGGTCTCAGGGTCCTGAGACTGAGGCCCCCCTCCCCCATCCATCTGGCTCTCTGCTCAGCAGGGAGCCTGCTTCCCCCTCTCCCTCTGCCTGCCTCTCTGCCTACTTGTGATCTCTTTCTCTCTGTCAAATAAATAAATAAAATCTTTAAAAAAAAAAGAGCAGAAAGTTTAACGGGTTTGAAAAGTTTAAGGTACATATGGTTCTTTCTCAATGTTTTGTATGGCAATATAGGGAGCTTTCTATGTAACATGAATTGGTAAAGATTGCAATTTATTTTAAAATTGGAATGGAAGCAAAATTAAGAGGACACGCGGAAGAATTTTTTTAATACAAAGTATGAACTTTTATGAGATCAATATGATTATGAACTAGTCATCATAGTAATAGTAATAATAATATCTACACGGAGGCTTTATGTCAGCAGAATTATTTAAATATTTATAAAAGATGTATATGGGAATGTAAGTCAGGATGGTTTCTTTGATCTGAAATTGAGCAAATGTGTTCTAACATCTTGCCTCAGTGCTGAAAACAGCAGGGCTAACTACATACTGGAGAAAAATATTTCACTATTTTCCCACAGCCAGCCTTCGCCAGCACACAATCAAAGCCAAACTCAATACTGTGTGGTCAGGCTTTCAAAGCGTCATTGCAACATGACAAAAGTCTTTCATAAATGCCAAATGTACCATGGCTTAACCACTTACCAAGTGGCCTTCTGTAGTATAATACAACATTAATCATATCAAACGGAGAAAAGAATTCATAGCTAGACCTGTCCTTTTATGTGTCAATTGAAATACTTGGCTTGATTTAATTAGTCTCAGTTGCTTTTGATGGAAGGCTAGGGAGATCGTGAGGAAGTTGCCTGGTACATTATTAATTCTCTACATCTTTATTGTAGTGCCAATGCCGTTTATCCCACTTCGAATTCTCCACGTCCCCTTCCCTGGTAGTGACAGCTGTTATGGCTGCTGTGCCCACTTTTTTTTCTTTCCTGACTGAAAGGGCAAGCAGCTGCCGATCTTTCCAATGCAGAGTAAAGGATGGGTCTGCAGAGTCACCCTAATGGCTGAGCATGTCCCTCTCAGTGTGTCAAGTGTCTCTCCCTCAGGAAGTGATCAAGTTCTGCTCACTCAAGAAGCTGGGACTTTGAGACTGTTCTTTGACTTGACAACTTAAAATCCTTCTCTGCTTTCCTGGATGAGCCAGTAATGACCTATTTCTAAAGGCAAAATATTGACTGTTGTTTACACATTCAATCACAGGTTGTCATATTTAAGCAACAGCATTTCCTCCCAGAATTCCAAGGATGCCCATGCTCATTTGTATTCTACTTAATTACATTCCTGCATATATTCATGGTGTGTGTGTCTATACAAATTTAAAGAATGATCCCTTTCAGGTAACCATCATGGATCAAGATGTAACATGACACTGCCAGACCTGGAACAATAATTTTCCTTCCAGTTCCAGCAAAAATCAGTGATTTTCTTATATAAGTGAAGTTTTCATGCTTCTCACATTTTTATTTTATTGACCTCCAGCTCCAGATTTCTCTTTTATTGAGGAACCCTCCCCATCAATTGCAAACTGTCAACCACGTTTACAAAATATTGCTTCCCTTTCATTACTGAGTCCCATTCAATTAAATATATCATCCAGAAACATCAGAAGTGGGAGAATAACCATGGAAAAATAATACAGATTTTTGGGGGGGCCTGCGTTAAGGGTTAATCCAAATGAGCTAGATTAAAATGACTGCTGCTGAGACATGTCTTTTCAAAAATAATCTCTCCAACTGGAAGAATATAATTCACAGTTTTGTCAGAATTGCACTTAAATATTTATTTTGTCAAAATGTATGATTCAAAGTTTGGTAGTGCTTTCTTAAAATACATTTTATCATTATTTCCAAACATTGTGAAGTGGCACTCATTGAGTTTATTTACATAATTCCTTACACCATAAATTATTGTGGAAATAAGTCTTTTTGAATCCTCATAGGAAATCTGAGTGAACCAAGCTTCATCAGAGTCAACTAACTCGCTTATGGGAGGTGCAGAGATGGAATTTCCATCCAGATTTTGGACTAAGAATAATATTTCCACATCAAACATTTAGAGAAATAGGTCAGTATCATTGTGAGGACTTTGACATCTATGCCACATAAGGAAAAATTATGACATTGGGATATTTAATGGATAAAATGAAAGACAAAGATACATGATATTTGTTATAAATATTTAAAGAGTTATAATGTATAAGATAGATCTGTATTTGGTTTCTATTGAAAGAAAAACAGGACTATTATGGAGAAACCACAAGAAGTGGATCTGCAGGCAAATATTTATATAGATGTAAATGACAGGTAGGTAGAAAATGGATAATTTGGGTAATAAATGGGTAGATAGGTAAATAGATATGATAGGAAATTTTCAAGCAAGAGACTCACAGAGGGATTTTAAAAAAAAAGAGAGATGCTTTTTTTTTTCTCCAAAGGCAAATCACTCACATCTGACTTCATTAGAGTGTAGAATTAAAATACTTCTTCAGGGAGATGGGAGCAAATATTGGAGAACAATCCTGTCTATGAGAAATTCTAAGCATATTCATTGAAGAATTTTTTCCAGCTTTTATCATATTCCTTTATCTTTGGTTACCAATATTATTGGCTTTTTAATATTACTTTTCTTCACATGCTCTGAAATTTTGGTTTTTATACTCATCTAAGTTTTGGATTCATTTTTCTCTGAACTTATAACCAGGGACTCATGAACAAGCCATAATAAATAACCCAGTTTTCTAGCCCTGCTTACAGGTGCTACTTGATCCTGAGACTAAGGTCAAATGTCAGAAACCACAAACTCCAAACAAGCCTCCACGACAGTTTTTTTGGCTGGTTTGATCCAGTTCAGACTCTGTGCTGACCCTCTTGATGACCTTGGGATCATTACCATCCAATTGTAATAACAAAAACAGATCTATATGTACCAGGATGGATTCTTGAAGGGAAGGAAAGAGGTGGAGAGATGGCATCCTGATTCAGTATGCAATCATTGCCAATTAGACACTGAAGTGACTATGTATATATTTTATTATCGGGGGTGTATTCCTGAGAGTGAGGTTAATGAGTTCCAGGATACACGATATTTAACTTGGTTTTCATTAGGTCTTATGAGATTTATTTCCAGAATATTTCTACCCACAGTGTGTGAAGCTTTCTACCTGCCCTTATTCTAACACTTGGAATTACCTTTTTTTTTGCCACACTTAGTGGATGTAGACTTGTATCTCACACGTACTTTAATTTGTTTTCTCTGGAAAGCATTGAAATTGGCCTAATCCAATTCTTTTTCCATGTTTGTATTGGATTTTGATAAATTTCCTGACATTTTTCTGGAGTTCCACTTGTATTCCAATTGTTAGTGTTTTTACTTTTGGACTTTGCAATTATCTTCTTCAAGTATATAGCTCATTTGTTTACATTACCTATGTTGTCTTTCATTAAGCACCAAGTTTTATTCAATGTAGTCTAATATGTCTTTGTGGGTGACTGCTGTGCATTTTGTGGGTTTGCTTTTAGGATTTAACCTTAAAAAGTCTTTTTCTATCAGAAAATCACAGAAGTATTTGGAAATTTCTCCTATCACCCATATTTTTTCTACATTCCCCCCATATTTAAAGCTTTAATCCACCTGTACTTTCCTCCATAAAAACAAAACAAAACAAAACAATATGAAAATAGCAACTCTCAATTTCCAGTTTCTCAATATAGTTCTGTCAGTTTTACTCTTGATATCTTTTGAGGCTATGTTGTTAGGTTTTGATCATTTTTCTTTTACCATTATTTTGCATTTTTTTGTGAGCATGTGTGCATGTGTGTGTGTATATGTGTGTATGTGTGTATATATATATTTTCTATTTCTTTTCTGATATTGAAATGCTTAAATGTGTTAAGTTCATAATTATGGGATATATTGATTCCTTTTACTTTAATTTCAACTTTCTATACCATTTTAGTTCTAATCTATCACTTATACATAATATGCAGTAGGATACTGGTATTATTCACTATGATGGTTTACTGCTTTTAATTGGTGAATTTAAAATTTTTATTATTTTAGTTATTGTTATATTAAGACTTTTACCGTATATAATTTTTTCCCCTTTTTTCCTTTCTTGCCTTTCTTTTTACCATGGAAATTACCTTTTCTTCTAAATTCTAAATTCTAATTTGTCATACAGAGTAAGTCTCATAAATGTGTTATGATTTTTTGTTTTCAGTTTCCTAAGCTTGACAGTGTTTAGATCTTTGTTCAAATAAGAGTTACCTATACCCTCATTTCCTCCAGGCTACCCACATTCCACATCCGCCCTGTGTGGCTATCATTTATAGTTTTACATTGTTTGGATTTACTTCAACGGTGTGGTTTGGATTGATTTATAAAATAATGGTAAATTTTATTAAATTACCACACACGCTTAGCAAATCCCTAGATTTGTTTATGTTTTTTCCAAGAATGCTTTCAAAGATGGTCTGTGTGTGCTAAACCTTCTTTAGCTTTGCATTCTTAGGTCTTTCTATAGTCAGACACATTCTAATGTCAATTTACCTAGAAATAATGTTCAGAGCCAAATTTCTTTTCTCTAAATATTTTTAAATATCACTTTATTGTCTCTTTTGCACCTAGACCTGCTCTTCAGATGTTTGTTGCCAATCTAATTTGTCTTTCTTTTTTAGCAATCTACTCAACTTAAAATTGTCTCTTTGTCTTCAGTCTTCTTATATTTTTTATGGTAGTATGTCTAGGCTCCAAATAGATTGTTGAATTATCTTTGTATTGTAGTTTTTACCTTTCTCAATTAGCTAGTTATCTCTTGTCTTACAGGAATATTAGCGACATTGCCTGGTAATGTGTAATCAGCTTGAAAAGTTAAAACCCATGTCCCAGCAGATACACCTTCTGGTAGATTTAGAATGTAGGGGTCAGATGTGGATGCAACCTAAGGTAGAGAGCTCTTATTTGAGCATTCGTATATTCCATTTGTCTTTCCCCAGGCATTATATTCTGTAACAATTTTTCTCTTGAGGTATAATTCTTCAGTCATCATTTACGGAGAGAGTGGAAGATAGCACAGGGCATGCTCGGGACTTGCTACTTTGCTTCGATTAGTCATCGGTTGTGCTCCATTCCAGTTGTGCTTATTATGCCATAACTATGGTGGTATTCGATTAGTGTCATAATTTGTTGACTTTTATTGGGCATGAGGGAAGAGAAAACAACGATCTACCCAGGACAGCATACCATGTGGCAAAACAGGACCTAAATGCTGTCCCATAACCCATTCTTCTGAGGTATCAGAACTTCTGTTCCAGGAGACTGCAGCACAACTCCATTGAACACACACACACACCCTCCCACACACACACCCCCCTACCTTTTCTCTCTTGATATTTCTTTCAGTTGTAAATTTTGTTTTATCAATGTTACCAGTTTCTTCCATCTCTTCTGTGACACCTTCAAAGTTGGGTCTAGTGGGAGTAAGGAAACAGGATTTTATCATCTTTCCAAGGTCTAAAATTGTGCCACCTCAATTTGGCATATTAAATGCTGAGGATGTCCCCTGGGAGCCAACTAGATATTAGAGATTTTATAATGTGAATCTCATATTTTTCAGTATAGATCCAATTTGCTAAGCAAACCAAATGTATGAAAATTGTGATTTATGCATGTTAAATTAGTGAGTGATTATTTGTCTTGCAAAACAATTTGCCATTAAATGTCTTTAAGTAGCAAACTTCCCTAGTGGATTTGAATGTGATATGATTCATAAATTTCAGCTTATATCTAGTCATTAGGAATATAGGTTTGAGAAGACATTACCAGGAGCTTAGATTTTTGCCTCATCAGTCACGGAATAAATGAATGATTCATTCCTTTTTTGCCCCCTGTCCCTTTATTCTTTCATCCGGTTTGCCATTCCTGCCTTTGAGCCAGGTGCAATGCTTTTGAGCCAGCTGCAAACCTGCCCTTCCATGCTCTGGGCTGTGACACTGGCGCTGGAATTCTGCTCACCACATTTCGGCTCTGCCAGCTAATGGCCAGCACTATGTTGGGCTAAGCTAATATGGGATTCCAGAGGGAGACTGGAGAGCTGGAGGAGGAAAAGATATCTTCCAGCTCCTCAGAGGTCTGGACCCAGGTCTCTCTCTCTCTCTACTAAGCTTGGAGATGCTTCAGCCAAACATTTCTTCATCCTTAGACGTCTATGTGTCAGCTGTGTGAGCTCTTTTCCAGCTCCCAAGTTTAAGTCACTAACCACTTCCCTTTGGAAGATAGCTACTTTTGCAGTTGCTACGTTCCTGATGCGGTAATGTTTGCTTTCCACACTTTCAGTTCTTCAGTACAACATGGTTAAAATAGCTGGTGGCTTATGGTTTCTGACTGGAACTGGACAGATATGATATTCAACATATTTTCCATTTTTTACAATATTTGCCGTGTCAGAGATTGTGCTGGTCACTGTTAATGATGGTCAAGTCCTTCATGCCCTGTGCATTAAGGTTTTTAGGAAATAGTAATTATATGTTCACCAACTATTTTATTGTTTGTATTTTGCATTTATACTTGTACAGTTTTATTTTGTATTTTTATGTATGTGGTGGTAAGTTATATGAGGCAATTAATGAGATCATACAATAGAAATAGGATCACTTGAAATGCATATATTGATCTATAGATTTAAAAGTACCTGCATGCATATACATTATATTTGTGTGAAATTTCAGGCCAGTTACTATACCCATTTTAAAGATAAAAAAAATGGAGATTCAGAGAAGTTTTCTTCAAACTTTGAACCTCAAGTCTTTGTTCATTGCCAAAAAAATTTTTTTTTTAAATCTTTAAACTTTTAAAATGGAAAAGCAACAGGAGACTAAGATCACTTGTCAAACTCCAGAATTTTTCCATTCTCTACAACATGGGGAAATGGTGGTCATATATTTTAGAAAATACATATATAAATATGAACACATTTGTGACAAGATATTAAGATAATTTTGGTGAGTCCATGATTTGTGTGTGTAATTAAAAAGAACAAGACTCGGGAAAATATGGCAAATTCTAGCTCTGAAAAACAAAAAATAAAAAACAAAAAAACACAAATCTTGAAGACTAAGGCAAGACCATAATCTATTTGTCTTTCCTTGAAGACCCATTCTCTTTAATTCAACTGTAACACTAGTATCTTGGGCTTCCTCATAACACAAGAAGTATAAAACTTGATAGTCATTTGCAGCCCATGAAAACCTACTTTCTAGGCTCACACCCAAAGAGTAATTTTGGTTGTATGTGGGTGTGACAAAACCTCTTAAGTGCAAAAAAAAAAAAAAATGAAAACTTTTCTCCAAAATTCTTTAGTGAAATTGGTTCTCCAGGATGATGCTACAGATTTATATCTCTGGTTATCATTTTCCATTAACATATGACTGCACATATGGGGGGGCCCAGATTAAAAAATTACACTTTAAAGCATTTTTCAAAATCAGGTCTCAGAAACATTACAAGAAGCCATATTGTTCATTTATTCTCAAAATCATTTCAAAGAGCTTCTTTATAGTTTTACAAGGGATAAATGCAGTAGGAGTAAGGCTCAGGATGTTCCTAGCACTAGCTTTCCTTTTTAAGCCATTTTTTGATTGTGGAAGATTCTTCCTTTATGAACAAAACATCTCTAAATATATTGAAATGTTTTCTTTGTATTTCTCTAGGTAGTGACTCAGAGTGTCAGGGCCAGATAGAGCATTAGAGTACTCAGAGGATATTTGAAACACTTTACCCTACTTGCTCTTATGAAAGCAGCTTTTAAAATGACATTGCCTAAATATGGAGGATTAAGAAGGAGAGAATGAGCCATGATTAACCTTCCTTTGTCTCGGATTATATTCCTCAAGTGATCTCGCTTTTAAATTGGTCACAAGATTTTCAATATTCTACATAAAGCTGGTTTTTCATCTTCCCATCCCCCTTTGCTATTTTGAATATATGTTCTACTTCATTGTTTAAGCCAGAATCTGATTTCAAAGTAGGACATTACTTTGACATAAATTACAGCATGTTAGAGTGCTTAATCTTCTCAGTCTGATTTTATTGCTGCCCTGTATAAATAACACATAATAATTCTGTTTTATTAATATAGTGATCCATCTTTATTGCCCTGTGCTTGTTAATGAAGATTGAAAATGAAGGTCCCCAACTATAAATTAGAAGTGTTTAAACAACTGACAAAAATTATTCAAGTTTTCAAGTATTAGATTAAGCTTTCTTTTATTGGATATATTTACACATAGAGTTTTGAATCCTCTTTGATGTTTTTGTTGTTTGGAGAAGATTATGTTCAGTCACATGCCTAGGTATGCTTAGAAATGAGCTATTCATTTATTAGGCTAATTGATCAATTGGCACATGTTAAATTCCGGAAAAGGGTCTAAGGTGAACTCTGCTGAGCTACTAGAATTCAATTAATCCTATTTCTTGGGTCAAGTAAACTTCAGACTGAACCAGTGAGCACTGAGAATAATCAAGAGTTCGAATAGACCTCTTAAGGTCGGCAGTTAAAATAGAGAAGTCAAGAAAAGATTTGTGAAAGCTTTCCTCTTTCATTCATCTGTTACCATTGACCTTGTATCTATAGTGTACTACTTACAGTATCTGGAATGTCCCAAAGTGTTTTGTATGAGCCCTTACCTTTGACTATAATGCTTTCCAATGGCCACCCTCTGCTAAACACTGCCAGTACTGAGTCCTTTACTTTAGCTTGCTTTTGGGAGCTCTTTCAAATCTCAGCTCACATGACCTTTCCTCTGGGCCATCTTTCCAGCTCCCAAAACTAAAATAGGTTTCCTTCCTTTGTACAACTATAGTATCCTTTCTTGCCCCAATTATAATGATTATCAGTACATTTACTTAAATGTTACTTTATTTGCTTGCATTCTCCATTATAATGTAGGCTTCTTGAAGGCAGGGATGGATGGAGTCTTATTCTAGGTTGCATTCTTAGGTACCCCTCATAGTGTCTTACCCATAATAGATATTGAGTACTTATTTTTTTATTGACATTAGCAGATAGGAAAAACATGCAATAAGTCCAAAATGTGGAGTCCATGAGTCAAAGCACAGTGGTGGTTTTATAGTGGGTATAGTGGTTGAAAGTACAGATGCTGGAGCCAGATGGCCTGGGTTTGATTTTCAGCCCTGCTACATAGTCTAAGGCCTTGGGCAAGTTCCATAACCCTCTGTGCCTGAGTTTCTTCACCTGTAACACAGGGAGAGTAAGGGGGTTCTAACTCATAGGTTTTTATTATATTTAAGAGAGTTAGTGTGTGTATAGAGGACTTAGTAGAATATAGTGAGTTTAAGGTTAGATTGCTGTGTGAGGAATTAGAGTCTGAGTACAAGGTTTCAGCCCATGACTTACAGGGAGTGGGAGATTCTCCAAGGGTCTGGCTACAGCCTGTTTTTCTCTTCTTCCTGACAAGTCTTCCATCCCAGGACATCTAGTTTCATTATTGACCCAGAGAGCAATATTTCTTACAAGATTATCCTCCAACATTCAGCACACCTGATTGGCTTGGTAAAAATATCAATGCTAAGGCCTTGCTACAGAATCCTTGCGGGAGAGGTCTTGGGGAGTTGTATGTAAACACCATCCAGGATGATCATGATGCCTGAAGAGAACTGTACTTTAGGGTTCACAGAGATGGATGAGTGAGGTTTGGAGAAGACTCCCTGCTGATTCGGTAATGCTTTCAGTCGCCCTACAGCTCTCGATAATAATATTGATATAAACACTTGTTTGCTTTATTCCCTGTGTTTCAATGCTTGCAAAAATATAAGATATAATCAACATCCTCATGCACCTTGTGGTATCGTTAACAAAGAGAAGAGTTTCAAATACCTTAAACAATTAGATAAAAATTACAAACCAAACCTTGTAAGAAGTTATAAACCATAAATTATAAAATAAAGTTTTGGTATTGACTCTAAGGGTAGTGTAAAAGGGAATGGCTAGGTAGGCTTGAGCCATCTGGGAAGATTTTGGGAAATGAGGCAGCAATGAAACAAAAGTAGGAATTGGGTGGGCAGAGAGGGGTGGGGGAAGGTATAGAGAGCATCGAGACAGGAGGAAGCAAGTGACTAAAGGAACAGAGATGGGCTTGAGGATGGAACATGTAGGGAAGCTAAAAGAGCCTGGATTCAGATATTTCACATTAAGCAATAGGAAGTAGTGGGAATCAAGACACAGAGCATTATATCCAATGATTCTCTATAATCTTAAAAACACACAATAGGAATTCAGAATTTGATCAAATTATAGAGAATCATTGGAAAGTCTTTCTTTAGGAACTGAAAAAATGAAAACTGGAGTTGAAGCAGATTATGTCACTTTGGTAAACCCTCACTACCTATATTATAGTGACCTATATTATATACCTATATTATAGAGTGTGTTTCTCTAGAGAATGTCAAAACAAGTTGGAACAAGAGGAATTAGTAACTGAATCAAAATAAATAACTGAAAGCAGCACAAATTACAGTTGCTTGTAGATTGTGGCTATGGTGATCCCCAATGAGAGGAGTGCTAGCTGGTCTTTTTGAAGGATACTAGTGGTGGCTCCCTTACCCTCTGTGCCCTCACCTGTGCCCTCACTGGTAGCTTCCTCACCTTCTGTCATTCTTCCTTTATCTTGAATTGTAGCAGATGTTTGCAACTGGATAACTCTATCAATTGTTTCCTGCCTGTAGAATTTTGGGAGTACAACAACCTTCTTTCATTTCATCCAGTTTTTGTCCCTTTCTGTCCAAGATGGAAACGTTTCTGCTGGTATAACATTCTCAGAATCCTTTGGGGCCTCCCCTGTAGGTCAAGGTGATCCAAGCATTAGACAAAATGATTCTCCACAGATCCTTTCCAGGTAACTCTATCACTTTACCTGGTTTCTGCTAAGATGGTTGATTGGATTCATAAATCACACACCTAATCTCTTTAACAAAAAGTTACTAAGCCACATTCTTAGTCCTTGTCAAGAGTATGCTTTCTCAACAATAATTTTCTTGATCTTATCATCCTTTGCAATCTGGATAGGCTGAAAACCTCCCAAATCATCAAGCATTGGCTTCTTTTTGGTTAATAGTTCCTTTCTTGATGGACTTCTTGCCACTTGCATTTTAATAAAATCATCAGGTAGACAGGCCATATCTTCCACACCATACTTGGAAATATCCTCACTAAGTATCCAAATTTATCGCTTATAGAGTCTGCCTTCAACACAATTGTAGAATACAATTCAATCAAGTTCTCTGCCACTTTATGACAAGTATCCCCTTTCCTACAGTGTTCAATAACATGTGCCTCATTCCCTTTTGAAACTTCACCTTTAACATTCATACTTTCACTAATAGTCTCGTCAAGACAATCTAGGCTTTTTCTATCCTGTGCCTTAGAATTATTCCAGTCTCTACTTATTCCTCTACCCATTCCCCAATTTCAAAGCTACTTCCATATTTAAGGTATTTGCCACAGCAGCACCCCACTTCCTTTCCTGGTACCAACATCTAAATTAGTCAGGATTTTTTTCCTCTCTCTCTCTCTTACTTGGTGTATACATATGAGGAAAGGTATATACACCACACACACACACACACACACAATTTTGAGGAAAAAGAATTGTACTGTTTGTGTTTGTGTGTGTGTGTGTGTGTGAATGTATATAAGACTTATGTCAAGCACTTGGTTTACATAGCTGTGAGGTTAACAAGTCTGAAATTTGTAGATCCAAGCAGGCTAAAAACTCTAAAGCAGGAGGTAAAGCTTCAGGCCACAAATAAAATTTCTTCTTCCTCGTGGAAACCTCAGTTTTGATCTTAAGGCCTTTCAACTGATTGTATGAGGTTTATCCATATTATGGAAATCTCCTTTACCTAAAATCAACTAATAGTAGATGTAACCACCCATACAAAATACCTTCACAGCAACACCTAGATCAGTATTTAAATTGAATACCTGAGAATCATCATCTAGTCAGGTTGACACACAAAACGAACCATCACAGCCTTTGAATATGTTTTTCCAGCTGCCTGAATCTGTTCTCCTCCAGCTAACTCATAGTCACACTTCAGGTTGCAGCATAAATATCTTGTCACTTCTGGTGAATAGCTTTCCCTGGGCTCCAGACCAAGTTCATTCTCTGTTAAATGTCCCTGACAGCACCCTGCATTTCTGCCCATCACGCTCCTTATTACTTAGTCAATATCTGAACCATCTGCTGGGTCGCGAGTTCCATGAAGTTCCATGAGTCTATCTTGTTCTCTGCATAGTTGACACTCAATAAAGTCTGTTGAATGAGGGAATAAATAGATCACAGGTGAGGCTGGTCCAGATGGCAGGTTCTTTCCATCTATAACTCAAGAATTCAGGGCCAGCTCTTGCTATTTTAATAGGACCCAAAAGCATAAAGAAAACCATTTTCCTACTCAATAATACTTGGCATTTAAGAACACAGCATCTAGGGCTAAAATAAAATAAAAGATGAGATTTAATAGTTAAGGCTGAGCAATAGTTTCCTTTTCTATTTGCTAATCCACCCTCATAGGGGTACAGAAAACCACTGGTGCAATGGATGGGAAGCTCCAGACCAATCACATGGTTTTAGGATTTGACATAAAGTATGAAAAGAACATTTGAAGAAGTGGTTGAAAATAGACTTTGGAGTGAAATAGACATGGATTCATGACCTGGTTAGAACATTTGCCATCAAGTGATCTTGACCAAATTACTTTCCTAAGCCTTAGTATCTTTACAATGTTAGTTAAGACATTTTGGTACTTAGTCTATTGAAATTGAACCAGGGGTTCATATATTTGAGGGGGGAACTATTTTAATTTGAAGTAAAGGAAGTAAACCTGGATGCCAAATGGAAAATCACTCTCCTTTTCCAAGAACCCAGGCTGCCCAAGACGATGAGGGTCTTCAACGTGTGCTAATAGCTAGATACATGGGAGGGCAAAAATCCAGCAAGGAAGTGGAGGTTCTGCTGGTGATGATGGAAAATAAAAGACTAATTGAATGCTGTTTACTGAACATTTTATCTGGGCCAGGCTAAATGTACATACTGTTATTTGATGTACAAAACATTGTAGTTCCTTCAGTTCTATTTAGAAAAAAATGGAGCAAATTAATTGGGATAGTTAGGCCTAAGCTATGTAAATCCCACTGGTAATCTTTATTTGTAAAACAAATATAATAATACTTGCTCTACTGATAGTTAACAGGTTGTGTTGAAAATCAGAATAAAAATGAGATGATATGTTTGAAATTGGTTTGTTCCCCATGAAGAAAATAAAAAGTATTGATTATTTAAAGGCTTGTATCTACATGCTCCAACAACTGAGCAAATTCATACTTAAAAAACCAAATCAAACTGGTTGTTATTTGGCATCATGTAGACAAAACAATTGTTGATTTGACAATCTTTCACTTTTCAGCTGGTTGTCATGGCATCATGTTGACTGACAAAAAAAGCGATTCCCTCTTCTCCACAGTTTCCAGATTCCATACAACATTAAATAAAGAGATCTGAAAATAGAGAACAGTTTTAAAGTCTGTACTCAGGGCTTAGTCAGAGGAAAAACTTCAGATCATGCCTTTGGTGCGTCCTGAATAAGCTGATGCTGAATATGCCCCATGCTGTTTGTCTTTGGGAGATGCCCTAATTTAGACTCTGCTTTTGACCTTCTAGACAGGTATGGAATAGAAATAGCCATGACACTGGACAAAAGATGAACAATGGTGGTTTCTTTTAGTTATCAAGAATGATATGATGTTATAATTTAAAATGTCTTTAAAACGTCTTTAAAACACTATTTATGTCAGCCTTTCCCAAGATCACACCTCAATTTACTGTAAGACCTAGAACTATAATCCAGGTTTCCTGAGCCCAAGTTAAAGATCCCACACCCCACTCCTCACCCTCAACGGTGCTGTGCCGTAAAATACACAAAAATCATGTTGGCTTTCATTGACTTCCCATTTTACTTGAATTCTGTATTTAAAAAGCAGCATGCAAGGTCTGCATAATTCTCAATTCTCATAACCTCACCTGCATTTCATCTGGATAATCTTGCCTGAAGATGGCACACACCTCTCCACTTCTGAGCATACTCGGTGACTCATGGCTCCAGTCTGCCTACTATGACATAGTTGGAGCTATGTTTCATCTACCATTATGTCCCCTGACAAGTCCTTAAAAAGACTCCTGATTACATTAAGTGAGAAGACTGAAGGTAAGGTGTCCTATAGGCCTACTTGAGGATGAGAAGGCTATCACTGCCCATTTCAAAGCCCATTTATCTGTTGCACTTATTCTGAGTGTATGGATTACTTTGCTGGCAAAAATGCTCATTTTCCTTTCATCCAACATTTCCGAAGGCAATAAGCACATGAATCATTCTTTATCTTCTTAACAGAGGGAAACATGAGCCTAATTAAACATTGTAGTAGTGGCCAGACCTATACAGCTAAGCAAAACAAAACAAAATGAACCTTGATATAGTCTTATGATGATAGCCAATGGTTCTCTGAACGTTTTTGGAAAGAAGAGACAAATGTTCAACAAAAATTTTAAATTATAGAAATTTCAACAAAGGCTAGAGGTATAATTTCAGTTATGGGCCATATTATAAATGTGCAGAAATGACAGCTTAATAAAGCTCATATTCAAAGTTGAAAAATGTTATCTGTGATACGGACAATTGGCTATTTCTTCTCTTATTAGCACTGATTTAAAGTCTATTTAAAATCATCAGTGTAGTACAGTCCGTTCTCATAAAATTATATTTGCACAACATCGTACAGCATACCCCTTCTCCACATGTCACCTGCTAATATTTTAAAGGAACCTGTGCATGTGATCTAAGAGTCTTTTTGTAACAACGTTGGAGGAGATCACAGGAACTTACATGGGCTGTCTAAAGTTGCAATGAGCATAGAGGGAAACCTGACATGTTACACTACTCCTGGCAGAGCTTCTCCTGAACAACCCATGATTTTGTGATTTGTTGTGGTTCTTGGGTTTGGTTTTGTTTAGTTTCTCACCAGACACTGCCTTGCTTCTTCCATCTAATTTGCATGACTCCTGATTTCCTTTTCCTTATTCTGTCCTATCCATCAAGTACTCTTTAATGATGTCCACAGGTCTCTACAGCCTACCATTTCACATCAGTCAAATCGTTTGCTACCTTTGAAAGGATTCTTTTCAGAGTGTTCATTGTAGAAGCAATAAGTGGATATTGACTTATGTCGGATACTCTCTGCCTGGGTGTAATGGATTCAGATAATCTGTTGTTCAAAGTATCTTATTTTTCAATACTGTGCATAGGATGAACTACAGGCTTATAGTACAGTCCTAGTAGACCTAGAAACTCTAGAGCTGACATTGGCCAGAATCTAGAATGAAAGGAAGGATTATTTTAGTTTCTGTCTTGGCATGAACGCACAGGAGAATTGATGTTGTTTCCCTTTGTGGAGATTACAGTTTCACAGGGAAGACAAACATTAAATAGGTGATTATTGTGTGAGTTTTACAAAACGGCAGCTATGCAGAGCACTATATGTTGTGTTTGGCCCACTTATTCTGGAAGAGTTCATATTTCCTCTTTCTAAGGGCAGCAACATGCATCTTTCATTCAGATATTCACTCCCTGTTCTGTCCTGGGAGGGCTCACTAGAGCATAGCCAATGTGGATTTGCCTGTTCTCACGGTTGGTAAGCTGTACCTTAGCATTTGAAACCCCAGTTTTTCTAACTTCCGCTGGGGGGCAAGATGGTTTGGGGGAAAGCTAAGCACTCACTAGACCTGGTTAAATCCCTAATTTTATCCCATACAAGTTGCATGCTCCAGACAAGTGACTCACCCTGCCAAAGACTCGGTTTCTTCATTCCAAATCGATGCTGAGATTGATAATCACTTCATTTCACTCTTCCATGAGGATGATGTGAAATACTGTACATAAAAATGTTTTTAGATACAAACTACCAATATTAATGGCTTTAAAGTCAGTTTCAGAACGTTTCAAACACAGTGCTGGAGCTCATGTAGGGCTCTCAATGTTTTTCTGCTCTCTGCTCATTCCACTGTCCCTAATAAACTTACATTCCAGGCCCATCACTGCAGAGAAGCTTGGGAAACATATTTAAACTATAATCTTAGGCAGAGACTATGCAGCAGAAGGAACGGCGTCCGAGGACGTGAGACTATAAATTGAAAACCCTGATGTTGAGCCTTACCCAGAATATGGAAAACTCATGCTGCTATAGATTCATTACTGAGGAAAAGAAGAGAGAGAGAACATCCCAAACTGTCACTTTGAAGTCCTAGATGGATCAAAGGGAAAGGCAACTACAGAGGCAGGATTCTGAGAAACTGGAAGCAAAAAGCCATTTGGGTCAACTTCAGAAAACGACTGCAGATCTTGAGCTAGATTCTTCTCCTCCCTGAGCACTTCTTGGGTTGAGTGGTATTTGACCAAATGAAGTGACAAACCAAATGTTTGATGTGATGTGGCTGTGATGGAGACAAATGTCCACTGAAACACATAGGACCTAAAATGAAAGTACGGGCTACAGAATTAATGTAATAGATCACTACTCTCCTATATGTCAGCTTTAAAGATTTGGTCTCTTAGAAACTTAAAGAAGTGAGAGGCTAGTGAATTAGTCCAATGCATCATCACAGGGTCCCTCGGTATCCATCTGGAAATTCTGGTCTCCAAAGGTTCAGGGGAGAGGTTTAGTAAATGTGCGGGTATTTATGAACCGTACAAGTTTCCCTTTAGCTTACTCACTGGGAAGTTATCCCCCAAAGATAAGAAAACAGGCTACATCCACAACAGCATTAAACTGGAATCATCTTTCTTTTTAAACTAAAGATAGAAAATGCCTCCATTCCCGTATTATAAAAATAAATTCCAACCCAATTATTTTCTCCCACTCCTTTCAGCTACCATATCCATATTGTGTGCTTGGGCTTATAATGAGAGGTTTATCTCTTTTTTTTTTTTTTTTTCTTTCTGGTGGCTCTACTTGTCAAAAGAGAGTCCCATGGGAGCAGAAAGTACAAGTCTGATGTTTGTGTCTACTTTTCCTTCTGATGAAGGTTCCATGTATGGATTTGCTTTCAATTTGGAACACAGTTTCTCATTAAGTAGTTTGTTCTTAATCAGTCAGCCAACAGCCCGGAATAGCTAATTTTATAAAAGGGTTAACTCTTCTTTTGATTCACATTTATTTGAATTTCACAGTTCAAATAAGAGAAAAATGTACCCAAGTTTTCTCTAGTGGGAGACACTGATGGGATGTGAGCTGTTACATAGTCAGGAGGCAGTTGGTCTGAATATTAAGTGAAACCCACAAAGCCTACAACATTTTGGCTTGAATAGTGGATCATTAGTGCTTATCGAAGAGAGGATCTTTATGATAGAGTTGAGTAGGACTCCTAAAAATACGCTTATGATATATATTTGTCCAGAAAGCGAGAAAGCAAAGCTTCCTTTCTTCATATGAGTAATCCTAAGAACCGTCGTTTGTTTTAATTTATACCGAAAATTTGAAAACTAAGCCTTGCCTGATGTTGGAAAAGGCAACTGTTTCTACTAATGCAGAAATGCCAGCTTGGCTTGATAGTTTTGCAAATATATGTTTGGAAGCTGAGGTTATTAGCTATTACTTTTGGCATTAGGATGACAGCATAAATCCTCAGGCCAATGTACAAGCATATATGTATGTATATACTTATATATATCCCCAAACTCCTGAGCTGCCTGGCTTTGGGTGACAATGCTCTGCTTTTTCCGTGTCAAAGGCCAGTGGCACCTGTCACAAAGAACAGCAGGTGGCAAAGCAGTTGCTGTATCTGCACTCTGACTTCTCACAACTCTTTCAACCAGCAGTTGAACCACAGCGCAGAAGAGATGCCCAGCTTACCCTCGTTTATTTAACAGATTTGAAGGGTATCTTGAGGTGAATTACTGTCCCTTGTCAGAATGGTCTCATGGCTTCTGGAGTTCCTTTTCAAAGGGTAGGAGTTCAGTGGCCCAAGGGACTGAGTGAAAACCACATTGGTTTTAGTGGTAAGAGACATTTGCCAAGAAAGAGAGGAGGGTGGGGAAAGATTCGTGTTGATCCCTCATCTCGGCCTTATGGTACCATAAATGTTCTTATCACTCAGCAGGCAATCGAGAGGGAAGGGAACAAAATTACTTGATTTTTCTTGGGTTAACATAAGGTAAATGGTATTTTAACAAGAGCCATTTGGGAATGGATGAGATTATATAAATCCATGAGAATTTTGGTTTGTTTTCCTTTGCTTTTGGACAGCTGTCCAATTCCTACTTTAAATTCTTAAGAACTTTGTCTTATGCCTCAGAATATCATGGTTTTAATTACTAAATCAGTACATGTTAGAAATAAGGACATTTTTCCTTGCCTGTTAATTAATGACTTTTTATTGTAAAATAGGGATTCTGTATTATCTTTAATACATATTTGGATTGGCCAGAATGTATTGGGAAGCAAATTAATATCTGGGTTCATAGTACTTATAAGGCAATCTTATATAGACTCAATAGAAGCAGTCAATAAGCAAGGGGTTTTGTTCATTTTAGTTTTTATTTGATAAAAATACCAATATATTTTTTCTTAATTTTTAGCCTGTTTCAAACTTTCTTGAATTATTATTATTATTAGTAGTAGTAGTAGTAATAGTAGTAATAGTATGTGTGGTGTTCTTTTTTAGAGTAATGGGCCAATGGTGTTCCTAATTCAGAAGTGGACAATTTGTTCAATGTAGTCTTTCATTACTATGTCTCCTTCAATTTTTCTTGAGATTGGAACACTGTTTTTTCCCCTCTTGTGAAATATTTAGAGACCTAAAAGTATCTCTGAATCTTGCATCAAACTGCAATGTGGTCCATAGGTAGCAGAAAGGAAATTATTTTAGGATTTGTGAGTTTGTTTCTTTTTTTGCCAAGAACCTACTGTTCCTTTGAAAATTGCTTAATATTTTTCTCTGTAAAGTAGACTAATGTCCCTTCCTGCTGCAATATTTTAACCATCTGAATAGTGAGTATTAACAGGTCAGGGACTGGAGATTGGAAACAATCCAAAGGTGTTTTGTTTTTTGGGTTTTTTTTTTTTAAATCAGAAACCTACTATGTGCCAGTCAGTGTCAGTCAGTGTTAAAACAGAATGGAAGATTCTGTTTTGTACCGAAGAATGCAATTAAAGGCTTACATTTAAGTGCTCGGTCGAGTGATTCAGACTGTAGACACTACAGGAGCTCAGAGAATGGAAAGGCTGAAAATATCCAAGATCAGAATCATTTATCTGAAATCAGTAACCATAGTGCTTATTTACAACTTTTTAAAAGTCCAAATAATGCAGTCAAATTTGTGACATGATGAAAAAGCCGACCCAAGTACTCAGTGTTCACATGGAAATAGTAGACTAAATAGTAGGTTGTTCTGCTCCAGCTGTGATATTGAAAATGTCACTTTTACTTGTTCTGTATTATCGCCTCTGAATTCTTTTATATGTAAAACCCAAAGGTCACCTGACACATCATCAGGCAATTGCTACTTCTTTCATTGTGTGAGTCAATGGCTGATAAAGTACACATCATTACAGTTCAGGAACGCTCTATTCTTTTCCTCTTACATCCAGGCACCTCCTTGGTGATATGCATGGTTTGGAAGGGGTAGAGAAATAAAGTTAGTAGGAGTAATCACACAGTTGCCTGCTGTGAAAAAGAGTGAGCTTTATTTACAGCACAGCACTCTGATTTGGCTTTAAAAGAATTACATCAACTAAAAATGATACATAATAGACTTGGCAGAAACAGAAGCTGGTGGTCAGGCCTGATTATATCAAACAGAAACACTTGGAAAGTAATGTTGCCAAGGTATCACTTACTCAGATTTATAACAGGTGTCCACGGGACAGTAATCCTCTCAGATTCTCAACTGCTTTTTAAATGCTGAGATTTTGAGCTATAGATATCCTGTTGGCTCCATGACAAAAGGTGTTATGCTAATCAAGATCTATCAAAGCCTTCTGATCTAAGATAGGGCAGAGCCCCAAAGAAAATCACCTGGTGAATGGATCCTCTTATTGCAGTGTCTTCACAATGAATTTTGGAGGAATATTTAGGATATAAACATCGGACTATTAGAAAAATGGAAAATAGTATCTTGAGCCAGAAAAAACAGGCTTTGGGGGGGGAAAAAAAACCTGTCACTGATAAAAAAAAATAATTAGTATATAACATGATTTGTATTGTTTGAATTAAATTTGCCACCCTTTTTTCCAAAATAATGTGTTTAAGGATTAATGTAATTGCTTTTAAAGAACTGTTTGTTTGTGTGACTATAGCACGTGAGCCTTAGTTCTAACAGATAAATTCTTAAAAAAAAAACCACTTGTTTGTTTGTGTGTTTTTCTGTGTAGATTGCAAATTTTATAAAGCCAAGGAATGTTACGATTCCCATCTATCCTACTGGTACCTAGCACAATTTCTGGCCCACAGTGTATGCTCAGGAAATGTTGGAAGTTGATGCTAAACAAACTTATTCTCAATTATGGATTTTCTCAACAAGAACATTAAGAAAAACAAACAAAAAAATGGGGTGAAGGCCAGCAGTTTTTAAGGCATTTAGTTGTCTGAGCAAAACAAGGCTTGATATTCCTGGTTGGCACAGCCTCATTTTTAATTAAACTAGGCATGTAAAATAAAGTAGCAATGTCACTGAGCTAATGCAGAAATTCCTTTGTTTTCTCTACATAGCAGTAACTAGGTTTTTAGGACCCATTTATTATGATTTAAGCTTCATTTTGGGTTAATCATTTGAGCTACTTCTGTCACCTTTACATATATATTGAGACTCTAGGAAACCATTTTGTTGTGTGTCAGAAATTTCCAAACTTGAGAGATCAATAATAGTGAAAAGAAATTTGCCACCATCGAAGAGAACCCTTTCTTTTTCTTTCTTTTTTGTTTTTTTTAATTAACATACAATGTATTATTTGTTTTGGGGGTACAGGTGTGTGATTCATGAGTCTTACACAATTCACAGCACTCACTATAGATCATACCCTCCCCAGTGTCCATCACCCAGCCGCCCCATCCCTCTTGCTCCCCTCCACTCCAGCAACCCTCAGTTTGTTTCTTGAAATTAAGGTTCTCTTATGCTTTGTCTCCCTCTCTGGCTTCATCTTATTTCATTTTCCCTCCCTTCCTCTATGATCCGCTGTCTTCTTTGCCAAATTCTTCGTCTCAGTTAGAACATATGATAATGTCTTTCTCTGACTTATTTCACTTAGCATAATAGCCTCTAGTTCCATCCATGTCATTGTAAATGGCAAGATTTAATGTTCATTTTTTTGATGGCTGCGTAGTACTCCATTGTATATATGTACCACATCTTCTTTATCCGTTCATTTGTAGATAGACATCTAGGCTCTTTCTACAGTTTTGCTATTGTGGACATAGCTGCTATAAACATTGGAATACACGTGCTCCTTCAGATCTCTTCACTTGTATCTTTAGGGTAGATACCCAGTAATGCAATTGCTTGGTCATAGGGTAGCTCTATTTTCAACTTTTTGAGGAATCTCTATACTGTTTTCTAGAGTGGCTACACCAGCTTGCATTCCCACCAACACTGCAGGAGGATTCCTCTTTCTCCTCATCCTTGCCAACAGCTGTTATTTCCTGACTTGTTAATTTTAGTCATTCTGACTAGTGTGAGATGGTATCTCATTATGGTTTTGATTTGTATTTCCCTAATGCCAAGTGATGTTGAACACTTTTTCATGTGTCTGTTGGCCATTTGGATGTCTTCTTTGCAGAAATGTCTGTTCTTGTCTTCTGCCCACTTCTTGATTATATTGTTTGTTCTTTGGGTGTTGAGTTTGGTAAGTTCTTTATAGATTTTGGATACTAGCCCTTTATATGAAATATCTTCTCCCATTCTGTTGGTAGTCTTTTGGTTTTGTTGACTATTTCCTTTGCTGTGCAAAAGATTTTGGTCTTGATGAAGTCCCAGTAGTTCATTTTTGCCCTTGCTTCCCTTGCCTTTGGTGATGTTTCTAGGAAGAAGTTGCTGTGGCTGAAGTTGAAGAAGTTGCTGCCTGTGTTCTCCTCAAGGATCTGGATGGATTCCTGTCTCACACTGAGGTGTTTAACCCATTGTGAGTCTCTTTTTGTGTATCGTATAAGGAAATGGTGTAGTTTCATTCTTCCGCATGTGGCTGTCCAATTTTCCCAAGACCATTTGTTGAAGAGACTGTCTTTTTTCCATTGGACATTCTTTCCTGCTTTGTCAAAGATTAGTTGACCATAGAGTTGAGGGTCCATTTCTGAGCTCTCTATACTGTTCCATTGATCTATGTCTGTTTTTGTGCCAGTACCACACTGTCTTGATGGTTACAGCTTTGTAATAGAGCTTGAAGTCTGGAATTGCAATGCCGCCAGCTTTGGTTTTGTTCTGGCTGTTTGGGGTCTTTTCTGGTTCCATACACATTTTAGGATTATTTGTTCCTTTTCTTTGAACAAGGTTGATGGTAGTTTGATAGGGATTGCATTAAATGTGTAGATTGCTTTAGGTAGCATAGACCTTTTCACAATATTTGTTCTTCCAATCCTTGAGCATGCAATGTTTTCCCATTTCTTTGTGTCTTCCTCAATTTTTTTCTTGAGTATTCTATAGTTTTCTTAGTAAAGATTCTTTCCCTCTTTGGTTAGATTTATTCCTAGGTATCTTACAGCTTTGGATGTAACTGTAAATGGGATTGATTCCTTAATTTCTCTTTCTTCTGTCTTGTTGGTGATGTGTAGAAATACAACTGATTTCTGTGCACTGATTTTATATCCTGACATTTGACTGAATTCCTGTATGAGTTCTAGAAGTTTTAGGGTGGGGTCTTTTGGGTTTTCCACATAAAGTATTATGCGGGGAGGGAGAGTTTGACTTCTTTACTGATTTGGATGCCTTTTATTTCTTTTTGTTGTCTGATTACTGAGACTAGGACTTCCAGTACTATGTTGAATAGCAGTGGTGATAGTGGACATCTCTGCCATGTTCCTGACCTTATGGGAAAAGCTCCAGTGTGTCATTTAAAAACCTTTATTTCCTTGTTGATCTTTTGCTTAGATGATCTGTCCATTTGAGTGTGGGGGGGGTGTTAAAGTTCCCTACTATTATTGTATTATTGTTGATGTGTTTCTTTGATTTTGTTATTAATTGGCTTATATAATTGGCTGCTATCATGTTAGGGGCATAGATATTTAAAATTATTATATCTTCTAGTTGTACAGATCCTTTAAGTATGATATAGTGTCCTTCTTCATCTCTTGTTATAGTCTTTGGTTTAAAATCTAATTTGTCTGATATAAGGATTGCCACCCAGCTTTCTTTTGATGTCCATTAGCCTTGTAAATTGTTTTCCACCCCCTCTCTTTAAATCTGGAGGTGCCTTGGGTCTAAAATGAGTCTCTTCCAGAAAGCATATTGATGGGTCTTGTTTTTCCATCTATTCTGATAACCTGTGTCTTTTGAGTGGGGCATTTAGCCCATTTACATGCAGGGTAACTATTGAAAGATATGAATTTAATGCCACTGTATTGCCTGTATGGTGACTGTTACTATATATTGTCTCTGTTCCTTTCTAGTCTATGTTATTTTTAAGCTCTCTCTTTGTTTAGAGGACTCCTTTCAGTATTTCCTGTGGGGTTGCTTTGGTGTTTGCAAATTCTTTTAGTTTTTGTATGTCCTTGAAGCTTTTTATTTCTCCTTCTATTTTCAATGACAGCCTAGCTGGTTATAGTATTCTTGGCTGCATATTTTTCTCATTTAGTGCTCTGAATATATTACGCCAGTTCTTTCTGGCCTGCCAGGTCTCTGTGGATAGGTCTACTGCAAATCTAATATTTGCACCATGTAGGTTACAGACCTCTTGTCCCAAGCTGTTCTCAGGATTTTCTCTTTGTCTCTGAGACTTGTAAGTTTTACTATTAGATGACAGGGTGTTGACCTATTTTTATGGATTTTGAGGGGGGTTCTCTGTGCCTATGGGATTTTGATGCCTGTTTCCTTCCCCCAAATTAGGAATGTCCTCCACTATAATTTGCTCCAATATACTTTCTGTCCCTCCCTTTCTTCTTCTCCTGGGATCCCAAATATCCTAATACTGTTTCATCTTATGGTATCACTTAACTCTCTAATTCTCCCCTCGTGATCCAGTGGCTGTTTATCTCTCTTTTCCTCAGCTTCTTTATTCTCCATCATTTGGTCTTCTGTATCACTAATTCTCTCTTTTGCCTCATTTATTCTAGCAATAAAAACCTCTATTTTTTTATTGTACCTCACAAATAGCTTTTTTTGATTTCAACTTGGTAAGATTTTAGTTCTTTTATTTCTGTAGAAAGTGATTCTCTGGTATCTTTTATGCTTTTTTCAAGCCCAGCTAGTGTCTTTGAAATTGTCATTCTAAACTCTAGTTCTGACATCTTACTAATGTCTGTATTGATTATGTCCCTGGCAGTTGGTACTGTCTCTTGTTCATTTTTTTGAGGTGAGTTTTTCTGCCTTGTCATTTTGTCCAGAGAAAAATAGATGAATGAGTGAACAAAATGGTAAAAGGGTAACAACAACTCCAGAAAAACATACACTACCCAAATCAGAAGAAATCTGAAACTGGGGAGAAAAGAAAGAAAAAATAATCAGGCTGGTAAATAGAAGAGAGCCACCCACTTGATTTTGGATGTACTTTGGTCTGCTAGAAGAAACTGCCTCCCAAAGTTTTAAAGAAAGAGAAACTTATATATATACACAAAAATAAGAGTAAATACAGTGAAGAGACAGAATATGACTGTAAAGATCAAAATTTAAAAAGATTAAAAAAAGGAATTAATAAGATAAGAAGTTGGTTGGAAAAAAGAAAGAAAGAAAGAAAAGAAAAAATAAAAAAAAAAATGGGAGAGAATGTGGTCAGGCAGGAGACTAGAATAAAGCCATACACTAGAATTTAGGGTATATTTTGGTCTGTTAGAAGAAATTGTATGCCAAAATTTTAAAGAAAGAAGTGTATATATATATATATATATATATATATATATATACCAAAAATAAGGTTAGATACAATGAGGGGATAGTATATGAATGTAACAATGAATATTAAAAAAAATATTTTTAAAAAGGTATTGATAAGATGATGGTTAAAATAGGAAAGACAAAAAATTAAAAAAAAAAGAAAAAATAAAGAAAATTAAAAAAAATTAACTTTGAAAGACTAAAGAATCGTGGGGAAAAAGCCATGAATTGTATGTGCTGTATTCCCCTAGCACTGGAGTGCTACAGTTCTCATTGATTGGTGAACTTGGTCTTGGCTGGCTATTCTTGCTAATCTTCTGGGGGAGGGGCCTGTTGCAGTGATTCTCAAATGTCTTTGCCCGAGGTGGAATTGCACCATCATTGCCAGGGGCCAGGCGAAGCAATCTGCTCGGGTTTGCTCTCAGTAGCTTTTGTTCCCTGAATACTTTCCATACAGCTTTGGAGGTGAGAATGATGATGCCAGCCTCCCAATCTCTGGCCCTGGAGGAACCCTGAGCTTGGGGACCCCCTGTTCAGGGAACCCTCAGAGATAAGTAGTCAATGACACCTGTCTCCCTGGTCTCCGGCTGCACTCTATACTCACCCAGCCTGTGACCACATTTCTATCTCTGGTGCATGGCCCTGTTTACAGTCTCTAAACCCAGCAGATTCCTGCAGCATGCTCTTGCGCCACTCCCCTGGGGGAAGGAATGTGAGTGTCCCCAGATCTGCCACTTGCGGGGTCCCTGCTCAAAGAGTAGTGGCACTGCGCCCGAGCTGAGAGCCCACTCCTGGGCTCTGTTTTTGCAGCTGGCTTCCCCTCTCCAACACTTGGGAGTTCTGCCACACTCAGGAACCCATGGTCTTTTTCTGACCCTAAGGGTTCTGAGACCACACTATCCCAGTGAGGGCTCCACCCCCGGCTTAGCCACAGGAGAGACATCTCTCAGTGGCGTGGACTTCTAAAAGTTCTGATGGAGGCTCCCTCCCCCACTGTGGTCTATCCTCCCCTATATTGCCTTGGATTCACTTCTCCACATGTCTTACCTTCCAGAAAGTGGTCACTTTTCTGTTCATAGAATTGCTGCTATTCTTTTCTTCGATCTCCTGTTGAGTTTGTAGGTATTCAGAATGGTTTGATTACTATCTAGCTGAATTCCTGGGACCCAATGAAATTGAGGTCTACTCCTCTACCATCTCACTCCCAATGCTGAAGAATATGTTATCATGTTTCTTAAGAATAACATGTTATCAGACATGAGAACGTGTGTTCAACATAATTATTCAAATAAAGAGTTTATTAAATTTTTGCTGAATTTTCCATATGGGGATCTCTGTAATATTTTATGGTGTCTGAAAGATGTTCTAACTTATAACATTAGAACATTAGAGATTAGGACATAATTCAATTTGATGGCATCTCTAAATTGGTACTGTTAACTTTCAGCTTCAGATTCCAATCTATAGTATAAAGAAACTTCCCAGATATAATATGGAATATCTAAAAGGTAAAATATATGTTTTGGGGAATTTGGATGTCTGTTTTCTATTTAAGGATTCTACGGGTTAACTGAAGTATTAAATCTTTTTTAAAAAGTGTTTGTGTGCCAATAAAGGAAATATTGCCTATCATATGTGTGTATTATAAAGATTTTGTAGATGAGAAACAGAGGTGTAGAGAATATATTTCTTAAGTTCACACAAGTAGTAAATGGCAGAGACAGGATTTGAACTCTGGCATCTGGTTTAGGGCCAAAATACATTTTACTTGTTAAAAAAAAATGAACTATGATAAGTCCTCTGAAACATGTAAGCCTGATGATTCACAGACATGTACCCCTGGGGGAAATAATACCTTATATGTTAATTAAAAAGAAAATGATTGAGAGGAAAAAAATGAAAATATTATTTAAATGGGGGGGGAAGAAAAGCAACTTTTAACGTTCAGTTTCATGGCTGGCACCCCACCTCATTCTACCTCTCCCTGATTCTCAGATATAATGACTTCTGTTTGGTACATATTCTTCCAGACCATTTGCTGTGCATTTGCATAACATATGTAGTCCTGGAGAATATATGGCATCCTGTATTTTATAATTTTAATGTAAAAATGATGCAATGTGGTTTTGTCATTTTGAAACAATTTTTATCTTAACCTCATATCAGAGACACTTTCATGTTAACATGTTTAGTTCTACCCCTTCCTTCTAAGTGCTCTGTGGCATAACATAGTATTATTGCCATCTCTTCTTCGTTTTAGCCATTTATTTTTGTAATGAACAATACAATTGTTTCCATATAGGAGATAAAGATGCATATGTAAAGCAATGACTTGACTTCTGTATTATCTCCACAACATTAGAGCATCACCACAGAATTCTGAATCATTGCCATCTATACTTAGGAAAGAAAGCTCTTGAAGGTTGTGGGGAAAACTCTGGGCAAGCTGTTAGAACTAGGCTTCTTGTTCTGAAGTAATAAATCTATGACTCTCTGGGTCTCAATGTTCTATCTAGAATTGGGGATTGAGAGTATTACTTGTTCTGCCATATGTCTACATCTGTTTTGTTTTTTTGTTTGTTTTGTTTTCAAAAGTATAATGTATTTTACAAATATTAGTGATATTCTTATTATATCAATTCCTTATTATAAAACTCATATCAATTCAACTTATCATGTATGTATTCAATATTTGCTATGAGGCATATTCTGATGTAGGTATCAAAGAGAGTAAAATAAATGCTTTATCTAAGAGCATGTGATATAGTAAAAGTAAAAGGTACAAATACAAAAAATTCTGAAAAAGGGGTATGTGATCTGAATTATAGGGAAGATGTAAAGTTCAGGGGAAGAAAAGAATACTCCAATTAAAAGAATACTCCAATTAAAGAGGCTTTGAAATACTTCTTGAGGGAGATGCAATATATGGAAGAGATTTGAGAGACACATTAGAGTAGAGGGGAAAGGATGAACCGATTGTACCAAATTCCCTCTTACATAAATTGGACTTGAATGATTTGTTCAGGGTAGTGTTCTAGAGCTGGTGAGTCTTACTTGCAGGAAGCGCTTTCAAGAGCATTATCAGGGAATCCAAAAGCCCTTGTTTAGTCTCAGAATTGTATTGGAAAATCAAACATGTAGTCATAATAAAGTGTCAATCTAAGGAATCTTCAGATAAACAAAAGCCGGCTCTGATGCAGTGCTCCAGCAAATGTGAGGCAACCTAAAATGCATAATACAGGAGTTCTGGAAGATGGGTATGAATCAGTGCCTGTGGAGACCTCATAAGGCACCAGAATACAGAATCAGGTATCTTTTTTTTTTTTTCTTAAATAATCTCTACTGCCATTGTAGGGCTCAAACTCATGCCCTGAGATCAAGAGTCATATGCTGTACTGACTGAGCCAGCCAGGGGCTCCGTTAGGTGTCTTTTTATAGGCTTTTTCAGTCTTCCCCATAAATAGAGGGAGGAATTAAGGGCAGTAAAAATAATTCAACAAGGTTGTGAACTGGGAAAATCTAGAGGTTATCATCAGGCAGGTAGTATGACTTAGGATGTTTTGAGTGGTGAATAAGAGAGGAAGGCAGAAGGTGGTTCAGAGGGTGAAGATACTGGAAATGTGGATTCAATCACATTGTGACTTTGAATGCCAATGTGAGGCTCTATTTTAATGACATATGGTAAAATATTAAAGCTTTTTCCCTACAGAATGATACATAATGAACTGTCTTTTTAAAGGTATCTCTTGCAGGACTGTGGGTAGAGGAGGAAAGATTGGAGGGAGCAAGAAGAGTTATGGGACTATTACAATAGGCCAGGAAGTGGTATTATGGTCTTAGGTAAGACTAGTGGAAGGGAAAAAGAGAACTGGATACATTTGAGAGACACTATAGAAATTGATTTCTTGAGATGATATTTCAGCTGATTTGACATGGACATAAAGAAAAGAAAGGAGTCAAAGATGGTAATAATAACCATAGTACAACTCTTATTTAATTACCTATGTGCAAGGCATTATGAAAATATATATATGTCCATTGTATATATGTATATATAATGCATGTATTTATATTCATATGTTTTTGTTACCTATTTCT
The DNA here is from genome assembly GCA_028533885.1 of Nasua narica. Lineage (NCBI taxonomy): Eukaryota > Metazoa > Chordata > Mammalia > Carnivora > Procyonidae > Nasua > Nasua narica. Next base: position 80,902,033 of record CM052798.1, on the reverse strand, counting down.
CAGAAAAACCCATTAATATATCCATTTTACTCAGAAGGAAACTGAGACTTAAGAAGTCAAATAATTTGCTGAAGGTCATGATCAAAATCCTTGACTCATGTTCTCAACCACATTGATTCAATTAAGACCTTCTGATGACATGTGTTAATGTTGAATGTCCATTCAGGAAGGCAGTAAATGTTTGTGCAATATTTTCATATTTAATTACTGAAGTTAAGAAATTTCTTTTTTTTTAATATTTTATTTATTTATTTGAGAGACAGAGAAAGTGAGAGAGAGCATGAGAGGAGAGAAGGTTAGAGGAAGAAGCAGGCTTCCTGCGGAACCGGGAGCCCGATGTGGGACTCAATCCCGGAACTCAAGGATCATGACCTGAGCCAAAGGCAGTCGCTCAACCAACTGAGCCACCAGGCACCCCAAGTTTAGAAATTTCTTTCAAAACTCTTGTATGGCTTATTCATGTGTATGCATGTAATATACAAATGAAACTTGTATATCTATGCATATTTTTATGTCTCAAAAGATTTTTCGAGTATCATAGCCATTAAGTTTGAAAAATATGATAGAATATAAGTCTTAGAATCTGTGAAGTACTAAAAAGTGGCTGACAATCTTTCTAGTTTATTGTTTTCTTGATGCATAAAACACTTTGTGTCAGCTTTTTTAAAGAAAAGGAAAAGTAACAGTAATGTAATTTCCTAAATTCCCTTCAGTTTTTGAAAATGAAAGCCCAGTTCCAGATAATGAAGTTGAGCGTGGTGAGATTTAAATTCTATCCAAATAAGTTACATTAACTCACAGTTATTTATTCTAATAAAGGAGAGGGATCTCTGGATAATTGAAATCCATAGATAATTGAAAAACTACATTTAGCAATATTTCTCAACCTCAAGCCATACCAAAAATTTTATTGGCATTAAAATCAAGTCACAAAAACTCATTTAGATTTCGTTTCCATTCTCTTTTCTTCTTACTAACATGGGAGGTGAAATGCCTAAATTAATAAAAAGCAGAAGGCAAAAGGCTCTTATCTAGGGGCAGGTCAGAAAGTGGATGTTTATGGGGTGTAAATACTTATATAAGATATATCCTTTAAAGTAATTACTTTATGAATGAGACAAATGGACTTTTAAATGGACTCTGTGGTGTTTTGAATTGGAAAAAATAGTTTGCATACTGGCCTTCTATTGTTTTTTTATCAGACAAAATGTTCCTGTGAGCAGCATAGCAGGTGCATAGCCCATCACTGATTATTTAGTAAATTTCTTAACATACCAACATCACAGTGTGAGCAAGAGCGTAATGAAACCTATACAAACTGGCAAATGGATGTTGTGTTTTGTTCACCTAATTAAGAGCTGCAGGGTTTGCTACAACACTGAGTTTGTTGGGCATTGTGTTTTAGTAACTTCAAGATTTCATTAAATCATACAATAAATATTTAAGAACCTACTGTATCCCCAGGAGTAGAATGATGAATGAGGAAGCACTTGCCCAGCCTTTCCCAAACCGTTCTGTATTTGTTCCTATGTTACGGATTAGCCCAGGGTGTTCCAGGTCAATGACAGCATCCCGAGACGATGATCTGTAAGATCGATTAGGAAATAATTTGTTTAAAATCAATTGGCATTGAGATCAACATGATTATTCAAATTCAGTCAGATACTATTTGCTTGTTTGCTATAGAGATTCTTTAAACAAAAACTTAAACTTTAGATGTATTAATACAAAATCAGATGGTAGTGATCTCCTTTGACTGAAATATTGTCAGTAGAGAGGGGGTCCTGGTCCTGAGTCCTTTTCTTTTTATCCTTCTTTCCCTACATTTTTCTTTAAATGAGGTATGGGTTGGGAGAATAATGGTGTTACAGGACCCATCTACTTGATCATTAGTGAGACTCAGGTAAGAATTGCCTCTAATTTACTATTATTTGCATTTTGTGTTTTTGTTACTTATTTCCCTCTCCTAGCACATGATGAACTTATGCTTTGTGGATCTATGGATCCTTTGTGCCCTCTAGTCCATTGACACTACCACGTGGGCGAGAGTTGATCTGTGACCATGGGATTTTTATTAATTAATACATTGATTCACTCATCTTATCAGCATCATTGAACATGCTATGCTTTAGGCATTGTGCAAAATACAGAGATTATAAGGACAAATAAGACAATCATATGTTAAGAATTCTATTAAAGCATAATTTTAAAACCACATATTCACTCATTTTAAGCGTACAATTCAGTGATTTGTACTAAATTACAGAGTTCTGCAATCACCACAGAAATCCAATTTTAGAACACTTTTATTACTCCAAAAAGATATCTTGGGCCTATTTGCGATCAGTCTGCCTTCCTTCGCTCACCCCGAGGCAACTATTAATCTTCTTTCTGTCTCTATATATTTACCCTCTCTGGTTATTCATATAAGTGGAATCATATAATATGCAGCATTTTGCATTTGGTCTCTTCCCCTTAACATGATGTTTTTAAGGCTCATCCATGTTGAAACATGAATCAATCATTTGTCCCTTTTTATTGCTTAATATGACACATTTTGTTTGTGTTTTTGTTATGTTTATGAAGACAATCATCTTCTGTAGCACAAAATAAGCTATAAGTTTTAATATCTCATCAAGAGCAAGGCTTTGCTGCATATTTTCATGTGTTTAAGGGATAGAAAGTTGCTAAGAGTTACATTTTCTGTTTAAGTCAGGCTTTGGAGACCCAGAGACTCTTGTTCCCTTGGGAAGAGTTTGAGGGGAAATAAAGAGCTCTGAAGCTAGAGACACTGGCACTAAACTCTTACAAACCCTATCACTGACTTGACTAAAAGAAAGCATGATATTAGAGGATCCTGTTACTACTATTGATGATAGCTTGGCATGGCTGGCTCAAAATGAATGACATCAACAGAGCATCCACTTTAGGAACAGCAGCATGAAGAATTCTATCAACAGGCTTTCCAGTGACAGACCATAGATAGATAGATGGGTTGAAATATGGATAGATAAAATTATGTCTATGTCTGTATACATACACACACACACACAACTGTTTAAAATCTCTGAAAATTATCCAAAGGGCATACAGCAAATAAATGAAGAAACATTTATTTAGGAAAATCTACTAAAATTTGTAAGTACTCTGAGAGTCTGTGGACGCTGAGCCACATCTCCTTCCTTCTTCTGCTCTCCTGCAGTCCCTTCTCTATTGTGGATAGTCCTTCTGTTAAGTTGAACACCAGCTCGACTTAACAGAAGCTCCTCTCTGGGTGGATAGGTCCAAAAAGACAGCACTAAGACAGCACTCCTTCTCTTTTTAGCTCCAAATCAGGAGCACCGCATTTCCTAGGAAGGGCAGGTCATGATCGTTTTGAATCCCCTCCAACTCGAAGTTGCTGAGGCTACATTATTGGTGGGTGGTGTTCCCTCCTCCACCCAGCCTCCACTCCTATGTTGGTTGCTTGCCCTACCTGGGCATAAATATTAGGGCTCAGCTCATCATCCTAGGTCATTTATGGGACAGATTTTCAGTGCCAGTAAAGGCAAGACGAGAATAACAGAGGCTACCGCCTCTGCCCAGTATTCATATCAGTTGCTCAGGGAAACAGACTGTCCATTAAAACAGAGAACTCCAAAGCTTTCACCAAAGAAATTAATTTTTTTGAAATTATGGTCTGAGTCATTTCAATACCGAAAGAGCCCTCTCAAAAGCAATGGAGATTTCGATGATAAACAATTAAGAGGACACCGTTGGCTCTTACGAAATTACCAAGGTAAACCAGAGGCCAGCTAGTTTACCAGAGACAAGCAGGGAAATAGCCAAGAAAAACCTTTCTAGAGTCAGAACAAACTTCCAAGACAGTCTTTAAAAACCATCTCTACCCATATTAATTGGACCAGACTGTGGACTAATTTATGCCTGAGGACACTGTCAAAAACAATAAAGCCATCAGGCCATAACTAGAGGAGTCTTAAGAGCTGGGTGTGATACCAGTAGAAGCAGATAGCCCATTAGACAGGTCAGGGAAAGAGACAAAGAGATTCTTGCTTTATAAAACAACTGCCATCCCTGGGTGATGGTGCACACACGCAGGGCTCTACCTTAAGAGGAGCAAATGAGAGGCTTCACACAGCAGGCATAATAGACTTCACTAAAATATTCTAGCCAAGTCACTAAATAAATAACCAAGCAAACAACAATAAAAACAAGCCCTGAAAGGGGAAGTAGAAATCAATAGCCAGAGTTGCTAAAATATATTACCTAAAATGTCTAGTTTCAACTAAAGTTTATGAGATATGCACGGAACAACTAGGACCAATGCATAGCAAAAGAAAGCAGACAATAGAGATTGCCTATAAGAGGGACCAGGTGTCATAGTTAGACAAATGGCCCTCTTTCTGGAAAGAATTGAGAGCAGTCTAGCTGGATTGGAAAGGCTCTCCAGCAGCGTAGGGCCTCAGCTTCCTATTCAAAGCCCACTGGAAAGGGACCAGAGTGACATACTGGAAAGCCTTGCAGTGCAGAGAGGAAATGACTCCAGTACTACTGTAAACAGTTAACCTTTTATTAAACACTTTTTTTATCCTTTGTCTTTCAGATGTGTTAACATGTGTATATTTACCATATAAAGGTATAAAAATAATAGAACAATAAAATGTATTTGTGTATGAAAAAATCATTTTAGTCCAACCTCAAAAAGAGTCTACCTTTTTCTAAATGCTAAATGAGGGGCACCTGGGCACCTCGGTGGCTCAGTGGGTTAAACATCCACCTTTGGCTCAGGTTTTGACCCCAGGGTCCCGGGATTGAGCCCCACGTTATCCCAGGGCTGCTGCTCATCGGGGAGTCTGGTTCTCCCTCTCCTCTGCTTCTGCCCCTCTCGCTGCTCATGCTCTCTCTCTCTCTCACCTGCTCTCTCTGTCTCTCTTAAATAAATAAAACCTTTAAAAGAGATGCTAAATGCGTACTAAGTAGGCACATTATGGGTGGGATTAAATTTAATGATTCAGGAGAACATATTACTTTAAATTCTTGTATTTTATTATTACATGTTGAAGCCCAGATACTCTAATTATATCAAGAATATAAAACACATTTTATAAGGTAATTTACCATTTAAAACTGATGTCCCTTTCTCTCTGCCACAGGATTTTCATGTTTTCCTCAGACTGCTACTGTAGATATAGAGATGTCTCAACCATATATTCGATTGATTTCTTTTAATCTGTTAATTGTGAGAATAAAACATATGTAATAAAAGAAATGGTCTGATGCTATTCATAGTGTCCACTGCATCACAAAAGAACTCTAGTATATGGTTTGCTGTGTTTGGCGGTTCGTGATGGGAATACCAAATGTGAATTAATAAATTGATACAGAAGTTCCAAGGACACAAATTAAAAGATAGTTCTTAATCTTTCTACAAGTAACCAAATTAGAAATTAAATAGAACTACGAAGGCCATTCATTTAGGGATGGAGATTGTGAATTCTAAGATGATCTCGTATAGCTGTAAAAGAAAAAGCATACAAGAGACTCTTAATGCTGCTTGCCCTCATGTAAAAGTTCCTCCTCTACGCACTCAGGTTTGATAAAACAGAAATCATAGGAAATCTGATAAACATGTTTGAAAACTCTTTCATAGAGGAATTATAGTCTCGTTAGAATATTAATTGAAAGAATCATGTAGATGACCTCCGAATTTAAAAGGGAAAAATTTCAAGCAAGACACAACTGTGCTTTAAGTACCTATCCCTCTCTCTTTTTAATCATGGAGATCTATACTACAAAGGTTAAAGATTTTAAATATTTAGCAAAATGTACCTTTTAACCTTCTCTCTCTCAGAAGGCAATCGAAACTCTATTCAATTCATTAAATTAATCCTTGGTGGCCACAGCAGAATAAAAATTTCATTTCTTTAGCATGCAAATGATGCTATTAATGTGTGGAAATATACAGCACAAAAGTCATTTACTTGTCTAAGTGAATTTTGTTCTGAAACTAGCAATGTATTTCATATATGAGCAATTAAGATTAAAAGCAATGTGAAATTTAATCTGACAGTGAGTGCAAAACATTAGTTTTGTTTTAAAAAATTGTTTTGGAAATGTGGGGTTGGTCTTTTGGCATAAAACTGGCCTAGACTACATTCTCTGAGCATCTCGCAAGTTTAATGGACTTGAAATCTTGAAGATAAGGCCTTTCAATGATCTTTGGGATATGATATTTTTATCTATACACAGATAAATCATGAACATATACTTAGCTCTTGAAAGTGTGTAACTTTTAAAAATAACCTTAATTTTATAACACTTCTAGATTTACAGAATTATTGCAAAAACAAAACTAACTAAAAGTTTTCTCATATGCCCTATACTCAGTTTCCCCTTTTACTAACAACTTGGATTAAGTGTGGTATATTTGTCACAATTAATAAATTGCCGTTGATACACCACCACTATTATTTTTGTTATCTCAAGTCCATACTTTATAAATTGTCTTGCTCAAATTGTTCCAGCTTTGATCACTGGGAGCTGGTTTAGTTGGCTCTTGGGCCTATAAATTTTTTTCTTTTTTGAGCATTTATTTTCTGGCTCTACAGGATGCTCTAGGTTCATCTTGTATATTTCCTGCCTCATTCCTTGAATCAACCCTTCCTCAAAAAACTCTAGTTCTTTTTACTGGAGAATGGTGTGAGAAACTAATCTACACACTAGCTGGGTTCATTACCACTAGGTTTTTGTTTCTAGGCCCTCTAACTTGACAGGCTAACCAGATAGTTGTATGTATACTAACCCGTGCATATGCATGTATCTGAAAATATATGCACCTCTCTCTATATTAAACCAAACATGAGTTCATTAGTATCTGTAACTCCAATCTACTACATGGGTCATTCTAACCTCCTCCCCTTGCTTTTCCTCCCACTCTAATAAGAGTGAGAAGCCTGCTGTCCATTTACTTTAACTGTTCCATGTAGCCATATATAGGGCTTTCAAAATTGCTCACCCAAGTGCCAATGGGAAACCCCCTTACTAAATTACTTTTACCTCTAGATTCTATTGAATAGAATCTTCTATTCATTTTATGAATAGAATCTAGAAGATTCATTTGCAAAGTTATTAGGTTAACATCTTTTCCACAAACCCTTCGGTAAAGTTGTTTCTTTAAATCAGCAACATATGGAAGGAATATTAATTGACCTGAAATGTGGCAGAAACTTAATAAAGATACAATTTAAAAAATATATATTCCAGTTTCCTCAAACCCTTGTTTCTGGAACTGGCTTATCTTAATTAGAGCAAAACCAGTCCATGTCTTTGGTTTCCTTTGGCCCATTTATCTCCTCTTCTAAGATTGCATTAGAAAGGTTAGTAATGGGAATCCAAATGGGTGACTTAAGTAACCCAGTACCCTGGAAAACTCTCAGATTATGCAATATACTTATGAAGAAACAACGCTTTACCTACAAAATAAGGAGATATCAAGTTCTCGTGCATCGTACGCTATGCCATCCACGTACTACTTCAGGAATACCTGCCTCTAATTCCTCAAAGTGAACATTAAACACCACACCAACTGACTTGTGTGAACAAACTGACACCTTCCTCTCATTCTGGAAAGCTCTCTACAGAACAGATACGCATCTTTCAAAGCATAGATAATTTACATATTAACTCACCTAAAGGCTAGAAGATCATCTGTTAGCTCAGAGCTCTGTGGTACATGCAGGAGATGAACATTCAATCCCACCTTTACTGAGAAAGATGGAGAAGGAAAGAGTTATAGTAATCAGATAAATATTATGACAGAGGGTAATATACAGTCTTCCCTCATCCCTAGGATTAGAATAATTTGATCATTTCTCTGTGCTTCTACTAACTTCATTTTACTGATTTTATTTTGTATTATGATACATTATTGTCATCATCTCTTAATTCAATGCGACAGCGTTCGTGGAGGGATCTTATTCACTGCTTTGTTTCCACAGCATCTAGCACAAGCCTTTGACCAGATAATAGCTGTTCAAAAAGGTTTTCAGAATAAACCTGCAATACTTTGCTAACATATAAATGACACTTTTCATCAAACTACTCTTTTTATTATGGAGGATGTGAAAATGCTTTGGAAGCCTTTACATTTAGGACTACTTGAAAGAGCTTGTTGGGAGGTATTTTACATTTAGAGTTACATAATTCCTTTTAATTAAAGACTATGATTTACTATGGCAGCATCATTAAACCTTCGGTAAAAAAAAAAACTCTGAAACTATGTGGAACAATAGCTCAAACGTAGAATGCTCCTAAAGATAATTATAAAATCTAAGTATACTTGGTAAATATTTATCATGCTTTAAAGTTTTAATATACCTGAAAACAGAAAAAATGTCCAATCTGAAATGAATATGAAAAAAATAAGAAAAATGTTAAAGTCCCCTGGTTAGAAGTGAGGAAATATTATTAATATAAATTATGATAATGGGTTGACTATTAAATAATTATTTCAAAGCATATATTTAATTACTGATTTTAAGGCATCATTAACATTACTAGGTACAGACCAGTGAAAGCTATAAAATGATGAGTTTATTAAATATATTTCATTTGTCTCATTTTTCTTTTCAAAAGAAGTAAAGCCTAATGGTCTGTATGGCATTGGTTAAGGAACGTAAATTCCTGCCAAATTTTGAATATGCCAAAAGGATTAGCTGTTGCTATGAGATAATATTCAGCAAAGGTTATGAGGCACCAATCAAAGAGTCTCTCTTCATGAATAAGTATGAATGAGCAGAATTTCTTGAAGATGTTTATAATCTGAGCGATAGATGCTTGCAATATTTTAATAGAATGGAAAAGGTGCCTCATTTTTCACTCATTTATGCATTCAGCATATATATGATGTGTAAGGCACAATGTCTTCCGAGAACAAGTGTAGAAAGATGTTACCTCACCTTCTCTTTCTTGTTCTCCTTTCCTGTCTTCGCTTCCTAAGTTCAGAAAATGTGCAATGTAATCTCTTCCCTAGAATTTTATCGGGATATTTGCTTTCTCTTTCTCTCTGACTTTGATGGTTCAAAGAACCTTGTATGGCATGTGCTCTGGAGCTTCACCGAGAAACACCCCCTGGTAGGTGGAGGCTCAGATCTCAGGTTGGCGGGCTGCGCACGGTTACCCCTTCAGTTGCTCTCCGTTAAGGGCACACCTCTTCCTTCCAAACAGCCTGAATCCAATGTCTAGTTGATGCAGGGAGAAGAAGGCCCGGCCTCTGTGCCTCAATTTGGGAAAACTCTGAAGTATTATCTCAACTCCTGAGCTCTCTGTTGACTTGTCTGAAGGTCTGAGGCCTCTGCTCCAACTGCACTGAACTTCAACTTTTCCTTTTGCCAGTCCTGCTCTCTTCACGTCCTCCCAGGTGTGGTTCCCAGTGCCTTTCCCTCTATATGGTCCTTTGCATACATAGGTCCTTCTCAGTTTTTGTAGATAGTAAACTTAACCTAGAAGACTTAGTACTGGACGTGACCTAGAAAGCAGGCTCTAAAATGGGGTTTGGGAACTGTAGCGTCTGTTGGCCAGCTGGCAGGGAATACAGCTCCTAGCATGTTGCGGGGGTGTAGCTGTGAAGAATTTTACATGGTGAACTGGGTGGAAAGGAATTCATTAATGCTTGCAACATCTCAAGTATTTGAGAGGTAGAAGGAAATTAATAATTCTAAAAACCATTAGATCAAATGGCTGTTTCTAGGTAATATTGATGTGTCAGATAAAAATAGGCTGAGAGTGATTAATAAGTAAATTGATAAGTAAATTAAAGTAACTGAAGTTAAATTTTACCATTAGATGGTTTCCTTGGCAGCATATATGAAGACGCTCATCTCTGGCAGCCAAAGGGCAGAGGATGAGACTGAGACCCAAGACTTGATCAGAAAAGGAGCAGAGCTCCAGAATTCTCAGGCATAGGGATGTTTCCTGCAAAGTCTGGGCTCTGACTAAGAAGGAATTGGACCTTGAAACTTGGATGGAGATATCTGCTATGATACTCTTAGGACCTTGGAACCCAGAACACTTCTCTGGGCTTTTGGAAATGGAATACTCCTCCCTGACAAAGTCTAGCAAACTCCCTTGGATGATACAGAGACTTCTGCATCACAAGACAGCAGAAGTGTTGCTCTGAGCCTGCTAACAGAGGAAAGGGGCTAGCTGCTGATGGGACTGCAGCAGCCAGCAACATGTACCGGCAACAGTTGTGACAGAACATATGGAACTGGATCTCAACATTGCTGGATCAAAGTGGGCGGGGTATTACGTTTGATAGGGAAAAGTTTACTGATATGGCAATACTCTCCCAAGATAAGAATTTAAAGCCCAACACAAGACCTCTAGTGCTATCATGCTGTGAGGGGGGATCTTAGAACCTAGGGAAAGTGATTGCCTATATTATGATAAGTAGAAATGCACATGTCAAATAGTAGAGGAAGGAGTCTAAATGACAAGAAAATTGGCATTCTAAGTAAACTTTATAAGCCCAGAAACCACACCAGCTGCCCATGATCTATAGAGAGCCTGAAGGGCATGCCGTTTACCAAAGTGCTAGAGAGTATGCTGATTAGAATGGTACTGGCATCATCGAGAAGCTCAGTGGTAGTCTGGGGCTAAGGTTAAGAGATGCTGTGACAGAATTGGATTCCGTAGTAGCGGTGGGTATGATGGGAACCCAGAATAAGAGAAGGCAGCATCAACCACCAGAAGCAATGTGGGTACAAGTACCGTAACACATGGCAAGACTGGAATGTCAGCCCGGGGGCCTGGTCTACACAGCACTAGGAAGATGATTAATAGACACACTTTTCATAGAGACAAGATGTATGGACAGTCACTAAGTGTGTTGCCTAATTTATACAATCAAAATGAATTTGGCATGTGATGTGATAAGTACTGGGTATTATATGCAACTGATGAGTTATTGAACTCTACATCTGAAATTACTGATGCACTGTAGGTTGGCTAATTGAACTTAAGTTAAAAAAAGTGAATTAGAATGTAGAACCAGGAGGCAGAAGGTAATCATCCTAATAAAAGTTTATGTTCTTTGTTTAGTTCTCAGATCTGGAACACATTGATGGGGAATATGAGTCCTCATGAGGAAAGATCCTGATATACCACAGTGTGTAGATGTGATAATGATTCCCCCAGACCTTCCTTGAAGGAAATTATGGTTACTTGCTCAGGTAAGCTTATACTGGGCAAAAGGGAATGGTGAGACATTTACAGAACTATAGGGCATAAGTCTGAGTCCACCCTGACCACCAAAGTGTCATCATGGCGGCCCTGCTGGAAAGATGACAGGTTCAACTGTAGCTGCCAAGGCAGAAGATGTAGTCCATTCAACTAACTCTCTTCTAGTACATTTCCTTAATGAACTAGACAAACTAGTGCTTCGCCAAACTTTACATTAGAAGGGAGTGAGCAATGCAAGAGCAGAGGAGGAGGGTTGTAGTGGGTGTTGTGCTAGTCTGCCTAGATCCCTTGTCCAGTACCCTCACTCCTCCAGGTTCCAGGATCATTGGTTGCTGACAGCTTACACCTGTGCTTAAGGTTGGCTTGAACTGTGCTCCCCATGGTCTGTTTGCTCCCATTTCTTTCCTAAAGCCAGCTCCTAAACGTGCCAGTTTAGAGCCTGAGGAATCCATCATCACCACCATATACTGGTTGTTCTAAAGCACACCGCCACACTGCTCATGCCGTGAAATGAGACAGAGGCCCCAGTGAAGCCAGTGAAAATCACACAATCCAAAAAAATGCTTTGATTTAGTTCTTCAGGGGCTGCCATTGATGCTGAACTGTGGGGCTATCCTGGAGGGTCTTGCCGGGCAGAAGAGCTGTAACCCACACACATTCCCTTGAGGCCGGGAGACCATCAAGATGGGAAACTACCCAATGATGCCTGCTCAAGAGACTGGGTGAGCCTCTGTGACTTGTATCATGACCCAGAGCTTTCAGTTCACATGCACAGACACACACACTCATGTGTGCACGCATGTGCAAGCACATATGCACACCCCGCACACAACCATTTTTCACCTGTAGAGTTACATGGTGAGTTTGGAACTGGGTAAGATCATCTGTCTGGGCTCCTCTCTCTAAAAAGGAAGAAGTTAGGATCCTCATTATTTCCTTCCCAGCGAAGTCTTCATACCTTGTGCTAATTGTCTTACATTATGCCCAGAAAATCAAATTCTACATGCCAAGAAAATTTGCGGTAACTCAATCTCTGTTAAAAAAACAAAACCACAAAAAACCTGTTAAAAGCTTTCTCCAAAGCAATGGGTACCGGCTTTCTCGTATTTGTTATGTAAGAGGCCATGCAAGAGATTCTTTCCAAAGCAAAAACAACAATATCAGGGAGACTTTTATCTTTGTGTTAGATCTAGGTCTGCTGGCTTTAAATATCAGGGTTTTGCTAATAAGACTAATAAAATCTTTAACATACTACCTTATCAAACATTCTTTAACATACATATAAACTTTTTGGGTGATCCAGGAAAGACAAACTAGTCATAAGTGTTTGAAAGTAAATTAATTGTTATTATGTGATGCAATCTAATTAATCAATTCAAAAAGATAAGCCAGTGTAATAATTTGTTGCATTTAACTATTTCAATATTGAATACATTTTTCAGTTTAATTTTCACCTATTTGCCATAAACTTGATATATATTTTTAATAAAATATATGTATATTTAAATATTTGTATATATTTATATATGTTACATATTGCTACATAATATGATATTTATTATATATGCATATTTAATATTTATTATATATGTATATTTAATATACATATATGTATATATTTATTATTCATGTATATATGTATATTACACTTGTACTTTATATATGTATATGTAATTTATTTATATATATAAATATATATATGTATATTTTAAGCAGACTATAGTAGAGGCAAAGTAAATGGTGGTTAAGTCTGCAGTAGAAATGAAATGTTAGAACTTTGGCTGTAACACTGAGCAAGGAGTGAAGTCAAAGTTTAGTGAAGTTTAAAGAAAGTAGTTGCCCTTGAAATACACTGATTGGTTGTCTGCATTTGATAAATGTATTTTTATAATTGTTCAAATCATATTTCAAACAGTCTCTATGAATATATCCTCCCTGGAATATTTTAAACCTTTCAATGCGTTTATTAGGAGCATATGTTATAAAGTACGAAGTGATTACTTAATGAACTTTCTCTTCTGCCTCGGCTCCTACTATGACGCACCCACCCACAAAGCTACAGTGAAGGGGAGAGCAAGGTGTCATAAATAGAACACTCCTAAAGATGATAATATAGCATCATTTTAAAACTTTAAATTGCTAGGAGGTGATGAATGAGGTTTTAGGTCCAAAAAACAAAACGAAGGCTTCAACTGCTCTTTTATTGGACGTCACAGTGCAGCCTGTCTGATCGGGGAGCTCAGTGTTGCGCGAGGAGAGTCCGGAGGTGCTGCACACAGCAGTGTGTCTAAGACCAGAAGCGTGACGAGGCTCATGACTTCCACGCGGATGCAGGTGATTTTTTTTATTCATACACAGAATAGAAATTCCTGATGAGAGAACAGGGACTATAACATCTTTCAATCACTGCAATGAAATTCAGAAATCACGGTTTGAGACATGTTAAAAAATAAAGACCCATTAAAGAAAGGCAGAAAAGTATTGCACCATGAAAAGAGAAAGAGCATTTACTAATGGTGACTAGTGGCCCGTGTTTGCAGAATGTATTGGAAGAACAAAAAAAATCTTCTCGACAATGTAGCTAAAGCTGTTGATAATTGTCTTTACCTCTACCTTATTAACTTTTTGGAGGGGTGAGGATTTCAAGGAATAAAAATAAATACACGGAGGTGACTGGAAAGGTTGCCATCGGAGTGCACCCAAAGGCCACACTGAAGGGGTTTAATGGACTTTAAGTAGAAAGAGAGAAGGAAATGGCAAGAAGTATATTCCCCACAATGCTCTGCAAGATATATTGTTAATGGCAGTGCTGATAACTTGCTTTAAATATTTCCCTCTCTGTTTTTTGTTGCTTTCCTAGGAGCATTATTCATCATGATAGAATTGGGTATGGGTTTGAGAACAGAAAGGACATACAGAGTGAATAATCCACTTAATCCTGCTAAATCTTTGGTATTCTCCTCTACAATTTTTTCTCAAGCAAAACAGTAAAACCCTAATACTTCAGGCTTACATAACAGTGTCAAAGCCAAACAGTGAACAAAACCCATAATAGTTCAGAATAATTAATGATTTTTCACTGTCATTACTTTTGACTTCATCTTTTAAAAATCACATTTTTCTACATTAAGGACATAAAACCGAAAATACGTATTCAGACTGGAGGGGTGCTCACTAATAAACACATTTCCGTAGGTATCCTGAATCCTTGCTTCTTATCTGGCCTGTTGGAAAATCAGAACTAGAGTAGGAAGAAAATTGCTATTGAAAAAAAGTTGCAAATTTCTCTTTCATGACAATAAGAAGGATGAAGTCACTGTGGTTCAGAATTGTCTTTTAATTTCAACAAACAAGTATTAGACATTCATTACCTGCCAAGCACCGTGCTAGTTGCTCAGGATAAAAATGTAAGCACAACACTATTTTTCTGCCCTCGACCTGCCTGTCGTGCCGCCGTGAAGTCAGAGACCAGTAAAACAGTTCACGAAACAATGTGTGGTGTCCCCGTCATGTGGGTAACATTGTGACCTAACATGGCTAAAGAAAGCTGTAATTTTTTTTTTTTTTTTCAGCCACGGTTCTTGAAAAATCATGAATGTGTTGTCTGGGAAGGAAGGGATGCTGTCAATCACTAGCTTGAAGATCAGGCAGAAAGAGACAATAGAAATCAGAGGAACTGCCCGCTTGCATCAGGATTCTAGAACACGGTTTTACTCTTTGAATGGGAGTGAACTCTAAGATTTTTGGAAATACCCCTATGGTAAAGCTATACTCACCCCCCAACAAAACCATAAACCCTTTTTGAATTATCTGATACTTCGTACTATTCACGTTTCAGGTTCTCTCCATTAAAATAAAGACTGCGTGTTGAATAGAGGGGCCCTTGCTTTCCATTTCCCCTCTGTCAGTGTGATTAAAAGGTGAACACATATTATTGAGCCCCAGGCAACATCTTGCACGGGATCTCTGGCATTCAGTAGGGAATTATTTTGCAGTTAATGAACTACTGAAAACATTTCTAGCCAAGCAAAATATTTCCTCAAATTCATTTTCTACTTTTAAAATATAGGCTCATTATTTTTGGCACATGAGGGAAATGCCAACTTAAAAAAAAAAAAGCTATCTAAAGTTAAAAATGATTTCTAACCAAACATGGTTAGAGGGGATAGGCCAGGTAAAAAGTGAAGGATTAAAACAGCGCTGTCCCAAACAGAACCATGAGCATAGATTCCTCTGCTAGCCCCTTTCAAGAGAGCCCGCTTAAGCGGATGACTTTGGAATTTGCTTAGAGAGTACGAGCATATATTTTTAAGAAACTGAACACTGATAATGTTCACTGGAGAGAGTAAACAAAAAGGGAGTAACTTGTTATTCTCTTTTCTCCAAATGGAAATACTTTTGCTATTTCCCATTGTAAAAGTACTTTATGCTAATTGCAAAAATCTGAACAAGTCTGAGGAGAAAACTGGCTTTCATGAATGCCACCAGGAACAGCTGGGTGTAATGCATTCTGCTATAGCCACACTGGCTTCTGGCTCCTCCCAGAATGTTCCACGGGCTCCCTAACCTCACGCCTTGCATTTTCAATTCCCTCTGCTTGCGGTTCTGTTCCCTAGATATTTGAATTGCTAGGTCTCTATTCCCTCACTTCTTACAGCTTTCCTCTTAAGCCCTTAGAGAAGCCCACCGGAATGCTCTCTTACTAAAATACCAGTTCCTGCCCATGACCCTCTATTCTCCTTACCCCCGAGCATTTTCCTCACAGAGCTATTTTCCACTAAGGGAGCGTATATAACTTGTCCGAATTCACACAGCTAGAAGTGGTGGATTCAGGATTCACTCAAGCTCTCTGGCTGCAAGGGTAGGTGCTTATAATCGCCACACAAGGCTGCCCTTCTGGACGAGACTCTTCAAACATCTTCTGGGGTGAATTCAGTGTATTTCCTGATACATTTCTATGTACATCTACTTTCTTTCACAAATGGGATCGTATGAAATAAACTGTATTCTCATCTCTTAAAATATATCGAAAGTTAAAATTTCTATGCTTCTATGTGGCTATCTATATATCTAAATCTATATCTATCATACATCATAATTATTTTAATCAATTCATTATTGTCAGATACTTAAGCGGCATTCATAGGTTCACAGATGTCCTTACTGTAAGACTGTTTTGAATACTTATCTGATTATTTTAGAGTAAATTTCTGCAAATGAGATTAGCAGGTGAAAGGACATGCACATTTTGAAGGCATTTAAATCATTTTATGGATTCATGTGCAAAAATTCTGCACTGACTTAAACATCCATCTACCTAAGAGGGCTTCTTACGTCCTGCCTCTCACCTGCGTCCTGCCCCTCAGCTCGTATTTGCCAGTTCTCTGTAGGCAGCAGGGCAGCTGGCTATGTGCCCACACTGATGCTGCCCCAGTCAAATTCCAGCCTTGTCATACCTTTGCTTTCTTAGCTGTAGGACTTTAGACTCTTTTTCTCAGACTTTGTGTCTTAAGATACTATATGTAAATATAATCAATCCTTTATTGTACATGTTACACGTTTTTGTCCCTTCAATTTCTTTTTGTCTTTTATCTTAGTTTCTTTGTCTTTCATATGCTTTACATTTTCTTTTTCTTTTTCTTTTTTTAATGGGGGAGCTGTTTTGAAATTTTGTTTTACTTCTTATGTAGTCACAGTAATTTAAACATCATGATTTCTGTCTAAATATGAAAATTATAATTCATAAGGGTAGACGCTCTTCCTTATTATATTTTGCCCTGCATATTTGGACTGTTCTTATGTTTGCATAAGCCTCTATTCATAAATGTATTCTAGCGTAACTTTCAAAAAATTATGAGAAGGGCTTGCTCCTTGTGAGAAAATGAAATACGAAAGTACAGAATAAGGAGTAGAAGTTCTCATCTTTCACTAATTCTTAGATTAATTGCTATTAACAACTTCTTTGTATCCTCTGCACTTCCTCTGATATACAAATTCTGTCCATTGTTCTGCAATGTGCTCCTCACTTAACAATATAGGTAGTAGAATCCTTGCATATAAGTATATTGACACGTAATATCATCTTTTAATTGCCTATATAGTTTCCCATAATTTGAACATATGAAAATGCATTTAACTATTAAGTGGTAAACCTCTAGGCTGACTCTAGTTTTTGCTACCATACATGGTTCAGCGTATGTCCTTGCACATTGGTGCCAATATCGATGGAGGATAGATGCTGGGATAATCAACTGATCACTCCAAGGGATATGCGCTTTTAACAGTTTTGTAGAAACTGTCAAATTGCCCCCAGTTTGCACTTCCATCCATAGTTAAAAGCATGGACATTTTCCACTCTTTTAACAAATGTTCGGTATTTACCATCTGCTTTTCAATCTAATGTAAGTAACTTATTTTTTTATCCCGAATATAATTTGAATTTCTTTTTATTCTTTGATGTCCCAGATTACATGAAGACCTATCCTAGACTTGTCTCTAAGGAAACATTTTCTATATTAAGTATTTCATGTTTTCTCTTCTTCCATTATTTCTATTCTCCATTTGTAGGATACTAGAACTTCTTGTGAAATTTTTGTTAGATACATATTGGATCATTCCAATCTACCTTCCCATCTTTTAAAACTTCTTTATTTAAAAAAAATAAAAAAACAAATCTTTATAGTTTTACATTACTTTTTATTCTGTCCCATACTTTGGGAAAAAATAAGTGTATCTTCCAGATTACAAATTCCATCTTAAATATGAATTTTCCTTCAACTCACTCTTTATGTAGAGATTTGCAATTATTTTAGTTATCTAGTTTCTAATTTCTGAGAACTAAAATTCACATCTTTCCATGTATTAGTTGCTATTAGTTCTACCATTTCATCCTTCTCTTTGCCAACAGAATATGGAATGGTAATGTGCTCAGCTAAAAAAAAAAGAAAGAAAAGAAGGAAGGAGGGAAGGAAGGAAGGAAGAAAGGAAGGGATGGAGGGAGGGAGGAAGGAAGGAAAGAGGGAAGGAAGGAAGGGAGGGAGGGAGGAAGGAAGGAAAGAGGGAAGGAAGGAAGGGAGGGAGGGAGGAAGGAAGGAAAGAGGGAAGGAAGGAAGGAAAGAAAGAAGGATAATAAGGGAAGGAAGGAAAAGGAAAGGGAAAGGAAAAGCACATTTTTCCAGGCTCCCTTGCAGCAGTACGTGTTCTGGTGGTGTTCTGGTAAATGTTTGACAGCTGACTCTCTGGAAGGAAAAAGCCCAAGTTTTGAAGCTTTTGCTTATTCCATGGTATAAATACTCCCAGCTGGAGCGACCCAAGGAACTCTCTTAATTCTCTCTCTGGCTGCAAGGTCTGTTCTTAACTCTATCAAGGAACATGCTTACATTATTTCAGGAGTGAATTCTGGCGTGTTCAGTGAGAACAAACATCAGATCCAGGCACACGGAAGACTTGTCTTGAGTGAACAACCTGCTTACTACTCCTTGGCTTACTCACTCCCTCCAGCAATGATAAACTGAGACCCTGGGGTCCAGGTTCCCGACAGGCAAGTGTATTTAATTCAGAAGCTATCCTATTATGTTTGATGGAATTGCATGCTTTGTGTTTTTGGTTTTGTTTTTCTCTAGTTTCTGTCATTAATCCAGTGCAGTCTCCTTTATGTTTTCAGATTATTCCTCAGTGTTGCTCAGTGGGCGGCCCCTTCTTGGTTTTACATTGAAACCATGAATTGCTTTTATATTTACATTTCTTCTGTTTCTGAAATCATCTTTCGGGAAAGAAGCAGCACATATTTTCTAAGTGAATTGGAACCAGGTAAACTTTAGAATCAGACAGCAACATTTAAAAAAAAAATCAGATGTTGAGTAGAATTTCATAAATGCAGTGCATAAGGAAAAAGACATTAAAGTTATGTTTACTGTGTTACTAGTTTGTGAACTTCTCGGTGCTTGTAATCACTTAAGATGGCATACTTGGCGAGCACTTTCCATGTCCTTAATATTTGAGAGTATTCTCTTATTTTATAATATTTTAACTGCTTGCCTGTTTTGGAGTTTTAGGGAGCCTATTTTTCTGTTGGTTATTACTGTTTTACTTTGTAAGCAATAACATGGTGAGCATCATTTTACTTAAATCTTTGGTTACATTTGTAACTAAGTCTTTAGAATAATTTTGTAGAAATGAAATCAGACCAAGAAATTCCATTTTCCAAATAAATACCGATATAAATAATCGAATTAATTGGAAAAATTGGATAGTGGTATTTCTGATAGAGATGCTAAATGAAAAGAGAATGGGGCCTAGAGTAAACAGATGTGGTTTTAATCTTTGCTCTACTGTTTACCAGCTGAATGATCTTGGGGATACCCTCTCACACCTGCATGTTTCTCTGTATGTAAACCTCAGTTTCCCTATATATAAAATGGTGATTGTAATGTCTTGTTCAGGGGATTGTTGAGAGTAAATGAAATGCTGTGTGCAAATCACTCTATACTTGGTAATCAGTGATTTAGCAGCCCCATTTGGGTGTAGGTAGTATGTGGCAGTTGCAAAGTGCGTACCTATGTGGTCATACGTATAAACCTTTGGCTGAAAATAAATGCTTCCTCTTTTAATTGATATGTTGTGAATAGTTTTACATAGCTTTCATAATTACCAAAGGTTTTAAATTCTTTTACCGTTAGTGTTCTGAACTAAAACACTTAGTCAATTATCTCAATTTTCTTCAAGCTATAGGTTCTTGGCTTTAATTTATAATTTGATTGAATTTCATCTTTAATTTTTCTAAGAGTAAGCTCTGCTTTATGGTAACTGACTTCATGCATATTTGCTCAGCATTTTTTTAATGGAGCTTTTGTGTCTTCAGAAAAATCACTATAATTGTTTCTCCCACCCCTCTAGGCGTCTCCAGATTGTTTGAGAAGGCAGGGTTGACTTTATAGATAATTACACATTTTGTGGATAATTACGTGAGAAAATTATTTGCTTTCTGGGACTTTTGGGAGAAAAATCCAACATTGTAGCCCTTGAGACAAAATCGTATATACTAACAAGAATTCATATCATCACAGAGAATAGAAAAAGTAAGTAAGTAGGCTATAACCTAGTTTTGAAGTAAACATTGAATACCTACAATGTAGCAGGCTTTCTGTAAGGGTGGCAAACAAGACACATATGGTCCCTAAAATCCTTCAGATTTCATATTCTTAAAGAAAGGTAGTAAGAGTGACTCAAAAACATTTCAGAGCCAAATGGGTCTATTTCTCATGGAAGCTATACATGAAATAGGAGAATTTAATCTTTTTTAAATTTAATTTTAATTTTTCAGTGTTCCAAGATTCATTGTTCATGCACCACACCCAGTGCTCCATGCAATATGTGCCCTCCTCAATACCCACCACCAGGCTCACCCAACCCCCCACCTCCCTCCCCTCCAAAACCCCAAGTTTGTTTCTCAGAGTCCACAGTCTCTCATGATTCGTCTCGCCCTCCAATTTCCCCCAATTCACCCTTCCTTTCCTTCTCCCAATGTCCTCCATGTTTTTCCTTATGCTCCTCCACACGTAAGTGAGACCATAAGATAATTGACTCTCTCTGCTTGACTTAGTTCACTCAGCATAATCTCGTCCAGTCTCGTATAGAATTTAATCTTCTATTAACCCATTAGAAAGCATCCAAATTAATGGCATATTTAAACACACTCACACAAAGGGAAACCTGATAATAAACAGTTATTCTTGCCAATTATCTACATATATGTGTGAGGAATAAATCACAAACTTCCCCTTCAACTTTATATGCACATTACAGCCTTTAAAGGAGTGGGCTTAGCAGAACAGCATTGCTACTATAATTGCTTTCCACTGAAGTCTTTAGCATTTCCCAATCTGCAAAATGACATGAACCAGAATTCTTAGTTCTCCCTGAAGATTATCCACAACCCTAGGGAAGAATCATGTTTTTTTGTTGGTTTTCTTGTTTGTTTTTTTGCCGTGGGGCAGAATACTTGACATTTTTATATTTTTATATAAATAAAATTTATATTATTATAACACATATTAAGTGTAATGAATACAATATATTAATAGATAAAAATACATTTTTATATTTTTATGCTACATGGTCCGTTAAAATCTCTTTACCCATCTTACATTTTGGATTTCAATTCCCTTTTAAAATTTGTGTAATATCATTTAAATACTAAAGATTAATCTGATGATGGAGAAAACATATGCCAAGTCATTTAATTCTTGTATGATCTTACCATGAAGGTAGACAGGAATGTCCCTTGATCAGATGGACTTGGGAACTTTCGAAGGCAGCCTAATATTGAATGGGCCTTTCAAGCAAATTAATTTCACTATTGGCCAATATTGAACTTGTGGTTATCTAAAGCCTTTCAGGGTTTCTTCCCATGCATTGCTGTCAAATCAGGTCCCTGTAGTGATCTGCCTGGCACCTGTCTCCATTTCATGCCAAACCTGAGGGAACTGAGACCCTATAATAAACTTTAAAAACATTGTATTTGGGGCTTGGCAATTTAGCATTTGTTAACCAACAATTTTATAACTAGATTTTTTGGGTTTTGGTTTTTTCTTTACTCTCTGGATTGAAATTTTTCCCAGAGAGCTCAGTATTAGCAGCTGGCAACATCTCTCATCTCCCTGGGTCCTGAGACTACCGTCTGCATTCTTTAGTTCAAGTCTTGCTCTTAAACTCCAATTTGTGTCTAATCAACAAAATCCTGTTTCTTTGCATTATCCCCAGTGCCTTCTTAGCTGATTTTCCCGATAGAGATATCACTCTTGATTTGTAAGAGTGCGTTTTAGGCTTATGTTTTTAATACGTTCTGGTCTACTTTTATTTCCTTGCCTTAGCTGCCCTTAACTATAAACTTTTCTATTAGTCCTATTTCTAATCCTCTTTGTTTTTAGAAGTCAAGCTTCCTGGGGTATCACTTGTGCAGTGGGAAGGCTGTAGAATAGCCCCCAAAGATCTATCCCCTGGTATGTCCTCCCCACGTGTGTAGGCTGGATATGGTAACTCACTGCTAATGAATAGAAGGAAGCAAATGTAGTGGGCTGTCTTTTCCAAGGTTAGGTTAAAAAGCATGGGGCCTCTTGCCTTAGGCTGCTCTCTTTTGATCACATGCCTGTTCATTTTGTGGGAAGCCAGCTGTCATCCTGTGGGCTACCCTTTGGAGAGACCCACTTGGCAAGGAGCTGAGGAGGACCCCTGTTCAACAGGCAGTGAGGAATTGAATTCTGCCAACACCCACCTGACAGGGCTTGGAAGTGGATTCTACCTAAAGATGACTGCAACCCCAACCCACCACTTGAGAACAGCCTTGGGAGAGACTAAGCCACACGTGCCCAGCAAAACTGAGCCTGGATTTCAGATCCACAGAAATCACATGATAATAACTGTGTATTGTTGTAAGCTACTAAGTTTGAGGATATTTTGCTAGGAACAATAGATATCTAGTATAATTTCCATACAGTATACTTCATCTTTTTAGGTATACAGTTCTTTGAGTTTTGGCAAATGTGTACACTTCTGTACCCACCACAACAATTCAGATACAGGACATATCCATCACCTTCACCCCCTAAAGTTCCGTCTTGATCCTTTCTAATCAATATTTTCCCCCTTCCCCTAGATCCTGGCAAACTGATCTGTTTCCTGCCCCTATGATTCTGCTTTTTCCAGAATGCCATATAAATGGAATCATACAGTATGCAGACTTTTGTGTCTGTTTTCTCTCCCTAGTATAATGTATTTGAGATTCATCCAAGTTGTCATATGTAGCGGTAGCTGAGTCCTTTTTACTGCTGAGCAGTATTCCATGTTATGTGTGGACCATAGTTACTGATCTGTTACCGGATGATGAGCATTTGGAATAATTCCAGTTTGGGGTGATTATGATAAAGCTACTATAAATGTTTACAATCATTTTTGTATGGACTTATTTTTTCCCTCTTAGTTATACCAGAGGGTAGGGACTATATGGTTGCATGTAAATATGGGTTTAACTTTATAAGAAACTAACGTGGTGAGAGTGCCAGCTCCTCTGCATCTTCACCAGGCCTTGGTATAATCAGATTTATTTCTATGTTCATCATTGAAATATATGGGTAGTGGTATTTCATCAGGACTTTAATTTGCATTCTCTTAATGACTAATGATGTCGAGCATCTTTTCATGTGTATATCTGTCATCTAGACAGTCTCTTTGGTAAACTGAATTAATTTTGTGCTCAATTTCAAAATGCTGGATAGAAGAGATGAAAAGAAATCCTTGACTTTCTCCTGGTCTTAGGAAGAAACATTTTTTTATTTCACTGATAAATGTGATGTTATCTGTAGGGTTTTTGTTTTGTTTTTGTTTGTTTGGGTTATTGTTGTCGCTGTTGTTGTTTTTTGGTAGATGCTATTCATCTGGTTAAGAAAGTCCCTTTAATTCTTAGATGACTGAGATCTATTCCATATCATTGGTGAATGCTGAAATTCATCAAGTTTTTTTTCTGGATCTATTGAAATGATCATATGATTTTCCTTCTTTAGTCTGTTAATATGGTGAATTAAATTGATTTTCAAATGCTGAACCAAACTTGTGTTCCTGGGATAAAGCACATTTGATCACGGTGGATTCTGTGGATTCAATCTGCTAATAATTTAAGTATTTTTCAATCTATGTTTATGAAGTATATTGATCTGTAAACTTCTTTTCTTGTAATATCTTTGTCCATTTTTCATATTAGTATAAGCCTGGTGAGTTGGGAACTCACAAAATGAGTTGGAAAGTATTCCTTTCTCTTCTGTCTTTTGGAAGGGTTTATGTAGAATTGGTGTAAGTTGTTCTTGTGAATATAGATCTTGTCAGAGATGCAACAAAACTTTTTCTATTCTTTATTCTGCTTTCAGTTAAATGATTCTTTTGGAAGTGTTTTCTTCTTTACAAATACTTGCAAATTCTTTCCTCTTTGCTCTTTTTGCAGTATAGATAAAGAAAGTATAGTTTCTCTCTGGCTTCTCTTTAAGAAATCATCCTAACACTCTCCTTTAAACACCAGGCTTTTCTTTTTAGATCTTTCTCTCTCTCTCTGTCTGTCTCTCTCTCTCTCTCTCTCACACACACATGAATTTCTTGTTAAGTACTGTCATTTCCCTTTCTATAAAACATATTTACTTGAGAGTCCTCTTTCTATTAGCATGTGTTAGTTTCAGTTCACAGCACCAAACTATGCTATTATGTATAAAACTATATTTGCCTACTTGTGTTAAAATTTTAAGCCCCAATTTTTTGATTCAGAATTATGTTCTCATTGTGTATAGGCTTTGTGGTTGGAGATGAGGATAGGGCAATAGAGACAGATGTGTTTTCTACTCTTATGGAACTACAGGCAAGTGGGAAAAACAGTATTTTTACTTTATCAAATAATTCCAGTTTTGATTTAGATCATCTCTGTTTTTTATCCTAATATCGAGAGAGGTCATTGAAAGGACATAACCACATTTGACCTTTGAGCCAGACGGGGTTAATGGGAAGCTTCTCACCACTCCCCTCCCCTGGTCTTGGAATGTGTCCTTGAAATTTTCCCCCTTCTCAGAAGCTGCCCCAAGGATACAGCTTTAAGATAGTGATGTGGTGTTGAGAACCTCTAGGTTTTATATGTGACTGAACCCATTTGAGACCGCTATAGATACTTCTACGACTTGACTGATGGGTACAGACATCTACTCATGTTGTGGCATCCCAAGACAGGTATCATATGTCAATTTCTTTGTCTATTAAACTCGCCACCTACCAATCCAGAGTGGCCTTTCTTCAGTATCTCCCTGCCCTCTATGGGGTCCGGTTTCAGATTTCACCTGGGAAGCTCCCAAAGTTGCAAACCAGCACTTAAGATTGGGGAAGGCTTCTTTATTGTGATTTTCTATCTCATCATTTTTTTCCCTTTAGTATTTACTTCACAAATAGGTGAAAAAGTGGAGGATCTTCTTTCCCTTTGAACTTCAATTTAAAATTTTTCTGAATGGTCATTAAAAATACTTGGTTTAAGACCTATTATGTTGTTGTTGGCAAATGTGGCATAGGAAGTCAAATCCCTTTCTTCAGTGATTTGCACATTGTTGAATCTTATGAAAGTCCCAGTCACAGTTCAGGAATAGAGCACAGCTTCTACCTACGCCACCAGCTCTATATGGCAACATTTCACCTATGCTGCAGTAATTCTATTTTTCCTTCCATTTCTTGGAACAAATATGTGTTTCACTTTCTGGATTAGTGAAATCTGAATTTTTCTGTCTTTAGCAATACTCCCTGGAACCTGTTTTGACTTGAAATGATGCATAATTTGTTTTAATATTTAGTACAATCCCATTCATACCATTGGACTATTAAGACTGGATTTTATTCCATTCTAAACTCATTGAAATTATGGTTTTTAAAAAATGTTTAGGGTTTTTACTATAAAAGCAATGCATATAACCTTAAATAAATGGGTGAGAATGGTATGAATTTAAAAAGTAGTCTTTTCAAAATTATTCTTTCTGAGGTATGCTTATAGAAATTAAAAGTGTTTAACCAAAAAGAAAGAAGCAACAAATATATGTATATAATATTTTTAAATATATTTTTTCTGGGTATAGAATTCTAGAGTTCTTATTGTTATTGATAAAAATTTTTCCCAATGTCTTCTAGCTTGCAATTATTCTTAGGAGGAGTCTACTGTTATTTTTATTCCCTTTTATGCTGGGAATAAATATGTCTGGCGGATTTTAGTATTTTTTTCATTGTCATGAGTTTTAAGCAATTTGATTGTGATTTACTTAATGTTGTTTTCTCACATTTGGGGTTCATTGTACTTCTTGAATTTATGAGTTTATAGTTTTCGTCAAGTTTGGAGAGATTTGGCCATTATGACTTCAACTTTTATTGTTGTTGTTGTTCTCTTCTCCCCATTTTGGGATTCCAATTACACATTAAAGTTGTAGGAAATCTCACTGATGTAGCAAAACTCTAAACCAAGTTTTATTCATTTATTTCTGGACTTTTTCTCTCTCTGTGTTTCAGTTTTTATTCTATTGCTGTGCTTTCCCATCCTCCACTGTTTTCTTCTACAGTATTTAATATACTGTTAATCACATCCAGTATATTTTTAGAAATATTTATTTTAGAAAGAGTGGCTCAGTGGGTTAAAACCTCTGCCTTCAGTTCAGGTCATGATCTTAGGGTCCTGGGATCGAGTCCCGCATCGGGCTCTCTGCTCAGCAGGGAGCCTGCTTCCCCCACCACCGCCTGCCTCTCTGCCTACTTTTGATCTCTCTCTCTGTGTCAAATAAATAAATAAAATCTTTAAAAGAGAGAGAGAGAGAGTATGCAAACAGGGGCAGAGAGAGAGAGACAGAGAATCCAAAGCAGACTCTCCACTGACCATGGAGCCCATATGACCTTGACCAAAGCCAAAAGCCCCATGTTCAACTGACTGAGCCCCCCAGGCACCCCACATCCAGTATGTTTTTAATCACACATTGTATATATCATCTCTTGAAGTTCAATTTTTTTGAAAATACCTTTTGTGACTCTACTTAACATACTTATTCATGCTTCCTCTACTTTCTTGCATACTTGCTTTACTTTTTTGACACATCAAGTATAGTTTATTTAAAAATATCCTGGACTTTTAATTCTATTACTACTGTCATTCCTACTGATGAATTTATCTCCTCATTATGAATCATGTTTTCCTGCTTACTTGCATGCCTGAAAATTTCTGATTGGCTGCCACACATTTTGAATTTTAACTTTTTGGATACTGGATGCTTTATATTTTATATATTTGAGTTTTATTCTGAAATATAGGTAAGGTACTTTGGGACAGATTGATCCTTTCAAGGCTTGCTTTTGAGCCTTGATAGCTTGGATTGGAGTAGTCTTGTTCTACTTATGAAGCAATGCTCTGCTAAGCACTCCTCAGCCCATTTACCATCAGGTTTGCCAGTGTCTGTTGGGACATGTGTTGTAACTTATCTTGTGTTACTCCTAAGCATTTTTTCTCCAGTTCTTTTCTTGTGACTCTTTTCTCCCCCTCATGTGACAAGTACTCAGCTGAGGACTCATGGGGGATTATTCTCTAGTTTTCCCAAGTTCTTTCTGTGTAGTATCCTTCTCTCTAATACTCTTCCCTGCATAGTTTGGTTGTCTTTCCCCTCTTGAATTCTCAATAATGTCTCCTCAGTTCATGGAGACCACAAGGATCTGTTTATGGTCCCTTTCCCTGGGTAATGGACTGGAAATGCTATAGCCAGTCATCTGGGATAATGGTCTCATCTCATTTGCTTCTCTTCTTTCAATGCTCACTGTCTTGTGATATCTATTATTGAAAGTCTGAAAAACATTAATTCACATATTTTGTCTGATATCTTACTTCTTTAAAGTGGGGGTTAAATCTGGTCCTTGTTACTTCATCACAACAGATAGCCAAAGTCCCCCGAGATAGAGCATATTTAGTTCTAATGTGCCACTATGTTCTTTTTCTATAATTTCCCTGTCTCTACTGAGATTCTTTATATGTTCACCAATTCTGTCTAAGTTTTGCTATAAATCCTTTAATATATATATATATATATATTATAGCTCTTTTAAAGTCCTTTTCTGCTATTTCTAAACCTGGACATCTGTTTGTATGCTTTTGTTGACTTTTGTCATGATTATGAGCTAGGTTTTTCTATAATTTTTAATTGTATTCCATTTGAGGTGACTTGTAGATACTTTGGCTTTTGTTAGGGCTGGCAGTTAAAGTTTCATAACCATTTATTTATTTATTTATTAACTAATTTGTTGGATTTTGTTTTAGATTCAGGATGCAAACCTTTGATTATATGTGGTACAAATATCTTTTCCATTCTGTGATTTTACGTTCTCCTAATCGTATCTTTTGAATAAAGAAGTTTATAATTTTGATAATTTTGATTAAAGAAGTTCATAATTCAGTAGTACAATTTTAAATGTGTTTTTTTTATGTTATCCTCTATACATATTGTATTGATTTGTACTAACACCAAAATCGGTCATATTCTATTTCCTTACGCACTTGCTAATGATAGATTTTGATTTTTTATTTGCATCCACCTCTTAGATAAGAAATTGTATATTATTGTTTCAATACATTTATTAAATAGATATTAATTCAGGACCTGTCATATAGCTTAAAAAAATTCTGTTTTTGTTCTCTGGATAGACAATACATAATATCCACAAGGTTACAACTCTTGAGGATGTTCATTCCAGTTCTAGGATGAGGTTTGGTTGGAGTGAGAGAGCTAGAAAGAAATCAACTAACAAACACATCTTAAAGTGGTAAAACGAAATAAATTTAGGAAAAAAGAAAGGTTATGTGACAGTCATTGAATAGTTGACAACTTTATTTTGGGTAGATTGGAAATGCTTATTTGAGAAAGTGATGTTTCAGCAAAGATTTAAAAAACAAGAAGGAGCCAGTCATATGAAGAAAGAAGGAGATCCCATCTTGTTTCATTTTTTCCCTCTCTAACCCCCATGACCCCTACCCTGCCTCTCAAATTCGTCATATCAGAGAGATCATATGATACTTGTCTTTCTCTGATTGACTTATTTCACTTAGCATAATACCCAGATGGGATAGGGAGGGAGACAAACCATAAGAGACTCTTAATCTCATGAAACAAACTGAGGGTGGCTGGGGGGTAGGGGGGTAGGAATGGGGTGGCTGGGTGATGGACATTGGGGAGGGTATGTGCTATGGTGAATGCTGTGAAATGTGTAAGCCTGATGATTCACAGACCTGTACCCCTAGGGCAAATAATTGATTATATGTTAATAAAAAAAAAGGAAAGAAAGAAGGAGAAACCACTAGGAAGAGGAAACTGCTAGTGCAAAATGTCTTACTCAGGTAAGAATTTTATTTGTTAAACATGAGGAAAAAATACTGTGGCTCTAGTGCACACACATGTGGGTTGAGATAGAAGTAATCAAAACTCAAATTTGGCAACTGGCATGTTAAAGTTGAAGTAAGGATTAAAAGATATAAATGAGAAAGGTGCCCAGGACCAAGGGATAACTTATGAATTACCAAGAATTATGACAGGAGTGGCATTAGAGAAAGTGACCATAATTCAGGAGATAAAATCTTCAGAGAGTTACAGTGAGGATCTGTGGGTGCCTGAACTATGGAGGGGTAGCTAGTGGCATAATTTAATGGCAGACAATGCAAAGCTGGAGGGGCTTAGGAAGAAGGGAGGAAAATCATCACAAAGCATTAATATGCATTGAGGGAATATTTGACACTCTCTAGGCTAAGTAATGAGAAACAGGAGAGAAACATAGTTGATAATTAGGAGGGCAAGTAACCATTCAAACAAAGGAAAGAAACAAAAAGAAGGGAAACATTCTGAGAAGAGTTCAAGTACACAGTCATTTTGATGATTATAATTTGGTAATTTTTTTGAGTTGCAGAAAATAGAGTATTGGGACAAGTAGAGAAGGGTAAGGAAATAGTGTCATATTAATCTGGGAATAGAGAAGTAGATCCACGGATTTAAAGCAGCTGGATCCTTCCTGACACTGTTGAGTACCTGACCTACATATCTCTGGTCTCCAAAAAAATTCTTTTTAAGCTTCTGCTATTTGGGTTTGTGGTTACTTATAACCAAATGGATCCTGATATAGCAGATATGGGTTGGTTTTTAGCAGGAGTCTGACTTAATCTAAGGAAATTTTTTAAAAGAACATTCTGGCTGCTCTGTGGAGAACGTGATATATGGAAGCAATGAGAGAGACAAAATTAGCAGTGACCAAAATTCATAAAAATGCTCAAACTGATTTTTAATATTTGTTGACCATTTGTTTGTTTTTATGTCGTTTGCTTGATGTGTTACTTTCCTAGGAAAAATGGGTGGCTTAAGCCAACAGAAATTTATTTTCTCAGAGTTCTGGAGGTGAAAAGTCTGAAATTAAGTGCTGGCAGGGCCATGCTCCCTCTGAAGCTTCTAGGGTTGGATACTTTCTTGCCTTCCAGGTTCAGATGTCTCCAGGCGTTTCTTGGTTTGGGGCAGCACTGACTCCAATTTCTATGTCCAATCTCTGTTCTTCAAGAGCCATCAAACCTATGTGTCTTTGAGCCCAAATCTTCCTTTTATTATAAAGACCCTAGATATTGGGTTAAACCCCAGCTCAACCAATAATACTTGGTCATATCCTCTGTCTAGCATTTTTACTGGACTATTTGTTTCTTTCTTACTATATTGCTTGGTAAATTTTTTAGGTTAGTCTTTACACTTAATTTAAGAAAAGAAATTTTGGCTATTTTGGACCTTTCCTTTTTTTTAACAAATCACCTTCTTTTTTAAATTTATAGCATTTTGTTACTTATAAAAATATCTATCATTCCAAGATGCCCATCTTAATCAATTATCTTTTAATACTTAACGAACTGATTTTTCTATGACTTTGGAATTTACTTTTATTGGGATTTTAATTAAATTATCTTTCATACATGCTTTAACTTCTTTTATTATTTATTTGTTTGTTTATTATTTTCCCAAATACTTTTATTTTATTTTATTTTATTTTATCAGTGTTACAAAATTAATTGTTCATGCACCACACCCAGTGCTCCATGCAATACGTGCCCTCCTCAATACCCACTACCAGGCTCACCCAACACCCCACACCCATCCCTCCAAAACCCTCAGTTTGTTGCTCAGAGTCCACAATCCCTCATGGTTCATTGCCCCCTACGATTTCCCCCCATTCACCCTTCCTTTCCTTCTCAAAATGCCCTCCATGTTTTTCCTAATACTCCAAACATAAGTGAGACCCTAAGATAATTGACTCTCTCTGCTTGACTTATTTCACTCCACATAATCTTTTCCAGTCCCATGTTGATACAAAAGTTGGGTACAAAAGTTGGGTATTCATCCTTTCTGATGGAGGCATAATATTCCATTGTATATATATATATATATATATATATATATATATATATATATATCTCATATATTCTTTATCCATTCATCTGTTGAAGGACATCTTGGTTCTTTCCACAGTTTGGCAATTGTGGTCTCTATGAACATTGGTGTACATGTGGCCCTTCTAAGTACTGCATCTGCTTTTTTGGGGTAAATACCCAGTAGTGCAATTACAGGGTCATAGGGTAGCTCTATTTTTAATTTCTTGAGCAATCTCCACACTGTTTTCCAAAGTGGCTACACCAACTTGCATTCCTACCAACATGTAAGAGGGTTCCCCTTTCTCCACATCCTCTCCAACATTTGTTGTTTACTGTCTTGTTGATTTTGGTCATTCTAACTGGTGTAAGGTGGTATCTCAATGTGGTTTTGATTTGAATCTCCCTGATGGCTACAGATGATGAACATTTTTTCATGTGTCTGTTAACCTTGTATGTCTTCTTTGGAGAAGTGTCTGTTCATGTCTTCTGCCCATTTTTTGACCCGATTATCTGTTTAGTGAGTGTTGAGTTTGAGGAGTTCTTTATAGATCTTAGATATCAGACCACTGTCTGTAGTGTCATTTGCAAATATCTTCTCCCATTCCGTGGGTAGCCTGTTTGTTTTGTTGACTGTTTCCTTCACTGTGCAGAAGCTTTTTATCTTGATGAAGTCCCAAAAGTTTATTTTTGCCATGTTTCCTTTGCCTTTGGAGACATGTCCTCAAAGAAGTTGTTATGGCTGATGTCGAAGAGGTTACTGCCTATGTTCTTCTGAAGGGTTTTGATAGATTCCTGCCTCCCGTTGAGGTCTTTTATCCATTTTGAGTTTATCTTCATGTATGGTGTAAGAGAATGGTCAATTTTCATTCTTCTACATATAGCGTCCAATTTTCCCAGAACCATTTATTGAAGAGACTGTCTTTTTTCCACTGGATATTTTTTCCTGCTTTTTGAAGATTATTTGACCATAAGAGCTGCAATTCACATCTGGACTCTATTCCTTTGGTCTATGTGTCTGTTTTTGTGCCAGTACCATGCTGTCTTGGTGATCACCACTTTGTAGTAAAGCTTGAAATCAGGCAATGTGATGCCCCCAGCTTTGTTTTCCTTTTTCAACATTTCCTTAGCAATTCGGGGTCTTTTCTGGTTCCATACAAATTTTAGGATTGTTTGTTCCAGCCGTTTGAAAAAAACCGGTGGAATTTTGATTGGGATGGCATTGAAAGTATAGATTGCTCTGGGCAGTATAGACATTGTAACACTGTTTATTCTACCGATCCATGACCATGGATCCTTTTCCACCTTTTTGTGTCTTCTTCAATTTCTTTCCTGAGTGTTCTGTAGCTCCTTGAATACAGATCCTTTACCTCTTTGGCTCGGTTTATTCCCAGGTATCTTATGGTTCTTGGTGCTACAGTAAATAGAATCGATTCTCTAGTTTCCCTTTCCATATTTTCATTGTTATTGTATAGGAAATAGACTGATTGCTGTGCATTGATTTTGTATCCTGCCACATTACTGAATTGCTAGAATGAGTTCTAGTACTTTGGAGGTGGAGTCTTTTGGGTTTTCCATATAAAGTATCATGTTATCTGTGAATATAGAGAGAGTTTGACTTCTTCACTGCCAATGGGAATACCTTCTTTTTGATGTCTGATTGCTGTCGCTAGGACTCCTGGTACTATGTAGAGCAAGAGTGGTGAGAGTGGGCATCCTTTTCATGTTCCTGATCTCAAAGGGAAGGCTGTCATCTTTTCCCCATTGAGAATGATATTTGCTGTGGGCTTTTCATAGATAGATTTTATGAAATTGAAGTTATGAATGTTCCTTCTTTCCCTATACATTGAAGAATTTTAATCAGGAATGGATGTTGCATTTTGTCAAATTCTTTTAATGCATCAATTGAGAGGACTATGTGGTTCTTCTCTCTTATTGATTTGTTCTCTCACATTGATTGATTTGCAAATGTTGAACTACCCTTGCATCCCAGGGATAAATCCCACTTGGTCATGAATAATCTTTTTAATGTGCTATTGGATCCTATAAGCCAGGATCTTATTGAGAATCTTCGCATCCATATTCATCAGGGATATTGGTCTGAAATTCTCCTTTTTGATGGGGTCTTTGCCTGGTTTGGGGATCAGGGTAATGCTGGCTTCATAGAAAGAGTCTGGAAGTTTTCCTTCTGTTTCTATGTTTTGAAACAGTTTCAGAAGAATAGGTATTATTTCTTCCTTGAAAGTTTTGTAGAATTCCCCAGGGAATCCGTCAGGTCCTGGACTCTTGTTTTTGGGAGGTTTTTGATCACTGCTTCAATCTCATTACTAGATATTGGTCTATTCAGGTTGTCAAATTCTTCCTGTTTCAGTCTTGGAAGATTATGGGTTTCTAGGAATGCATCCATTTCTTCTAGGTTGTTTAATTTATTGGCATATAGCTGTTGATAGTAATTTTTGATGATTGTGTCTATTTCCATTAGATTAGTCATATCTCCCCTTTCATTCATAGTTTTGTTAATTAGGATCCTCTTTTCTTTTGGATTAGTTTGGCCAGTGGCTTATCAATCTTATTGATTCTTTCAAAACACCAACTTCTGGATTCATTGAGGCATTCTACTGTTTCTCTAGTTTCTAACTCATTCATCTCTGCTCTAATCTTGATTATTTCCCTTCTTGTGTGTGGGGTTGGCTTAATTTGTTGTTGATTTTCCAGTTCTTTAAGGAGTAAAGAGAGCTGGAGTATTTGGGATTTTTCAATTTTTTTTCAGTGAGGCTTGGATGGCTATGTATCTGCCTTAGGACAGCCTTTGCTGTGTCCCATAGGTTTTGGGCTGATGTGTCTTCATTCTCATTGATCTCCATGAATTGTTTAAGTTCATCCTTGATTTCCTGGTTGAATCAAACATTCTCGAGCAGGTTGGTCTTTAGCCTCCAAGTGTTTGAATTCCTTCCAAACTTTTTTTTGTGGTTGTTTCAGTTTTGAAGCATTGTGGTCTGAGATTAAGCAGGGAATCATCTCAGTCTTTTGGTATGGGTTGGGTCCTGATTTGTGGCCCAATATGTGGTCTCTTCTGGAGAAAGTTCCATGTGTGCTTGAGAAGAATGAGTATTCTGTTGGTTTAGGGTGGAATGTTCTGTATGTATCTATAAGGTCCATCTGGGCCAATGTGTCATTCAAAGCTCTTGTTTCTTTATTAATTTTCTGTTTAGATGATCTGTCTGTTACTGAGAGTGGTGTGTTAAGATCTCCTACTAGTAATGTATTTATATCAATATGACTATTTTGATTAACATTTGGCTTATATAGTTGGGTGCTCCTATATTGGGGGCATAAATATTTACAATTGTTAGATCTTCTTGGTGGATAGACCCTGTAAGAATGATGTAGTGTCCTTCTGTATCTCTGACTACACTCTTTAGGTTAAAATCTAATTTTTTTGATATGAGAATCGCTACCCCAGCTATCTTTTGATGACCGTTGGCATGAAAGATGGTTCCCCATCCTTTCGCTTTCAGTCTGGATGTATCTTTTGGTTCCAAATGTGTCTCTTGTAGACAGTATATGGATGGGTCCTGTCATTTTATCCATTCTGCAATCCTGTACCTTTTTATGGGAACATTTAGGCTGTTCACGTCGAGAGTGATTATTGAAAGCTAAGTTTTTATTGACATCATGTTGCCTGTGATGTCCTTGTTTCTATAGATTGTAAATTTCTGTTCCAAGTCACTCATGGGTTCTTTCTACTTTTATAGAACCCCCTTTAATATTTCTTGTAGTGCCGGCTTGGTGGGCACATACTCTTTTAATCCTTGCCGGTCTTGGAAGCTCTTTATCGCTCCATCCATTTTGAATGTCAGCCTTGCTGGATAAAGTATTCTTGGGTGCATGTTCTTCTCATTTAGTGCCCTGAATATATCATGCCAGCCCCTTCTGCCTTGCCAGGTTTCTGTGGACAGGTCTGACATTATTCTGATGGGTCTTCCTCCATATGTAAGGAATCTCTTCCCCCTAGCTGCCCTTATGACCTTTTATGTAAAATTATAATTTGCAAATTTCACAATTATGTGTCTGGGTGTCTTTCTAGACTCTTCGTGGGTGTCCTTTCTGCCTCTAGGGCATGAACATTTGTTCTACTCCCCAGATTGGAGAAATTTTCATTCAGAATTTGATCAGCTATATCTCCTAGTCTTCTGTCTTTCTCTACCCCTCTGGGATTCCAATGATTCTGGCATTGGAACATTTCATGGCGTCATTTACTTCCCTAAGTGTCTTCTCATGATTCCTGAGCAGTTTGCTCCAGCTCTCCTCCTGACCTTTCTTCTCAACCATTTTATCCTCTAGATCACTAATTCTATCCTCTGTCTCCTCTGAACTCTAGCTGTTAGACTATTTAGATTAGATTGGATCTCACTGATAGCATTTTTAACATCTGCTATACTGGTGGTCATTTCTACCCTTAGAGATTCAATGTTGTCATTTATGTTTTTCTCCATCCTAGCCATTGGCTGGATGATTGTTACCCTGAATTCCCTTTCCATCATACTGTTTATGTCCATGTCCAATAGCTCTGAGGGAGTGGGTGCAGTCTCTGGGTTTTTCCTCTGTTGGATGTTCCTCCTCCTAGTCATTTTGATGAGAAGTGGATGAGAGGATGTATAGCTGAATATATCACCCACGATCCAGGCAGGGGGCACCCTGGAAGGTTTTGGAGCAATTGGGATTCCACCACCAAAAAGAAAGAATAAGCAAAAAAAAAAAAAAAAGAGAAAAAGAAGAAATCCCAGCCAGAATGGGCCCCCAAAATAAGATTTATAAGGTATGTAAACAAACACAAACAAACATACAGACTGACAAAAGTAAATGACAAGAAATAAAAGAACCTAGTCAGAATGAACCCCAAAATAAGATTTATATAATACCAGAACAAAAGCAAATATACAGAAACACTGACAGAAGGATAAGATGGGAGGGTGGTTATAACTCCTCGCAGGCGAGGAAGGTTATTTCAGTTCTTCCTGGGTTTATCATTGTATTAAGCCTCTAGTTGTAATGTTAAGTAGTTTTAAAAAAATTTAAAAAACCAAGAAATGTGAAAATGAGTGAATAAAAAAAATAGAAAGAAAATAAGAAAGAAAAAAACCTTGTACCTATGAAATATACAGGTTTGAGGGTATTATCAGGAGCTTAATATATTGATTTCCCCTGATGTTGGGTATTTATAATTTTATGGAGACCCTGTGGTTATTGTCTTTTTTTTTTTTTTTTTTTTGACTTGTCTTCTCAGGGAAGGGCCTGCCTCGTTGTTTTCTAGTCAGTCCTGCTTGGTTTGACTCACTGTGCCCCCCAGTCAAGGGGCTGAGCTCTGTGGAAACTGGTTTCTCAGTCTTTCACTCTCTGGTTTTTGGCCTTTTGTAGCTTTTTCACCTTTTTGGAGAGTCCAAGAGAGGAATCTGCATAGTAGTACCCAGACCTCCACGTCACAGAGAAGCCTCAGTCTGCTCCCCTCTGGGTGGTCCAGAACACACACTCCCCTCTGCAAAATTCTGCTCACAGCGCTGCCTGTCAGTGGTGGCGCACACCTCCAGCCACCATTCAGTGGCTCCGCGAGTGCTCTCCGGCCTCCAGGCCCATTCAGGGTGTGCTCAGATTCCTGCCTGAGATTAGGCCACCCACCCATGTTCTCTCCAGGGCTGGCTGGCAGTGCCCAGACCCTGCTGTTGGCCACGAATGTCTTGTGGTCGGTAGTGCACAGTCCAGAGAGTGCTACACACAGAGAAAAGCTGCCAGCTCCTGGACCACACCAGACTTTCTAAGGCACTTGCAGGAGCACTCACCACCCACAAAATGGTTCAAGAGGTGGAAAGCTGCACATTTGTGAACCACAGACTGGACCCCCCCACCAGTCTCTCTTTGAGGCAAGTGGTGTCCTTCCTGGGAATGTGGGCTTAGGCCCGTGCCAGGACCACTCCCTTCCACTAGTTACTCCTCAGAACCTTTTGCTCTTTTCAAGTGTTTTTAACTGGACTCTAAGTTAATGCTGGTCCCCAACCACCGGGCACTTTCCTATGGGGTATTACTGTCCTTGGATCACTTCTGGTGGCTCCCTCCCCCTTTTGTTTATCCTCCAATATAGGTTTGAGTGTTCCCACTTTGCTTTATCTCCACTGCTGACTTCTGTTCCTGTGGAGATCCAGAAGTGAAAAATCTTGCTCTTCAGGCTGATTTCATGGGTGTTCAGCGTGTTCTGGTAGATATCCAGCTCACTTTAGGGGATAGGCTGCAACAGGATCTCCTACTTCTTTGCCATCTTGCCCCCACTCCCACCCTTTAACTTCTTTTATTAATACAGAGATCAACTTGTGTTTATTGCTCACATAACCAATCCCTACTATAGGTCAGAATGATGCATAAGGCCCTTCCTTCACCTGGACTGGTCCCCTACTGTTCTTCCCGTTTATCAGGATGGGCTGAGTTATTTATGATATATTCCCAAGAGCTTCTTGCTACGCTGACTTGGAAATTTCTAGCTTTATTCTTTCTGGTCTGAAGTATACTTTTCTCTTGGGAAATTCTACTCTTACAAATTTAACTTTCCCATGTGTGTATGTAGACAATCGCTAAATGGGGGTACTCTTGAGGGATTTGGGGAGGAAATAGCCTCGAATGGAGGAATAGGGCATAGATTATAGAGTAGAAAAAATTCTAAGTCTCAGTGCCCAAGAGAAAAGTGCTAGTGAATGGAGAGTTCTTGAACCAATATAAATCACAAGTTGTTATTGTTTACACATAGATTTTTCTTTATTTTTCCTTATCGTTATCTTTTTTTTTTTAAGAAATAAGGACTTTCAGTCTTACGGTTGGCAGTCAAGCTTCTTTTAGTGGCCATAAATCTCTCCCAAATGCTAAGAACCTGCTCAAATTTGGCAAGCCAGCTGAGTAAAAAGGTCATCTTGTTGCCTTACGGCAGATTCTGTAGTTTTTACCACACAATTCCCTTTATGGTCATAATTGTCCCTTGCAAAAATATAGTGTTACAGCAGAACTCATAAAACTGCTGCCTCTGGAATAAACAAGAAAGGGCACATTCTCATTTCAAAACAACTTATGCACCAATAGAGTTTAGCTTCCATTTAAAATGGAAAGCAGTGATTCCACTAACAATGCAATATCTTTGATAGATGGCCCATTTGACCTTTTAGCACGTAGATGAATCTGTTTGCACTTATTTGGATAGGTATGTCTTAGATTGTTGGTAACATATGACTCTCACATATATTTACAGTTCCTATGCAGCAGCAATGCTCTCTTTGGTTAGTCCAGGATCCAACACGCTTTTAAGTGCAAGGAGGAGCTTAATAATACATCTGTTTTCAGCATTTTTAGCCCTGAAAAGAAGCAAAAAGAAAAATAAGGAAATAAACAGTGCATGGTGAAAAATGGGGGGCAGCCTCAACCTGAAAGAGACTTTAAATTGACCGCCACACTTCGAAGTTTGCAAGAACACGATGCATGGTAAAAGAAAGGATGAACAGTAAGAATAACGCAGGCAAATTGAATTTCTAAATTGGGTTTCTAAATTTCTAAAGGGGTTATTTCACAGATGCAATGGCCAAAGTCCTCTTGTTTTGATAGAGGGAATGGTAACTTTTACATTCTCGGCCATGCAAAAGGAAATAAAAATTTTGAGGGGCAGGTTAACTAGGCTAATAGCTTTCCTTCCTAATGTAGTCGATCCATAGGGAAAAGAATATCCTACAGACATGTTGTGACAGGGAGGAGACCATTAGACCACATGAAAAACATAAGACACTATCTAGCTTTTGGGTTTTAAACTGTATGGCCCCATTGTACTTTGGTTTTGATAGAAGATGATGTGTAGATATGGAGAGCCCTAGCGCTGGACAGTCTGGTTTAAACTTATTTCCTTAAGTCTCTGCTCATGTGAGCAAGTTATTTAACTTGGTTCTTCCATAGTTTGCTTTATCTATAACATGGAGCTAATGATAGGGCTCACTTTATGGGGTTTACGTTGTAATAAAATGGGTCAACATATGTAATGCCTTTAAATTAGTGCCTGGTACTATATAAACATAGAAATATCAGTTATTGGAAGTAGTTGTAGGAACAGTAATACCAGTTGGCCTAGTTTTCCTGGGCCACCATAACAATGTACTATAGACAGGATGGCTTAAACTACAGAAATATATTTTCTCAAAGTTCTAGAAGGCACAAATCTAAAATCAAGGTGCCAGCAGGGCCACATGCCTTCCTTGCCTCTTCTGGCTTCTGGTGGTTCTTGGTGTTCCTTGGCTTGAGGTGGCATTGCTTCAATCTCTGCTTCTGTCTTTAACTGGCCTCTTTCTACGTTTTGATCTCCCTCTCCTTAATCCTATTTTGGATCCACCTGTCATTCAAGATAATCTCTTCTTGAAATCTTTCACATTACATCTGCAAAGTCCCTATTTTTAAATAAGGTTACATGCATAGGTACCTGGGATTAGGACTTGGATGTATCTTTTGTGGGGGGACACAGTTCAACCCATGGCATACCCCATGCCCCATGGTTTAGGTGTGGCTTATCACACAGGTGTTTTTACATTTGAACTACTTAAAGTAGTTTGTCTTTCCAATCTCAGTAATAGGTTTAGAATGGGTCAGTAATTTTAATTTGGCCAGTAAAATCTTTCTTGGAGTTTTGGGATTTTTTTTCATATAATGATATACCATTGATCTTACATAAGCAGGAGTTGGTTAAAGTCATTATGCCTAACCACACTTGAGGAAGCCATTTACTTTCCAGTGTGATGAAAGCAGCTTGCGAAAAGAAGCACAACTTCAACAGTAGGAAGCTGGGAAGGAAGAAGGTAGGGAAGGATGGATTGGACAAGAAAAAGAAAGAGAATACTTTCTTTTCGTGGTTTAAACAGAATTTATCTGTTCCTCATTTATAGTACTTATCACTTTATTCCATCATATTATAGACATTGCCTGCATGTTTGTCTCCTTTATTAAGTGAAGGATTGAAGACTCCTTGAAGGTCAAGTCTGTATGTGATTGATCTTTGTAACCTCTCAGTTTCCATCCTATTCTACTGGGAACCCAGTAGACATTTATTGAATGACTGAGAATGGGTGGGGTTAAGGAAACTAATATTTTAAAATCCCTTACTAAGTTCTATACTTTTTGCTATGTACTTTCCATAAATTATGTCATTTAATCCTTATAACATCTTTGTAAGGCAAGCATTATTATCTCTCTTTAGGGATAATTGAGCCACAACTCAGAAAATTTCTGTAGATTTCTGAACACCATAGTCTTAGGTGGTGGAATTGGGATTTGGACCCAAAGCTACCTACTTTTAAAACTTGGCTTTCAAGTGTACCTGGTCTCCAAATCTGATGTCTTAACTGAATTTCTTGCAAGGAGGAACATTTAGGTCAGGATTTATGATGATAAATGATAGAGGTGGGATGCGTGAATTAAACTTTAAGGAATGGATATAATTTCTTTATCTAGAAAAGTATTCAGAAGATGCTGAAAATACATAAATGAGCTCGTGTAAATTCCCAGTTCAGAACTCTCCAGTGATTTCTCCTTATTCTTAAAATAAAATCTAAACTTTTCACCTTGTCTTAAAAAGCCCTTCATGACCTTTTGCCTTCTCATCTAGCCTTATGTATATATATTTTAACTTACTTAAACTTATTAAAATTTGTTAGTTAACATACAGTGCAATAGTGGTTTCTGGACTAGAATTCAGTATTCATCACTTTTCATTCAACACCCAGTGCTCATCACAAGTGCTCTCCTAATAGCCCTGTGTATATCTTATCTCTAGACATTTGAAAGCTTCCTTTCTGTTCCCAGAACACACTCAACTCACTGCTGCCCATTCACACTAGATTCTCTTTCTCCAATGTACTCCCCTTGTTCTTGTCTGTCACTTGGATCTCAGAGAGGTCACATATCAAAAACAGCTTGTTTACTTCCCTCATTTAAAACTATTTTAATTTTAAATTGTAACACTTAACACTATTTGATATTTTCTTATTAGTTTGCTTACTTGAATGTGTTTGTCTTCTATTTTCCCACTCCACTACAGTGGAATGTAAAACATCCTAAAAGCTAGACCAATGTCTGTCTCGTTGTTGGTTGCACCTCCCTTCCCCAGATCTTTGGCTATCATACAGCCTTCAATAGGTATCTTTTGAATGAATGAATGAAATTATAGTAGCTTGAAGTGTCTGTGGATTGGCAGGGCCCACCATAATTGAGCTTAGGATCAGATATAACAGAATAAATATTTGAAAGTAGTTGGCTAGAGTACAAGGTGCATTAAGGATAGCAGGATGTAAAGCAGGGCATTTTGATAGGGCCATATTGATGCTGCAGTTTTTCTGATGCATTCATATCAAAATGGTTCTGGCAAAATAGATGGGACTGTGATGAAATTACCACATGGCAAGTATTAATAGGGTTTTCTTCCCTTATGCCTGCAAAGGAAGAGCCTGCATTTTCTCTGTTCACTTTCTCGCATCTGTGTTAAGCAGATGATGGGAGTTACCTCCATTGGAGAGAGATCTCTAATATCTCTGTCTCCTATAGAGAATAATTGGAGGGAAGGAAAGATGTGATGAATTACAAAAGAGAGGGGATGTAGTAAGTCCTGCAAGGAAACCATTTATCAGGAAGATAAAGAGTCAGGGAAAGAGGCTGATGTTCAGAGAGAAACAGAGAGATTGAAGGAGTAGCAGCTGTCCAACCAAGAGGATTTTTGAGGTTTTCGATGGGTAAATAGGACTGATAAAGACATTTGGAGCACTTCGTGTTATGTGCTTTTCCTGTTTTATCAGTTCTTCAAGGTACTCCAGTAGAGATTTGTAGGAATTTTTTCAAGGCTAATGGAGTTGGATTTTTGTTTCTTCTAGATGTGACAAGGCCCAGATGAGCCTCTAAAGTAGAAGTTTTGAAACACAGATTCATCTAGCCTACACGTGTTTGTTTATTTTTATTAGTAGTAAGTCGTGCTACAATGCAGATCTCTGATGCTGACTTCATTGTTAACCCCATTCCTACCACCCAGTGAGCATCATTTCTTTATAGCAGGAAAACAACCAATACTGGGTTCACATTTTAAGAATTTAGTACCTGATGCTTTTTCATCATAGTAAAAGTATTTAGCAAAATAAAATATAATGTATATATGCCATCGATGATTAAGGGAAGTAGTAGAAATATCATTGAGAATTTTTGTGCAATTTGATGCTGAGATAAGTAATCATACTAGGACCCAACTAGGGCCATGTTTCCCCATAATGCCACTTTTTTCAGATAAATATTCTCAATGAAATAGCATTGGCCAAATTAGGGGGTTT
Organism: Nasua narica; assembly: GCA_028533885.1. Classification (NCBI taxonomy): domain Eukaryota; kingdom Metazoa; phylum Chordata; class Mammalia; order Carnivora; family Procyonidae; genus Nasua; species Nasua narica. The sequence goes on along the minus strand of CM052798.1, from coordinate 80,859,433 downwards.
ATCAAAAGGAATTTCCCTTAGATATAAGGAGGAAAATTTTCATTATTAAGCTATTTGGTCTATCTATTCCCATTTGGAAATAATATTTCTAAGTGAGAAATCAAAGACCAAGAGTCAGGCCATACAAGGTGTATATTCATATGGAGGTAATAAGGAAACATTTAGCTTATATTGATTAATGGTTTTCCCTGGGAAAAACAAGAGTGGTGACCTGACTCCTGATTCTGTGTGATTTGTCTGGATATTTCTCACAAACCAATTCATTCTTCAGCCCATTTCTTGCCTCACACATTCCTGGCCTTTGTGCTATTTCATCCTCTACCTTGGGTTGGTCATGAAGTGCTAGATTTTATAGGTGGAATGAAGCTGAAGGAGGAGGTAAAAATATGCATTTTCCAGAATTGAAATAGGTGAAAGTTTGTTTTTTTTTTTTTGTTTATTTCAGAATGTCTACATCAAAAACACAGTAAAACTGGTCCTGATGGAATGTCTTTGGTATTAGTAATCAGCTGTACCCAAGTAGCTTCTCTACATGTCATATTTGCAGGGGAAGAGCTGGATAAGATTCATAAAGGACCGAGATTAGATTTAAAAGGCATATTTGTGTTAGAGTCTGGAGGGTTGAGTGAAAAATGTGTGCATTTGGCCTCGATTCTATAAGAAATAGGAAACGAGAAAATTGTCCTTTTAATCCAAGAATGATAGAAATAAAGTGGCATTTTTACTTTACTTCAGAAGACTAAAGCCCAAAGTTAGTTTCTTGGGTATTAAAAAATCTTACTCGGAAAAATACAAATAAATTAAAAAAAAAGAATTTTCATAATCAAATAAAGTTGGGAAATGCTGAGTTAAACACAGCTAAGCATATTTCCAAGCTGCAAGGCCTCCAGGGCCATCCGAGACTGTTGATATTCCACATAAATGTCCCCAAAGGGAATAGTAGACAATGTTTCCTCAACTTGGGGAACTTGTGGTCTGAAAACACTGATCTACAAAATGCAAATGATTTCGAGGACAAACAGAATGGGAAGGCAGAGGAAATAGTAAAAGGATTATCCAAATAACCCAGAGGGAGAATAATAATATACTGCTTTAGAAGTAACAGAATGAGATTGGAAAGGAAGTTGTCAGTGCCTTGGTATATAAGAAGTATCCAAAAACATTGGTGTAAAATAGACATCCTTGCAACCTTTCCTATCTTTTATACAGGTACGTGTATCTATATCTTTAATTTTTTTATTAACCTATATTTCTATGAATTGAACATTTCTGTCTTTAATTAAATGTGACATGGGCCAAACTCCTTATACTTTGCCCTACCTACTCCCTTCCTATATCATTTATTCATCTAGTGCCTCCATCTCTCAAGCTCTCCACACATCAGATTCTTTGACGCCTCCCTCTCACCACCTGAAAACTCACTAAAAAAAACTGTCACTTTTTACCTCCTAATTATTACTAAACTTTGTCCACCTCTTCATCTCCTCAGACTTCTATCAAATTCTCTTTCCAAAATTATTTTCTTAAAAACAAGTTTAATGGTGTCACCTTCACTCTGTGCTTGAAATACTGTACTTCCCGGTTGCCTAAAGGATAGAGTCATCCTTCTAAGTAAAGGTTTACGGGACTGGCCCAGACTCCACATCTGCCATTTCTTTTCTCAACTGAGCCAAGGCTGTTCCCTGATACAACACAGCTGGCATTAGGTCCCTGTGTCCTATACACATGTTGTGTCCTTTTCCTTCTTTATTCGGTGAAAGCTCACTCATTCTTTAAAATTGTTTGCTCCCTCTTTGAAATCAGTTATGAAGATATTAAATATGTCTGTCGCATCACTCTCACTCACATACTTCAATGCTGCTACCATATAGATAAAGAAAAACAATATAGTCCTACCTTTGTTTACTCCACCAAAGTCTGTTTTCTCTTCATGAGTGAGTAAGCATTTTCTTCTAATCGTCTGTTGAATATGTTGGTCTGGAAGCTTCCCAAGCCTTTCTAAATGTTAAAATAAATTATTCCCATTGGTTCCCCTTTGTCCTCTGTTCTTCAAAATATAAAAACTAAATAAATTTAATTAAATTTAATTCCATTTTTGGCCCATTTTGCCTTTCTAAAAACAACTAAAAACTGCTTATTTCATTACTAATATTTATCACATAATTTACTAATTTTCAACTCAGTAACAGCAAACCAATTCCAAGGTCACTTTCCAAGTCATTTTTAAAAACGAGATGGCCAAGTGCCAGCAGTTTGGTGCAGTGTCCAATTCTAATGAAACATTAAACATTTTAGCCAGAAATTTCAGTGTCCTCTGACTGCTTTAGAAACATTTGGTTGGATGCCATCTGTTCTTGGTGATTTATTTATGTTTTGTTTGTCAAATTTTTTCTAAAGTATCCTCTCTACTTACTTATTTATTGATCAATTTCTCTGGCCTATGCACTATGAAAGTCACTAAAAATGTATTAAACAGCTAACCGGTGCCCAGCATAGTGCTGGGTAACGTGGGGAATACAAAACATTTGAGGTTATGCATCTATCCTCCAGGAGTTGTTTTTTTTTTTTTAATTAATTATTTTTTAAAAAAGATTTTATTTATTTATTTGACAGAGATCACAAGTAGGCAGAGAGGCAGGCAGAGAGAGAGGGGGAAGCCGGTTTCCTGCTGAGCAGAGAGCCTGATATGGGGCTCGATCCCAGGACCCTGAGACCATGACCTGAGCCAAAGGCAGAGGCTTTAACCCACTGAGCCACCCAGGCGCCCCTCCTCCGGGAGTTTTTAGTTGGGGCAAAAAAGCAAAAACAAACATATGTTAAACCATGTGCCTTAAGTACTCAGGTGCTATCAGCTGCAGGTACAAAATACATTAAGCTCCAGATTTCAACGTGTCCTGAGCTCCTTCCAGCAGCCCTCTCCACTTCCCTGCCAAACCCTTTCATTTCTCTGTGGAATTTCTAAGAGGTGTTTCTCTCATGCTCGAGAAAAGTCAACTGGTATTCTTTTGTGCTAGCACTCTCTTGGACATGTATTGCTTAAAAATGTTTTGAGAGGTATTTCACGATGGCCATTGCTGTCAGTGGTCTTGACATTTTTGCTCTCTGCCAGGCGTAGCTGGTACTGCTGATGCTTCTCGTCTGCTCTGCAAGCTGACGTGATGCTGCCATTTTCAGTGATGGAAAGATGGGAAGAACTTTGGTCTTTCTAACTCTGTTCCCTGTGCCCTGAAGTATGGCCAACTACATACCAAGTCTCTCACTATCTTTTGTCAGAGCAATCCTTCATCTTTTGTCTTGCACTTCTTTTTTAGACATCGAGGTGGCTGAACAATAGACTTCATCTTCTATTTCCTCAACTTGAATATCTTCTGCCTCTGGTCACCTTCCTCTTGCAGCCAAAAATAAAATTTCTCATTCATATAGACTCATGCAAAACAATGCTGGGAGGTATCACTGATCCTATGTGTCCATTCATTTGGTACTGAATAAATTCACAGTGCATCTCAGTCCTCACAGCAGCCCTACAAGGTGGGCACTGCTATTCATGTTTTACAGCAAAGTGTACTTAAGTTTAGAGAAACTAGCTTAAGGGTACACGACAATAAGATTCCATTATTAGAAAATGTTGGCAGCCTATTCCATGAGTGGGAAACTGCAACAGTTTGATTGCTTTAATTTGCATTCCCTTTTTGTTACATAAAAAAGTAATGTCTTGATTATAGAAAAACCAGCAAAATGAATTTTATTTTGATAGAACTTTAAGCTAGAACATGATAGAACTTTAAGTTAAACTCACTGTGGTTAATTGGTCCCTCCCTCAAAATCTTTTTTTTTTTTTTAACTCTAATGTAATCCTTTAAGCTAAATTTGAAATCAATAAACAGTAAGGCCACTGCTCAAATCAGGCATTATCTGCTTCAGAACTTGTCATGTCTCGGTTTCTGATTGGCAAGTGAATTACAGCCAAGTACTTATTAGATGGTTAGGCTCCCTTCCAGTACAGTCTTCAATTATCTTTGTTATTGTACAGGAAAGAACATTTGCTTGATGAAGTAGGGATGATTTGCTTATTGTATGTCTCTGCATTCTCGTTAATCTCTCCAATTCTGCAGTTTGTATCGGTTTTCTAGTGATTAGAGGGAATTCATGAGACCATGCTTTATTATTAGTGCTTTCTCCTAGCAGTACGTAACCCTTTGGAATACGCAGAAAACATAACAAATCTCCCAGCCCTCAAGTCTTTGCACACTGAGTATGAATGGCCCCACTACAGCAAACCGACAGGGAAGAATGCTAGTGTTTTAACTGGTGAAGCTAAAGAGTGAATAGGAATCTATTAACATTCTTAGTCATTTAAAGTCATCTCTTCCTTCTCATCTTTGTGGCTAAAATGTAGTTTAAAAAATGTATTTTCATATGTGTGTGATAGTCACTTCTCTACTAGAATACATATTTCATGATGATGCTAGACTGAACCTCACTTTTACTGTAGGACTTTAATTGAAGAACTCCTTGAACCTCCTAACAAAGCTTTTTCCTCTTACGTGAGTCACATGAACTCTCTTAGCTTATAATTAAATATTGATTAAGAAACAATCTTATTATATCTCTTAGGAAAATCCCAAGTAATCAAGTGGTCATGTTCCTGAACTTGGGGGATCACCTGTCTTTTCCTTTCATTGGATGTCCCTAAGCATCATCACACAGCCCCTGACTAAAGGCAGATATAGGTAGTCTTCTTGATATCCCTTGAACACTACTTCAAGGAGAAAGGTGAAGCTAATTAATACATGTCAAAGATTTTCTAATCAATTTCTTCTTCTCATTAGTGAATTATTTCCATATGAGAGTAGAACTCTTGCTTCAAGACTTGCAAAACACAAAATTTGGCATAGGATATGGGGATTCACACATAGCACTTAATGTTGTAGCATGGGAGCAGTATCAAAAGAATAGATTACTGGAAATAATGTTTTGAACAGAATTGAAAGGTTTTGGTAAAGAGTAGATTTTTAGAAAGGGCATAATGGAGAAAATGAATCATTCTTTGGAGAAAGATCAAAATACCTGTGTTTTCTACACATGGAAAATGCCTTCATGTTTAATTTCTCTAAAAACTGTAGCCCCAGGCGCCTGGGTGGCTCAGTTGGTTGAGCGACTGCCTTCGGCTCAGGTCATGGTCCCAGAGTCCCAGGATCGAGTCCTGCATCGGGCTCCCAGCTCCACTGGGAGTCTGCTTCTCCCTCTGACCTTCTCCCCACTCATGCTCTCTTTCTCTCTCTCTCTCTCAAATTCTCAAATAAATAAATAAAATCTTAAAAAAAAAACTGTAGCCCCATTCTTTCAAGGTCAATATCCTGAAATTAGGGAAACATAGACTCTTTAATCTGTGTACCTTACATCTCCTGCATTTTGTTAACTGAGTATTTAGGATCTTGTGTCTTTTTGGTGTTGACTATTATAACCTTTCAGATGCCAGTGGGAAATGACCATTTCTCTATTTGTGTTCAAGTCTTTCCATATTCAGTATTGTGCAAAGATGCCCTGAGAAGGAAGGTGTATGAATAATGATGTTTTATGACTGCAATTATTCCTCAGTTGATTATTCATTACTCATAGTGTGAACTCTGAGTGAAATTTACATTCTCTTCTATAGTTTAATGTTACTATCAATTTAGTGTTATAAATTTCTTCCAGATGTAAAGTAATCACGCCTCATTTCCAATATTGAATTGTCTTTGAGTGAGTGATCATATGTCTTCACCAAACCTTTTCTATTAATTACTAATATTTTCAATCTTGTATAGTACCATAAATCTTACCCATTAAAGGAAAAATCATGGTTAATTCTGAATCATTAAATGAAAATTAATGACTAAATCTAACTCAATTCATGACAGTATCTTACTAAATCTCATGTTTGCCCTAATCTCCATGAAACTGGATGCATTTATATGCTTGCTTCACATTTGTGTTTCAGCCTTTATCCTAGTTTATTCTTTCCCAAATAGTTCTATACTTGCACCTTGAATTCTTCCAAAATGTTTTAAAGTAGCTCTCTGCTGGGTTCACTATCACTTGGATGTCTTTCTCAAATTACTTTTTAAATCTCTGTTCTTAGGAAAATCTCAATAGCTTAATTTTTGTTTTTGTTTTAAATATTTTGAATAGATTTTTCATTTATTTCCAGTACCAAAACATGTTCACATGTTTGGCTAAAAACATTAAAATGAATATATAAGGCCATTCATTGAAAGCACAGAGAACAGTTTTAGTTACATATATCCTTTTCCTCATTTTTTCCTATTATATGTAATGCTCTGATGAATATTCTTATACATAATTTTTGTACATATTTCTGCTTGTTTTCTTGAGATAATTGTTTATAAGTTGTATCTCCAGGAAAATGTTCTTTTTAGGTAAATTTTAATCTTTGCTTAAATTTGGTATTTGAATTATTTGTATATATATGAAATTAAGTGCTTGCATATATCATTGAACACTAATGTTTCTTCAATTATGAATTGCCTGTTTACTAGTTTCCTTTGTCCATATGTCTTGGACTTTTCATCCTCTTACTAATTTGTAAGAGATATTAATAAATTTGTGGGATTAATCCCTTGTGACGTGACATATTCTTATATACATATTTTATTTGCTCGACTCTATTAATCCCTTTGTTAAAATAATTCCTTCCTTTTCTTTTAAAGTAAGAACTTATTTAGCACTGTCAAATTAATATTTGCCCATCATTTCTTTTAGCTTTTTTTACTTTCCTCTATTTACCACTTTAATAAATTTGTAATTTGCTCTATTTCTCATAAAACTGACCTATTGAACCCACACTCTTGCTTTTACCATTAGTCACAGGTTTAGTATGCAATTGGAGTTGCCTTTTAGAAAGTTTGATTAATTTTACACTCTTGCTTATAAAGTTCATTTTCCTCCTCAGTCACTAGCAGCTTTATCCGTCTGACTCCAGCTGGTCCCCAGCACAAATCAGAGGTGCCACATTATTTTTTTTTATTTTATTTATTTATTCAAGAGAGAGAAAGTACGAACAGGGGAAGAGAGAGAAGCAGGCTCCCCGCTGAGCAGGGAGCCCGATATGGGCCTTGATCCCAGGACTCTGGATCATGACCTGGGCCAATGGCAGATGCTTAACTGACGGAGCCACCCAGGTGCCCCAAGGTGCCATGTTATGATAGGACAGAATGATGGCCCACAAAGGATGCCCATGCCCTCATGTTGTATTGTAACTAATACAACATGGTTGTATTAGTTACATAAAACATGGCAAAAATAACTTGGCGGATGGAATTAAGGTCATGGACCTTAAGATAGGGAGACTACCTTGGATTGTCTGCATGGACCCAACATAAACACATGGGCCTTAAAAATGAAAGAAGAAGGCAGGAGATTAGTCAGAGAAATGTAATGTTAGAATAGAAAGGAGACTTTTGAGGCATGAGAGAGACTTGGCCCTCTGTTGCTCAAATTGCCAGTGCAAGAAGGGAACCTTGAGACAAAGAATGATTGGTTTTTAGAAGTTGGAAACTGTCCTCAGCTAAAAGCCAGAGAAGGAAATGAGACCTCAGTCTGACACCCACAAGGAACTGAATTCCACTAAGTACCTGAATGAGCAAAGAAATGGATTCCCCTGCACAGACAGAAAGGCACATGACATGGCCTTGCTAAACTTTGACTTTAGCCCAGTGACATCATGCTAGACTTCCGACCTATAGTATATAATGTATATATTGTATATGTGACCTGTATAATAATAAATTTGTGTTTTTTAAGCTGCTAAGTTTATGGCAATTTGTTATAGGAGTAATAGGAAACCACTGAATGAGGCTTTATGGACTTTGGTATTGGGCATTTCTGTTTCAAATTCTGACTCGTGCCCATAATAGCTGAATAATTATAGAGCTTATTCACTACTTATCTCATGGGGCTGTTAGGAACCAGAAAGTAATTACAATAATGATAGTAGTAACACTAATGACAATAATAATACTAAGAATATGTTAACAATATAATAGTATAGATACATATGTTTTTAAAATAATGACTGTGGGTAACATTTATTGAATGTTTACCATGTGTCAGATCCTTACTATGTATTACTTCTTTTAATGCTTATAATAAATTTCTGTTAGATGGTATTCTTATGATCCCCCATGCTTTTTTTTTCATACACCTGAAGGATAGAGTTATCAAGAAAAAAAGGAGAGGAACAGAGAGGCTAACTTTCCTAAGCTCATACATATATAGTCAAAGAATGTTGGAGCCAATGCACTGAACCAGACAGAATCATCCAGAGCCTGCATGTTTCATCACTTTGCTATAGCTGTTTTATTACTGTTATTGCCCTTTACTATTAACCATTATCCCATAGCTGCTCAACTATCATTGTTTTTGTTATGACTATATTATTGTTATCAACCTAATATCAACAAAAAGTCCACAAGTGATATAAAAGTAATAGCGGGAAGGCTTACGTATCGGATTTTGACTTTGAACAAAGATTGCCTTTGAGCCTACTGTATGGTTTGATCAAGGGGCCAGTTCAGCTAACCAGAATCTGCCTTTATACCTAGTTTAGGAGTTGGCAATATGTCCCAAGTCAGGTGACCTGCCTTTAAGTATCAACAGTTTTTATTTTTATTTTTTAAAGATTTTTTAAAAATGTATTTATTTGACAAAGAGAGAGAGAGGTCACAAGTAGGCAGAGAGGCAGATGGAGAGAGAGGGGGTAGCCAGCTCCCTGCTGAGCAGAGAGCCCAATGCAGGGCTTGATCCCAGGACCCTAAGATGATAACCTGAACCGAAGGCAGAGGCTTAACCCACTGAGCCACCCAGGTGCCTCCATACCAACAGTTTTTAAATCTATCTGTGAATTTTGAACTATTTATTTAACTTCTATGTTCCAGTTGCATAACCGATCTCCCTAGTAATATAGACCCCTCTTAAAATTATGAATTAAATCAGATCAATGGTCATCGTAACTATGAAGTTATGCAATAGATCATTCAAATATGGGGCTTTACATCATCAGAACATTTTTTTTTTTTTAGAATTTATTTTGGAAAAGGGCAGAAAAGTAAATTGTTGGAATTTTCACTTCTATTTGGAGGGTTTATATGTTTTGTTCATCAATGCATTTGCTTTTATAATGTTTCCTCTGGTTTTCACAGTGTTTAGCCCTGAGACTTACGGCTGACAAAGCAGAAGTGTGTAAGAAGTGAGACGGTGAGAAGCAATGACCAGTTGTTTAATATTATGGTACCACAAAAAAGAATACATCTATTTTCCTGGGGGAGACAGAAGTACCACGCTCTACAGCAGCACTGTGTGCAGAGAGAAGATGCTCTGTGTATTGTGGGTGTGATGACAGAGACAGGGCTGGAAGCCACTAATGGATTCTCAGGTAAGAACTGTGCCCCCACTATGTAAATGTGGCACCCTGTTGGCCTTGACCATCCCACAGATGGTGCTTGTGTTTCACTCATGCAAAGGCAGCAATCATGCTGTTCCCCTAGTCTGAACAAAAAGGATAATTGGGAGGCCTTGAGGGGTGGGCAGGGGGAGATCATTCCAGTCAATTCTGGAAGTCCTATAAACCTAGGCCAGAGGACACAACTTTTCTATTTTTTTTTTAAGACTTTATTTGAGAGAAAGAGAAAGATCACGAGCAGGAGGTAAGGGTAGAGGGAGAAGCAGACTTCCTGCTGGGCAGGGAGCCTGATGAGGGACTTGATCCCAGGACTCCAGGGATCACAACCCAAGCCCAAGGCGGGTGCCCAGCTGACTGATCCACAGAGGCACCCAGAGGATACAATTTTAATCACCTCTGGGACTCTCCTTACTTGACTCAATACTCTTCTGGCTTTTCAATTAGTGTTTCATTTCTGCGGCAAACTATTTACTCTGCTTATAGTTTATATCTATGGCACTCATTTATTTTCGTCATGAGTCATGGTAACTCCGCAAGAGCTCTGTGTTAGAGGTTTCAACCTTCTCCTAATCAGCGTCCTGGGTTGACTTTGCCAGCCCCCTGCCCACCCAGAAATCAGTGGGGTGTCTCTTAAAGGCAGATCTGATTGTGATCCTCCTTGTCTGCCCTGAGGCCAAAATTAAACTCAAAATCAGAGCCTCAGTATCAGTTGTTTTACCACAAGGAAAAATTCCACATTCCTTAATACATCTTCAAAAGTATTTATGTCCACTGTCTCTCTCCCTTGTTCATTTCTCTAGCCCTGTATTTTGCAGCAGACTAACCCGGCTTTAACCCTCTGGGTGTCTGCATGAGCAGGAGCCTCAAGTCCTTGCAATCTGGAAAAAACTTGCATCATGTCACATCATTGCTTTCTTATATACTAAACAGGTCTTACTTTCCTTGAGTAAGCAGAATGCTAATCCTTATACATACGTACATATATATGTGCGTGTGTATAAATGTTCATGGTAATTTTGTATGCATTATATGGTTTAGTCCCCCTAATACCACCTTGAAGTAAATAGTACAATTTTCATTATCTGTGTTCCATAGATGATATACCCGGGCTCCGTGTGCTCCCTGTTTAGCCAGAGTCACCAGACGGTGGGTGACAGACTGCATATATCTGGTTCACTATATAGAGTCTAGTTTATTTTCAATTCTGGGTTATTTTTGAGATGCCTCTGGTTCAAAATGAAGAATAATTCAGACTAAAATCAATGCCATGAGAACAAAGCCCATGTAGGTTTCCTTCACCACCGTGTTGCTCACCCCTGGGCTTGGCAGAGGGCTGGTGCTTCATAATTATTGGTTAAATGAAGGGAGAAACCTCTACTGGGCTTCCGAGCCTTTTATGTTTGCGAATGGCACACAAAGAAGAGATGTGATCTTCTCACGGGCTTATCATGCAAGAGGGACCTAGGACATTGAAGTGTGAAGAGACAGACTCGGAAATGAATCTTGGCTCTGTTCATTAGTTGTGTGTTTTTGGACCATTATTTGAATTCTAAATCTCAATTCTATCATCTGGAGTTTCAATCATTTGGCTAAAACATAAAGACAACATTACTCGCTTCGTAAGGTTTTTGTGGGAGGTAAATGACAGATGTATAAAAAACATGAACCACGGGGTCTAGCATTTAGTAGATGCTAGATAAATATTAGTAGTTCCCTTCTGGCTGTGAGGGAGAAGTGTTAATTCATAGCCATTTAGGTTAGCAAGAGATCCAATCATTTAACATTTTTTTTCTAAATAGTCATTACATATTTATAATTCCAGGCCACTTGATTTATATGTGTTCCTGTTAGCTGCTTCAAAGCAGTTTCCAGCTTTTGCATACCCCTAGAGTTTATCTCATTCTGCTATATAATTTGGAAATAAATTTTGAAAATCATACCAATATAATTCAACAATCTTTCAGGCTGGTGGAGTTAGTTGCGAGTCTTGGCTAAGGAAAATAACAACCATAGTAAAATGTTTTGTAAATCCATATCTGATTGGAGAGAGGATATTAGAAGTTAAGCTTTTGATTTTAATATATCCGGGCATTAAACTACCTTTTGTATTTTGCTTGGAATGCTAATCCATATAGAAAGCACTACAGAAATTTTGATTTTATGAAACCCTCTCTAAATGATTCTTTTAACCATGTGAGTATCGAAATGTGCAGTTTTGCAATCCATTCCATGTACTTGAGGACTCAGAAAACAGTATTTGTTTGCTTTTAAATAAAAATTATTCTAGACCTGAGTTATGTTTAGGGAGTTAAGAAAGGATAATGTTTTTTGATTCCTTTGTGTTGCCATATTAATTAAGCTAGTGCATTTTGTCCTTTCCTTCAAATGCTTTTTTTTTTTTTTGAATAAGTTGAAAAACTGTTTTTAGCCATTTCTACAGCTGATTATGTTGCTTGTGAAGTTTTGACAACTCCTGTTTTGTCAAAGATGATTTGACCGTAGAGTTGTGGGTCCATCTCTGGGCTCTCTATTCTGTTCCACTGGTCTATGTGTCTGTTTTTGTGCCAGTACCATGCTGTCTTGGTGATTACAGCTTTGTAGTAAAGTTCGAAATCAGGCAATGTGATGCCCCCTGCTTTGTTTTTCTTTTTCAACATTTCCTTAGCAATTC
>CM052798.1:80820060-80847202 GCA_028533885.1 Nasua narica | reverse complement strand
ACTCCTTTCCCTGGTGAAACTCTGTGTGGATTTCTGAAGTGATGCAGTTTACACCAACAGTTTCTATAGAGTCTTTGCAGTGGCTCTGATTTGTTAGCTGTATCCTTTTAACGGATAGAAGTCTCAATTTCCCCGTTGGTCAAAAGCGGCAGTTGATATCCACCTAAGCAGTCTGTTGTATGGATGAAATAATATATGTGGATCTCTGTGTATGGGGCAGAAGCTCTATAAATATTAATCCCTTTTCCACCTTTCTCTGCTAAGTATTCTTTAACCATCTATGTGCTGCTGATGGTTTTACATCTAGTAATAATACCAGTTAGCATTTATGCACCACTTTTCAGTTTTGCCAAGCCCTCTCCTGTACTAGCTTTTTATCCTCATAACAAGCCTGACAAGTGGGTAACATGGTGATTACCACTTCCATTTGGGAGATAAAACAAATTGTAAACTTAGGTATGAAGGACTATGTCTTTTGCTCTTTTCTTTGTTCCTCAGGCTGAGCTTGGCAATGAACTTGGCATATATTTGGGGCTATATAAATATTTGTTGTACAGAACTGATTGATGGGAAGAACAGTAACTTGTGCAAGGTCACACAGACAGAGGTGATGGCAAGACCGGGACAGTCTTTCAGAATTTTCCATTAGACAAGCTGTGAGCAACTTTTAATTTTTTTTTTTCCTAAAAGGGTCAATTCAGGGAAAATAAAAATGTTTATGTGCCACAATTTTCCAATTAAAATGAAAATAGCTTTATTGAGTCTCAAGGAAAAATATATCCTTCTACTTAGATTATTTCCTTCTGCAGTAGAAAAGTGCCAATGAGAAATATTAGCACTCCTTTTCACCACTAAAATGTTAATATTTGGGCATACTTGAGAAGGAGCCACCCAGAGGCAGCTTTCCAATCTTTTATCCCTCATATTTGCAGAGCACTTTAGAGTTCACAAAGTGCTTTCGTAGGCATTATCTAATTACATTCTTGAAACATTCCCAGGAAGGGGTATTATTACCAACCACACTTTACAAAGGGTACTCTAAAGTTGAGAGGGGGAAATGACTTGCCTAAAGTCACACAGCAAGTGCATACCGAACAAGGCTAGATGCATTGCCTCATAGATGGTGTATACTGAGGACTAGCTCCCTTTATCTGTTTTAGGTCCTCGGGATAGATAGAAGATAGATTCCCTCACCCAAAACAAAAAACAATGTAGGAATTTCTCTTTCTCACTGCCTCAGTCTCTAGTCTTATGGTATCTTTTTTGTTTTTTAAATCCAGCTGAGTATAGAAGCCTGGGAATGAACCACTCCAACAAAACAAAACAAAACAAAACAAAAAAACATATTACTGTATTTTCTTCCGTGGAGGGTCTCTGCCCTAAAAGTCTCTTTTGGGTAAGAATTACACCGTGTGCTGCAAAGTGAAGCTCCATGGCCTTCAGGCTGATCTGAATGAGCTAGCTGGGTGACTGAAGCCACCAAAGAGAGATGTGTTCTGGTTTATAGAATGCCAGTGATTCGGTACAGCTTTGACTTAAATCTAGAAATTAATTTTGTGGCGGTATGCAAATATAGTAAGACTAGAAATTTTTCACTAAATATGCATGTAGTGACCTTTCTTTCCCACACTGATCCATTCCATTTTCTCATATCCACCTCATTTGCTTTTGTTGACTTGCAACCAGAGATTGCAATAAAACAAGTTTAACTAGGTTGCTAGTGAGCAAGTGAAGAGAAGACACCCCGACCCCCCCCCCCCAACCCCCTGCTCTCCCACCACCGCCATTTCTTTTCCAGGAGTTCTCCAAGCCCCTTGGAGAGTGGAGGAAATCTATGGAAATGTGCGAGGCAGGCGCATATTTGCACAGGATGCCGAAGCTGGAAAGTATGAAGGATGAGTGAGAATGGCACAGGGGGCACAGCTTTCTGATGATGTGACTGTCTCTCCATATCCAGTCTCAGCCCACTGTCGCCTTCTTTATCTTCCCTCCACGGCTTCTCATTTGTCACAGCTACATGAGGTAAGAATTAATTTTGAAATTCTTTTTTTAATGGTACTTTTCTTTTTTTGCTACTACATCTGCTCCCTCCCTCATTTGCATTTCACAGTTTATCTGTTGTAAGTGACATCATTTTCCAAATTCCTTTGAAGAGGACAGCGTTGTCTACCCTGTGGTAACTGATAATATCTTTTGCAGGGAGAAGGAATACTTGTGGAAAGTTGGCCTCACATAACTCGCTCCTCTTGAAATCCAGAGCTGCTTTGTATTTGATTTTCTGCTTTCTACCCCGATAGAAATCGTCATTGACTTGTTTTAGACATGGTTGTGTTCGCTAGCTGATTGATGAAGTCCACATTTAGTGGACTTGCTAGGTTCTTCTGTTTGTTCTTTGAGTAATGCTGCTGAAAGTGAAATTAGACCCTCGGTAGCGGTGCTGTTTCAGTGGATGAGTGGATGGATTCAGACCATGGTAGGGAGTTCACTTTAGACATGGGTACATATAATTTTTCTTCTCATATTTTCTTACGTCTGCATTTCTAAACTATCACTGTATCTTTTTTTAATCAAAAAACAAATGCAAAGATAAATCAATTAGTAGTTCATTGAACTGGAAATCTTCACAACATGCAATTTGCAAGTACTTTGTCACTTTTGTGATTATTGTCATTTTCCATATTTCTCACATGCTCATGACTACACAAACAACATTTAGCCCCATGGATTTTTACTTAATAAGAATCTAAATCCCCCAAACCTAGGCCCATGTCCAGAATATCCCCAAAGATAATTAGTATAATTGATAAGAAAAGCTTATACTTTCTTTTTCCCTGTGGTAACTCGATTTATTGTCAAAGGTAGGATTCAGCCCAATATTATTCACCTTTTGCAGACATTTATGAGTCACCTAACTGCCCATGGAACAGTGCTCAGCCCTTCAATACTAAGATGTGATATTAAAGTATTGCAGTAGCATCTAAACTAATCTCCCTGCTCTTTGCCTCTCTATGCACCCATCAATCCTCTACACTGTCCATTCCTTTATGAAGCCATTTCTGATTCCTCCTCAGAATTATCTCATCCTGTCTTAAGGCACAACACTTATTCTTGTTTTAGGGCATGTGATATATATTATCACTAGATAACATATTCAGTACAGATGATGCAGATAATTAGTTGTAATTAGTGGCAGATACAGATAATGAGTGGTATCTCAGCTATTGAATATAACATGCATGCAAAAAAGTGCACAAATCACAATATATGTCTCAATAACTTTTCTCGAAAGGAACATATTCATATAACCCTTTTCCAGAGCCGTAAGTAGGATGTTACTAGTTCCCAAATGTTGGCCTTGTGTTCCCTCCCAATCACAGCTTTCCTCCCAAAGGTGACACAACCCCACCTCTCATCACCATAGAGAGCTTTAGTTTTGTGTATCTGGATTTTTTTGCTCAATATTGTGTATGTGAGTGCATTTTGCAGCACTGCTCTTTAATAGCCCATTTTATGGGCATACTACAATTTATTTGTTCATTCTACTATTGCTGAAAATTTGTTTTTGTTTGCTTGTTTTGTTTACTAACCTGGGGCTAAGAGTGTGCTCCTATGTGCGTTTTAACATATAGCTTCCAGTAAGAACACATATCTGTACATTTCTATTCATTTGTTAATCCTCTTCTTGGGATATAGAATTTCCAACGTGTAATCAAGAATTGCATTTTAATTTTTAAAGAAATACGGGAATGCATTGTGCAAACATTTGAGTTTTGAAAGCAAGTAAAGGAAACTTAAGTTGGTCTACTTCCTCATTCCAAACATCAGGGCTTTTAAGTCTGTTTCAAGTTCTGTTTCCCAGAAGTAAGCAGGCTAATTAGTAGCATGAATTGATTTAAAGAAAACCTGTTCTCAATTTAAAACAAAGAAACAAACAAATATTCTGAAGCATCAAAGAAAAAGGAGAAAATATTAAAAAGGTCATAGGAACTCCTAAAGAGAAACTTTCATATGAATTCCTAGAAACTTTTATAGTCACAACTCATACCAATACTTAGTGAACTGAAACTGGGTCTTATCAATGAACCCAGAAAAAACTAAAGTGATTTCTAAGATATAAAATATAAAATCAGCATTGGAAACATTTCATATAGAATGGTGGAACTGTCTCTGAAGAAGATCAAATAATGAAACAGAAGGCAAATTGGAATAATCTTAAAAGTGTACTTAAATAATCTCAAGAGAAGATGGAGAATGAGAATATACTATGTGAATAATAGAAGTCAACAGAGAAGAATGCAGAATAAAGAGAGATGACTACATAAACAAGAATAATAATAAATAGTAATAAAAGAAAAAAATTCTAGAACTAAAGTAAATAAATTCCCAAGACTGGGACTTGAGAGAAATCAAAAGGCCTATGGTGTTCCAAGTAATATGTATAAATGTAAACTACTATGAAAAGTCATTAACAATTTTTAACTTTAATTTTCAATATCAGTATACAGTGAACAACCTATCAATCAAACAAATACTGATTAAATAACTTTTCCAAATACCTTTTCCTGAATAAAGCACTGGCAGGTGTGATCCAACATCTTAAGACGTGGAATTCCACCCTTTGAACTCAGCAACAGTGTCGATGGTCTCTTTGAATTTTCCTAGCACCTAGTTCACTCAGCACGTGTTCCTAATTGATCTTTCTTTAGTCTTACAAATACATATTGTACAAGTTATATCTCAATATGTCCCAAGACATCTCAAAAAGACGTGTGGGATCAATGATGAACATTCAAGGGTTAAGTAATATGGATATCTCAAAACACAGGTACAATTCTGTACCAATAATGGACTATGCACTAAATATGATTGTTGTTTTTGAGAAGAAATATTTGGATTTAATTAAATAACATAAAGATAGCAAAAAGACTAATAAAAATTAATTAGAATAAAGAACACCAAAAGGAGAGCTAGGACTAAAAAATCGTAACTGGTATAACTACTTGAACAAAATAGGACACAAAGGGAAAAAAAAGTGAAAATTAATGAACTCTACTTTCACGATAAAGGTCCATAATTGTCAGAAGGTAAGAGAAGCTCTGATAGTGGTCAAATTTTCTTTTTTCAAAGATATGTATGGAAGAAGACTATTCTTATATTTCAAAACTTGCGATACATTATAAAATGATTAATTATTAAGAAATAGTAAAATGAGACCATAAAATGGAATTATAGAAGATGGCATCTAAATAATAATTAGAATACTAGATTTAAGTGGTTTAAAACCTCTATTAAAAGAGGAAGAAACTTAGGGGCACCTGGGTAGCTCAGTCACGAAGCGTCTGCTTTCAGCTCAGGTCATGATCCCAGGGCCCTAGGATCCAGCAGGAAGCCTGCTTCTCCCTCTCCCATTCCCCCTGCTTCTCCCTCTCCCATTCCCCATGCTGTGTTCCCTCTAATGCTGTCTCTCTCTGTCAAATAAATAAATAAAATCTTTAAAAAAAAAAGAGAGAGAAATAAACTTAAATTGAATTAATAAATATATAATATATTTAAATACACTTTTAAAGAAATCTATGTAGGGCACCTGTGGGGTCTGCTGGGAGCCCCACACTGTTGTATGTGGGTCAGTGTGGACCTGAGTCCACCTTCATCTGGAGTCAGGTGTTCCAAGCACAGACATGGGTCAACCAGAGCCTCATCTGCTTCCCTCTGCCCTTCCTTGCCAGGACCAGACTGACCCTCTCCATGGAGGTGCCAGCCTAAGCACAACTGTATTTGTGGACTGCTATTTGTAAGGGCTCATTCAAGGAAGGATTTTTGCTGGAAGAGGTAAGACAACATGAAACTTTTAGCCCTGGTGATTCACGAAGCAGCAGCACAATTTTTTTTTGCAAACAATTGAGACCCATCATCAGCCTTGTTCAAAACATTTAAGTTTTATTGACTGCACAAGCAAAATTAACAAACAGAGTTCGGATGGGATCCTTAAAGATCGGAGAAAGAGAATTACTGGCGGTACAGATTCTGGGGAAACATACACTAGAAATATGCAGAGAGCAGGTTATCCATGAGCAGCTCCCCTGCATCCACTGTGTGCAAGATCTCGTCTTCTTTCTCTTCAGCTTCACCTCTGTCACCAACACTCCCACTCATGCTTTGGAATAAATGTGTTTTCTTTAGACCAAATTGGAAGAACTGAAAGGAAATCCTTTGTTCTTCCCAACCTAGGCAATACTAACCCGGGTGAGTGCAAAGTGCCTTCAGTCATAAATACATCCCAAAGTTATGCCAAAGTTATTAAAGAGCATAATACTGAGTTTTTTGACAAGGTTGGAATGATGAAACACATCAGAGTGATTTACAGTTTTATTTATTTATTTTTTTAAAGATTATTTATTTATTTGACAGATACATAGCGAGAGAGGTAACATAAACAGGGGGAGTGAGAGAGGGATAGCAGGCTTCCCACCAAACAGGGAGCCCAATGTAGGGCTCTCAATCCCAGGACCCTGGGATCATGACCCGAGCCGAAGACAGATGCTTAACGATTGAGCCACCCAGGCGCCCCTGATTTACAGGTTTATAACACACTTCACATAAGCCAGTGTGTGCAGATGTGGAAGACTGAGCTAATTGTTGAATCTTGTCTGGCAGAAGGGAACATATTAAGAAGACAAATCACTCAGAGGGAATATATATAGAACAGAAAAAGATTATAGCAGGTGATGACGCTAAGCAGACAAATGTCATCTGAAAATTTGGAACCAGTGTTTGGTCCTCACATGTCATAATTAGGTTTTAGTAGAAAGTTGAAGCACCCTGGGAGATACAGATGCCTCTGATCAGCCTCTCTCTCACTCTTTTTTTTTTTTTTTTTTTTGCATCCATACAATCAAGAAAGTACTTTGAGCCATTCTTACATAAAAAGTTGTATCCTTGTGCCTGGACCTCAGATCATGGGCTCTTCGAACTCTGCTTCCAACAAGGCCAGACTAAAGTATCCTGGAAGTAAAGAAGACCTTCTTCCCCAAGAGTAGCTGGAGACAGAGTTGAGACATCAGGTAACAGTGATTATGAAAATTGGATTGACCCCCATGGACTCTTTAACAGGGAATACTCAGATTTGAGGGATTACCAGCCCATGACACATCCCCATGGGGGCTCCAGGAACAATTAGACCTCCTAGATTTCACTACAAGAAAAGAAACTCTCCATTTAGCACTGTTTTCTTGATTACTTGTTGAGAAAAAAAACTTTGAGGACTTAATCTGGAGGGGAGCCTGCTTCCTCAGATCCCTGGACTCCAAAGAGGAGAATTCCTATGCACAGAACTGTAAGGGCCTAGAATTTGTGGGTCTCACCTTTTGACACAGATTTCAATAGAGAATCATTAAGAATATCAAATTGCCAGGGCACCTAGGTGGTTCAGTTTGTTGTGCATCCAACTCTTGATTTCAGCTCAGGTCATGGTCCTGGGATAAAGCCCTGCCTCCAGCTTCCCACTCAGCAGGGAGTCTGCTTGTTCTCTCTCTCTCTCTCTCTGTCCATCCCCCACCTCAAAAAAAATAAGTTTTTTTTTTTTAAAAAGAATATCAAATTGTCCTAATTCTGGTACTATTCATAGATATACTGGTATATTTAGGCAAAGTAAAATTTATGAACATAAATTTCTTTAAAAGAAATTAGAAATTAAATACTAAGCACCAGTAGTCTATGAATTAGTCTATAAATGACTAATAATTAGTCTATAAGTGAAAAACTTACCCTTTGCACTATCATGTCTCGAATTTGTTTTTCAAAAGAAAGTGAGTTTAGCACAGTCTGCAGAGAATCTTCTTTCTATGATGAGCCAAGTTCATCTTTGCCAGAAAAAATTTTTTGATAAGAAACCTGATTGGAACAAATCAGATTTGCCTTCTCTTGTCTTATCAGATATGACCTGGAAAGTTTGAAAGAGAGGGCTTTGTTTTAACCTTTTTCTACTAGCCTAATGTGTATTGGCACTTAAAATGGCTGCCTTTAAAAAATATACAAATGCTAATTACCAATAAGTAATCATGCAAATAAGTATGTCATAAAATAAATAAATTTTCTTTTGGAGGATTACAGTGATTTCTGTCTTGTGCTACCCAAATTTATGGTCTCTGTTCTGAAGTTCTAAAGGAAGGACATACAGCAGTAGATAACAGAAAGGCATTAGGTACCAGATCCAAACTTTATGATGATCAGATTCCAGAAACAATGGATTTAGTTCATTATATGTGAAGGATACAATTCATTTAGACCACCTGACAAATCCTAGTCTCAATTTGATTTGTGGAGGAAAGATACTTAATAAAATGTTTGGAAATCATTTTAAGATGTATTTATTTATTGTTTTAGAGAGAGCATGTGGACAGCATGGGAAGGAGAGAGAGAATCTCAAGTAAACCCCTCTACGGAGCACAGAGCCCATTGCAGGGCTCCATCTCGAGACCCTGAGATCATGACCTTAGCTGAAATCAAGAGTCAGATGCTTAACCAACTCAGCCACGCAGGTACCCCAACTGGGAATCTTGAATGAAGGTTCTTTTTAAATTGGGGATGGGGTGAAAAAAACCCTTATGGGCTACAGTTTAAAATAAGTACTGAGTATCTATATTTTGTTTTTATAATCTTTTTTTTTTTTCAAATATAGAGATTGTTTCAGTGTCTCTCAGACTGGAAAAAAATAAAATACCTTTTAGTTCATTCTAAATTCAGGGAATATTAAACTAAACTCACAGCTTTCTGCTTTGAGTTCATAAAATTGAAAGTCAGAACAGATTAAATAAATTAAACGTTTCATTTAATATCATAGAAAAGTAAGGATAAAAATGAAAAGAAACAAACTTTCAATGGCTATTTTCAGGATAATAGCTGAACTAGACAAGTTTGCCTGCAAATATTGATCAAAGTGTCTGACTAATTGCCTTGGCACCACTATTTTAGTAGGGATGAGATAAAATTGAACAGTGTTGGTACTAATTCTTATTTAGATTTCCAGATTACATACTGGGGCTTTAAATCAAAGGATTTAGTGGCACAATAGGCAAAATGTATAACATGGGTCAAAGGTACGGATATAATGCTCCTTAACCTTACTAATACAAAAAACAAAGAAACAAAACAAAACAAAAACAAAAAAAACTTACTAATACAGTAGATAAGATCTGCAGAGGAGACTGATGATGTTCATACTTGCTGTGAATGGATATTGTCAACATAAGATTTATACTCACAAGTTTGCATACATTTCATGTTATTATATTTACTTTATAAATTTGTTTTGAATATAACAGAGAAACTCACCATGAGATAAAGTAGAGTCTTCCGAAAGCTATGTTTTCCTTTGTTTATAGCAATTGAAGAAATTCTCGGCATATTCATGAAAATGAATACAATATTATAGAAAATACAACAGCAAGAATTCTGTTTTATGCATCAAGTTCTTGAATACTTTTTTGAATATTTGTCCTGCTCAGTCTCATCAACTTCAGTGCATAATTTAAGGTTTGGAAAGAACATCTCATATCATCATTTGGTTTTAACATCTACCCTGAGTATTTCCCTGATAACAAAATGTATTTGACATTATCACAGATCAAATTTTTTGTTTGGTTACATATTAACCTGCCATTTCCCTGGTGCTTTGTTTTAATATATTGAAACTAGTGGTTTTATATACAATTCATGCCAATATACCTAAACTGTGCTGAACTGTAAGTAAAAAATATAGGCTCTAAAATTTAATAAAATGCTTTTCAAGTAATGATATATATGTTCTTAGCCATCACCTAGGAATTAAATTTGAAAGGCCATTTGTCATAGCCATTTTGAAACCCCACATAGTGAAAATATTTTTATTCTATTTATGTTTTATTATGTTTTTTATAGAGTATACCAGATTAATCTGTTTTCTTATATCTGTTGCTTGAATATTTTTCACTCTGTGTCCTCCACCATACATATATTAAGCTCACCATTAACCCCTTTGAATTTGTTTAAAAATACATTTCATTCACGATGTAATCGATATTAGATTTAACCTTGGTTCCTTTCTTTTTCCCCACTTTCTCATTAAAATAGACCAAGATACATTGGGAGACATAAACCATTTTTTAAGAGGATAAATATAGTCCACATAAATGTAATAGGAAGCAATGAACTTTTAGAAAAAAAAGTAGAAGACATGCTATCTTCTGAGAATTAAACTGGTAAAATACAGACAAAAAGAGTGAGGTTAGAGGTTTATTGCTGATATTAAGATGGAGATACTTGAATATTTGCATAACAAAGTAAATAATGTGGATATTGGGGGGAAGCAGCTGTTACTGTGAGTAAGGAATAGCCCAGACTTCGCAGTATGGGAGCCAGATATTCTTATTTTAAACAAATTCCTAATTTAATTCTTTTGTAAATTACAGATGTTTGTATGGAATTTAAATCTGATACTTGTATTTGCTCATTTTTTGTGTGTGAGGTTTTTTTTTTCCATGTACTTTCAGAAAGGGTCTTGTTTTAAGTAACTTGTCTTACTTCGCAGTGTTTTCTTCTACATGCATGACTCTGTGTGTGTGTGTGTGTGTGTGTGTGTGTGTGTGTGTGTTTAATGCTTAAAAAAATTATATGTGGTAGCTTGTTTTGTAGGATTTTATGGCTCTGTCAGCTTTCCCCTCTGGATTATTTTCTTCCTTTGCTCATGTTCTATAGAGATCAATTTTGATCCCACTGTTAGTTGTTACTCCTCAACATGGATTCCCATTCCAGAAAGGAGCTCTAGTGGGTCAGTTTGAGCATTCGAAGGGGACAAACTGCTTCAGCCCCTCAGATAATCTTGCCGTGTGGTCCTTGAGTTCACTCCTGTACTATCGTGGGGGAAAACCCCTTAGGTTTGGCTATTGTTCTCAGATTGGTCCACAGTATGGTCCAGCGAATATCTGTTGGCTACTTAGTGTTCTCTTATTTGGGAGTCTGTCAAATAGCACATTGTTCTGTCCAACCCCATGCAGTTCCTGAGGCAGATGGCAGTTATTCCCCACCTGTGGACGTATTGGGGGATATGTTGTGGGGATATCTCATCACATAGTTTTGTTGTAAATTCTATCTGTGTCGTTATTTTGCTGTCTAGTTACTTTGCCCATTTTTATGTGGGAATTCAAGATAGAAACTATGCCTGGCATTCTAAATTTATATATTTTTTGAAGATTTTATTTGTTTATTTGAGAGAGAGAGAGAAAGAGAGAGAGAGCTCCTAAAAGCAGTGGGGAGGGGAAAGCAGATTCCCCACTGAGCAGGGCGCCTGATGCAGGGTTTGGTCCCAGGACGCTGGGTTCATGACCTGAGCTGAAGGCAGATGCTTAACTTACTGAGTCACCCAGGCGCCCCTAAATTTATATTTTTAAATAGGTCTATAGGTGATTTTATATATCACTGTAGTACCTAAGAGTATCTCAGCTCCAGTGCCTACCAACAGCTAACCTCAGTCTGTGTTTCTCTCAGTCTCAATATATGAGAGAGAAAACCTGAGTGATTATTAGCCAGAAAATTTGGTTTATTCTCATGTCCAACCAGAATGATCAGCAATGGGTGGTGATAGGAACTATTACATATTTTTAAGATTGAAAAGTACAGATCAACAGAGGGAAAAAAAGGCTATTTAACCTTTATCATAACTCTAACTTATGGTTTTCTCTGAAATATTAAAACATATAACTAAAAAATAGGAAAAGGATTTCCTTCTCAAGGTATTGCCTCTGCCTGAACTCACCCTGTGCCCCATCATTTGGCGGGCTGATTTCAACTTTTTCATCACATGTCAGTCCTGGTCCCTAAACCTTCCTTGACCCATCCTTTTCTTTCAGTCTGAGTTAAAAATTTTCTCATTCATCCACGATGTTTCAATTTTTTATCTTTTTGTCTTTTCCATACAACAACACTAAATTCCTTAGGATGGGAATTGTGTTTTTCTCTCTGTATCTCCAGCATCAAGCATGATATTTTTCATGGAGATGAAACTAATGATGATGAATGAATAATTGATGAAGGAGTGAAATGAATGAATGAATGAACATAAATAATTAATAATTTCACCACTTAGCAGTCCTCATTGGCTATTTATGGCAGGCTGAATGATACCCCTCAGCCCTCCAAGATATTTATGTACTAATCTCTAGAACCTGTGAATATTGTTACTATATATAGCAAAAGTGTGATTTTGGATCAAAGAATGTGATTAAGGATCCTGAGGTGCAAAGATTGGTTATCCTAGATTATCTGGATGGGTCCTAAATATAGTCACAGTGGTCCTCGAGGGAGACCATGTGGGGTAGGAGATGCGACTATAGGAGAAAGAATTAGTGAGTCTGGTAAATGGTCACTAGCTAGAGAATGCAGGCAGGCTATGAGTTGGAAAAGGCCAAGAAACAAATTCTCCCTTAAAGCCTCTAGAAAGATGTAGCCATGTCAACATCTTGATATTAGGCTTCTGACCTCCAAGACTGGAAGAAAATACATTTGAGTTGTTTTAAGCTTCTTATTCCATAATAAATTGTTACAACAGCCGTAGGAAACTAAGGCCTATTTTGGCACCACAAAGTGGTGAACTGCTTACCAGATCCCTAAAAATGTGAAAAAGTCATTTTGGAATTGTATGAGCAGAGGCTGAAGGAGTTTGAGAGAATGATAGAAAAGGCTGAGTTTGCCTGAAACAAACTACTGGTAGAAATGTGACCGTTAAAGCTAATGCGGGTAAGGGCTCAGAAGGAAGTGAGGAACACAGCAAGCCTGTATCATCTTACAGAATACCAAACTAGTTAAAAACAGAATATATTTAGGTATATGAATGTTGAAGATACTTCTGTTGAGGGCTCAGAAGGAAATAAGTCCCAGAGAGAAGGGGATTCTTGTCACGTAGTGGCAGAAAACTTAGCAGAATTGTGTCCTACACTTGTGTTAGGAGCAAAGCTTGTAGAAGAAGAACTTGGATATTTAGCTGGGATGATTTCCAAGCAAGTACTGAAGGGACAGCTTGGTTTCTTCTTGCTGCTGATGGAAGAGGGAAGAGATAATTGAGAGACCTCTTGCCCAAAAAGAAACTAGAACTTGATTTGAGAGATTCTCAGCCTTTCCTGATGGTAAAAGATGCTAACATTGGGGGATTCATTGTAAGGAAAGCATACTGTAGAGAGAAAGTCAAGGATTTGGCTGGATAATCTCTGACAGTGACCCCAATGGATCTAAAGGCCAAAGTATCCAGCCACACAAAGAGCTCTTTGAGGAGATTAGGCATGTCATTCATGGACCCCCTCAGCCATCTCAGCAGAGTCAGGGAATAGAGATAGGATTATCGTATCTAAGATCTGTGGAGGAGTCGCTTATCTAATGGAGTGAATCCCTGAGATACACGCAGAAGACCCTCAGTTTGTTTCGAATGTTAGACCAGCAGAAACACTGTCAGCTGGAACCGAAAAGGACAGAGAGGGGATGAAGTGAAAGGAGACTTTCAGACTTCCAAGATTCTATAGGAATAAAATAGGCTAAAAACATGACTCCATTGCAAGCACATGCTTTCCTTCATGAAAAGGGCAGGATGGTTCAGAGAAACTATAGGCCTAGAGGGTAGAGCTCTGAGCCCAGAAAATAGAATGATGAGCCCAGAAGGCAGAGTGCCTTGCCAGAGAAGAGCAGTCCCGGGTCTTGAAACCTAACAGGGTTTGCCCCGTTGGATTTTGAAATTGTTTTTTGCTGAGGATGCCTTTTTCCTTACATTTTCTCTTTCTTTGTGTGAGAATGACTATAACTATTAACCTATGCTTGTCACATTGTGGTTTGGGAGCAGATAACTTGTTTTTAAGTTTTATAGGTCCATAGATGGAAAGAAATTTTTTCCAGGATGTATTCAACACAGACTCCCAATCATACCTAATTTAAATAAGTTAAATGGTGAGATTTGGGATCTTTGAATGGATGAGACTTAATGAGATTTGGGGCTGTAATGGCTTGATACTTTGGGGGACCTTAGGATATGGTAAATGTATTTTGTGTTTGGGATGGACATTAATATTTTGGAGGCCAGAGGATACTCTATGGTAGGCTGAATATTATTCTATGCTCCTACCATATGACTCTGTCCTACTTCCTGTAACCTGTGAATATGTTACATTATATATACAGAGAGATTCTGTAGATGTGATGAAATCAGGAATTTTGAGATTATTTTGGGCAATCTGGGAGCAGAAGAGGAGGCAAATCTAATGATAATTGTTTTATTTTTTAAATATTTATTTGAGAGAAAGAGAGCACACGCATGCAGAGAGGAGAGCAGAGGGAGAGGAAGAGTCTTAAGCAGATTCCATGCTGAGCACAGAGCCAGATGTGGGGCTCAATCTCAGGACCCTGAGATCAGGACCCTGAGATTGCAACCTAAGCTGAAACCAAGAGTTGGATGCTTTACCAACTGTGCCACCCAAGTGCCCCACTAATGATCTTATAAGAAAGAGACAAGAGGGTGAATGAGGAGTAGAAGTCGTGATGGCAGAAGAAAGAAGTTGGAGTTATGTAAAGAAAGGTCCATGGGCCAAGAAATGCAAGTAGCCTCTAGATGCTGAAAAAGGAAAGGAAACAGAATTCCTTCTGAAGACTACAGAAGGAACACAGTCCAAATGACCCACTGATTTTAGACTCTAGACCTCCAGAACTGTAAGAGAATAAATTTGTATTGTTTTGTGCCACTAAATTTTGTATAGAAGCAGTCAGATACAAACACACTGTCATATCTTTGTTGTTGTTTCTGATCAATAACATATACTTCTAAGTTATGTAAAAATTAACTGGCAATTGTTTTGTGTTAGATAGAGAATATTCCCAGTAAAGATTTGAAGACACTCTTCATTTTTTTTAAAGATTTTATTTATTTATTTGACATAGAGTGAGAGATCACAAGTAGGCAGAGAGGCAGGCAGAGAGAGAGGGGGAAGCAGGCTCCCCGCCAAGCAGAGAGCCCGATGCAGGGCTCCATCCCAGGACCCTGGGACCATGACCTGAGCCGAAGGCAGAGGCTTTAACCCACTGAGCCACCCAGGCGCCCCGAAGGCATTCTTCATTTTAATAACTACATGAATGTATGAATTTTCTCAAGGTACTTGGGGATAGATTCTAGTCCCATAAATATGAAAGTCACTACCAGATGTTTCTTTTCCTATGAAATGTTTTTGCCACAGGCAAGCTTTTATCTTCTTCCTCACTGTTACTTTGTATTCTCAATGTCTGACCTTCAGAGATTGAGGCATCTCCCAACATACATTAGACCACACAAGGGCACTTAATCATGTAAACAGTAAAATCAGTCTTGCTGCTAATCTTTTATCTAATGGCAAGTTTCTTAGCTGTTTTTACTTTGATGGTGATGATGAAAGGAAATACTTTTATTATTCCACAATGCACATTCCAACTTGAGAATCCCAACATGCACTGGTTGTAATTATAATAAAAAAATCTTGTTTCCTTTTCTTCTTTCTTGATTGTAGATACATTAGCACTGGTCTGGAATAGAATGCCACTCCAATTTCAGTTTTCTTTTTGGAATATGTAATGTAGGGGAAAAAAATGATACAGCTAGTGATATTTTATCCATGAAAAGAACATTAGTTTTTCCTTTTGTTATGTTACAGGGTATGTTGGAGATAATGGATTACAGTGAAGCCATCTTCTTTGTGATTCATCAATCTTGGTGGGTGGGGGACAGCATCCACTCTGCTCTTAATGATTGGTTTCTAAGTGACATGGCCTTTTGTGGCATGAAAAAAAAAAAGGCTAGTTTCTAAGGGTTGAGAATTACATTTAGCAAGAAGACAGAAGATGTACTTATTGTCAATGAGTAAATTAAGATGACAAAAAGGATATGGAACTGTTTAGGCTTCATCTTTAGAGTAATGAGAAGTAGAGTGGTTTCTCACACAGTCACACATCCATAGTCCTTTTACCTGTAGAATAATTAAACAACAAAAGCAGTTTGTGGTTTGGAAGATTCCACATTTATAAGATCAGCCAAACAGAACCGCTTGATTTAAGCCGCTAATCTTAAATCCGTGGTTCAACTCTAAAAGAAAGGTTTTAAATCTGATTTATAAATTATCCAGTTTAAATAATTGGATAATTGACAAGACAACTAAAACAGCTAGATTAGCTCTGATTTTAATATGTTAATCCTCCAAAGTTTAAAATGCTTTGGTCATCATATGTGATAGACTCAGCCACATACCAATGCTATTAATCACTTTTTAAAGCGAACTTTAAAATTTATGAATATTTCCATTTATTAATGGGTCCTCTTATTAGCTTCATTTATTTTTCACTTTTTTTTTTTGCAAAGTTTAAAAGTGTCGGAGTTTATAGCCTATAGGCTTAGGGCACTAGAGTGCATCTTTTTCACCTTTAAACCTGAAAAAGACAACTAAAATTTGGATTCTAGAAGATTAAGTTTCTTTGATCTCCCAAGACAATATAGTGATACCTCCAATACCTACAACCTGTCTCTGGACAATTTCTCACTTTTGTCTTCTGTTCCATTATAGTCCTGTTGTCAAATCAATGCTGACAGTCATGTGCCTCTTGCTTATGAATTCATAGAAAAGTTAGTAAGGAAAAAAATTAAATATCTGGGAAGGATTGGAATACAATCACTGAAAGCTATTTACCCACCCACACCACTTCTAGTATTTGACCTCATGCTTGTAACCCCTTTGGGTTTCAACAGAATCTCTTGATTATTAACTGAAATACTGAGATTATTATTATGTTAATTAGTCATTATTTTTAAAGAAAGTTTGTTCCCCTTAGGATTTCTAATTTATTCCTTTGGATAGCTAGTGTATAATTATACCGTATTTCCGATGAGAAAGATAAATGAGATAGAAACCATGGCCATCTTGATGAGACATCCCAAAACTCTACCAAGCTGACCTCTTTTTGAGCCTTGTTAGTTTTATTTGAGAAAGCACACATTCATTTCATTATTTACTCTCTGAAATGTCACTACACCTGAAAATTGGCCCCCAAGTTGTAGGTAACAATTTTCTAAATGCATTATCCACTTACACAAATTCAGAGTCAAAGCAACCCAAATCCTTTCAAGAAAAACTAAAAATAATTATTACTTCCTCCACACTCCCAATGGAGGACATTTAAAATTCCTTTTAAGATTATAAGAGAAATAATTAATTCTTTATTTCTTAAGCTTATTCATTCTGGGCCATTGAAAATGAGGAATTTTATCTTGGATATTTAATGAATAATTTTTTTTACATATTAAAGTGATACTTTGTCAGGCCTTTTAAGATAAGGAAAGATAGATGGTAGAGCTTTGGGCTCTACCATTTACCATGGTTGGTAGGGCCAGAGAACTTAGTTTTGTCATCAGACTGACTATATCTGAACTAGGCTACATCATTTCATTTGGACAAATTACTTCTACTTCTTTTTCTGTAAAACAAGATAAAAAAAGACCTCATTATAGATCAAATGAGATAGTCCATGTAAAGCACTTGGTACACTGCACTGCCTGGTACAAAACAAGCTCTCCGTGTGTTAGATGTGTTTATTAATCATGATAACACAATTCATGGTTATATACTGGCATTCCAACTCTAGTATTAGACTGTAGAATCAGAACAAATAACCTGATCAGCCAATTTCTGGCTCTGTTCTATGAAAATATAAGTTAATAGAAGAAAGGAAAAGGCCATTGAATGTCTGTATTATAAAAATGGGCTGAATTACAGATTCCTTTAAATGATTAGTCCTCCTAATGATTTTAGAAGATGACCCAATTTACAAAAATACAACTTAGAAAAAACATTTCTGGAATTGAACTATTGTGTGGAGGTGGTATACCACTTTTAAGAACATATTGATGTCAGTTTTCTATTTGCTTTGGTGGTTATTCTGCTGGGTTGAAGATAAACCTCCATGAAGAATGCAAGTGATTTGTTGCCATATTTCAGGTTCCCATTTTGACTGTC
This sequence comes from Nasua narica, assembly GCA_028533885.1. Lineage (NCBI taxonomy): Eukaryota > Metazoa > Chordata > Mammalia > Carnivora > Procyonidae > Nasua > Nasua narica. The sequence goes on along the minus strand of CM052798.1, from coordinate 80,829,164 downwards.
TTTAAAACACAGTCATTTTTTTCTTTATTCTCCCTCCAAAACGAGAAAGCTGATGGTTTGGAAGAAAAATAATACGGCAGGTTTTCTAGATCCAATAATGCTGTATTTCCTTTCATGGGGCCCACTCAGATTAGTGTAAGTACCCTGCAGGAACCACAGGGTCTCTAACTTCTCCTGCATCATTTTTTGTGCCTAGAATTATGCTTTTTTATGCAATCATTAAAATAAAAATTTCTCACTAAATCAAAGTCATGTTTTCCTAAAGATAATATTAATGTATGAAGTTTTTTTTTTTCCTTTAGAAAAATGTTAATATCTGAGTGGAAGGCCCTGAAAATAATACAATTGCAGGAAATTTATTTTGTGCCATTTATAAATTAAAAGAACACATGCAGAAAACATGCAGAAAATTCTTTTGGAGCTAAATTAAAAAAATTTAAATTGCTTTGTGAATTACTGTAATTAACATAATTTGATAAAGTAAATGATTTGTACCTTTTTGCTATCTGCTTTTAGTGGGACTTGAAATTGACATTTTTGACTCACATTTAAGGATCTTCCTATGGTCCAGCAAAATATACCAAATCACACATAAAATACACATTCTGAGAAGTTCTTAAAGCTCAAATTTAAACTTATCAAAATTTATCAAAATATCAAAATATCAAAAATATCAAAATTTCACTTCCACTTCCTTCTATCATTTTCTATGTTCTTGATATCTTTTTACTATTGCTACTATTTATGGAGAGATGATATCGAAATAAATGTTTTGTATATTTTACCTCATTTATTCCTCATGATACAACTTTGTGTTAGACATTTTTCTCATTTAAAGGATGAGATCAGTTAAACTGGGAGGGGTTAAATAACTGGCCTGAGGTTGCATGGCTACCAAATGATGAAGCTAGACTTCAAACCAGGATTCCTAATTAAAGTGCAACTCGACTATGGTTTTGTATGCCAGGAGTACTATTTGTCACTAAAAAGACAAGACGTACAAAATAACTACCATCTAGATATAAAGTATGATGTAGTTGATAAAGGAATCAGACAGTAAACCGGGATCAAGAGTTTTCCTGGAGGCAGTTGAAACATTTTCATAGAGGAGATGGCAGTTGGGCTGAGTCTTGAGAGATGAGTGAGAGTTTACCTGGAAAGTAATGGTATCACAAAAATTGTCCAAGACATGGAAATAAAGCATGGAGATAAAGAGATATTTTTGGTTGTCCTTTCAGGGGAGTGCTAGGTGACATTTTGTGGGTCAGAGCTGTGTACCTTTGGTTAACTTCCTATTCAACAGGCTATTTTCAATTCTTAAGGGATAGGGACTTAACTTTTAGAAAACTGTCACACAAATGATTCATTCAGAGGAATGAAAGTGATTTTTTTCCCAGTAAAGATAGAATTGATTTCTATATAGCACAAATCATATCCCTAAATATTGCATTTTATCACTGTGGGATATGGGATATTAACTAGACTTGAATATAGGCAAACTTATTTCAGTTTGCTAAGTAAATACCGTGTGTGTTTGTGTGTGTGTGTGTGTGTGTACAGGCCCAGTGGTCATATATTTATATATATAATATATATGTATTTATATATATTAATCAAATTTTTTCAGGTTCATTTTATATTTTCATGATAAAAATGCAAATTTTTTAAGGAAAATTATATTTTACATAATGTAACAATGAGGTATGGATATTTTCATTCAGCAACTACCTCAAACATACAACAGACTCGTAAAATTGCCTGGCATCTAGGGGTCGCACATACATCTAAAATATAGGAGAGAAGAATAGTTTGGGGAATGCATGAAACAGCGGAAGCAAGCAAGTCCCACTTTCTATAGACTTGAATTCCATGCTAAGCAACTGGAGTTATCATGTAGGTATAACAGTTAGGTTGAACAAAAAACTCATGGGTTAAAGTCAGAAAACAGCTGTATCCTTTTTTTAATGCCTTGGCAAGCCCACTTGGTTGGAACCTCTCTACATTGGGATTCAATTAAAGAAAAATGCAGTAACTTTTCTGGATACTCAATAAATTATAGTGAAACGTATAAATTCAGTAATTAATATGCTCAATATTAGGTAATCAAAATTTCCAACCTCATTCAAGTTCTGTCATTCACTCTGCAGCTTGGCCCTGTTGCAAGGCTGGTGAGCAGGCAGAAGAGGTCATGGTCATTATCTCCCCACTTTCCCTATAGACTCTGTGCTCTGTTTCTCCACTGCCACTTAACAGGTGGTAAGTAATGGCTCCTGAATCTTACTTGACTGGTTCTATCCAGGTTGTCAAGAATTAGACCTCTCTTGGCTTGCTAAGCATTTAAACCTACTCTTTTCCCGTAAGGCACTTTTGAAGGTAATTTGGAGAACGGAATTCTCTTAAAGGCTTACAAGTCCTTCAAGATAATGAAGTCCATCATGACTAGTAGTCATAGTCCATCTATCGTGATTGTTGTACTTTACTTTGTTTTATCATGATAGTATGTTGACCATCATACTATCATGATTGTTTTAACATATGTAAAATATATAAAGTACAAAATAAATGTTCAATAAATGTTTATTGTTATTATTGTTAAATTTTGAAATACCTGCAACACGTGATTATAGCCACAAAAGAGACATGGAGATATGTTTGAAAACTTCAATTTCCTCTTTCATATAATCTTAACTATCTTAACAGTGACTCTAAACATAATTTTAAAATGATAATATACATATACAAATACTGTTTTCAAGGATTATTAAATGTTTATGTAAAAATACTTTGCCAAATCACAATGAATTTCTGGCATAGTCATCTTGAGTTATTACACATTTTTGATTTTTTATTACCAAACTGATTGGAATTAATTTTGTTTGCTCTTTTTTCAGTTCCCAGGCACCAACCTAATTGATACTGTGTTTCTGCTTCAGTTGATTAGTTTTTCTGTTTATATGCAATTTGGGGTTTGAAGGGAAACAATGATAAGCAGATTGAATGTCAGTAAGTTTATCAACATATAGCTTTTCTGTTTGAATGGAATGTGAATGTAAAAATTTATTAAAACTCACCTTTGAAGCCTAAGAAGAAATAGTTCTGAAAAATATCTAATGAGATGGCAAATGAAATTCTCTAAATGCACCACCAGCCATTACAGTCTTTCTTAAAATATAACAAACCAATTGACACATTTCTCTTTAATTCTTTTCTAGTCATGGTAGAGACGCTACCTCCAGAATCCTGATGAAAGAAGTAAGTGGTATTCTTCTTGCTTCCATTTAGGTTGTTTTGTTTTGTTGCCTTCCCTCACTCTTAGGATTCTTGTTCCACAACCTTCTCTAATCTTTATTTCTGTTTTCAACACTCATACCCAAACAATACGTTGACTTACTTAAAGCACATAGCATGCAGATATGTCCATCTTCTGTGTGATTATTTTAGATGACTTAAAAAATCTATATTGATAACATTTCTAAGGTTCTGGCCTCAAAGTTACTTAATCTCCCAAATTCCATTGAACTTTTTCAGAATCTCATTTCAGCAACCCACTAGTTTCTTTCAGCTTATTATCAAACAAACACAAAACAAAACAAAATCAAACCAAACCCTACCAGTCTCAAGACTTGAGCCCTGAATGTCCTAAGGAATTCAACTTAGAAATATTATATTACGTCCCCTTTATATTCCTTATTTCCTTTTATTTGTAAAATATTATCTACTGATAGCTATTGAGGGATGCTTGAATGCACTTGTTTAAACATGTAAAAAGACTCCATTGTGGGCAAGGGGGTATATGGGAAATCTCTGTATCTTCCACTGAATTTTGCTGTGACCCTAAAGCTGTTCTGTAATATATATATATATATATATATATATATATATATATATATATATAATATTTATATATTTATATACATATAAGTAAATAAAAATAATAATAATATTTATTTATATGTATATAAATTCCTCTATGCATTTATGCAGTCTAACCTTCTGTGGGCTCTTTAGGAACACCTCAGAAATCCCTGTGTACTCCTATATGGTCTTCTTTCCAACCTTTTATAGCTAGATCTTTTCAAATTGTCATAGATCTTTTCAAAAATTATCTCGAGGTCCTAAACTACTTTATCAACCAATGGCCTTAATATCAGATGTTCCATATTATGTCATTGAAAACCGCCGGACCGTCTGGAAGTGGTTCCTTAAAGTTTGTTCTTCAGTGTCTTGTCAGGTCTCTCCACTCATTCTTCCTTCTGCTATCTAGGATGAAGACATAATGTCTCCCTACCGCAAGCTTTCTTGGCTCTATGCTCTCATTCCATTTCTCTACATGCCTCCTTAACCCACCTACTTTGATTGTTTTCTATTTTGGATTTTTCTTTCATGATTTCTTTCTCTCATACTTATGAATACACCTTTTCTCCCTATTTTAAATTGAAGGCAAAAACGAAAAATACTTATGTAGATTTTTCTACTCAATGAACTTATACAAAAGATATTATTTTTGTGTCTCTCAATAGGAAACCATACTGCACTGTAACTTTCACACTCACTTTTAATATTATTTTGGAATAAAGCATATATTAATATTATATATATAACATTAATATTTAACAACATATAAATCAAAATAATGGGACAAAGTATTATCTTTTTAGTAACTTCTGACTCCTAATCATCTAGAGTTTGCAGTCACATATGGAGTGTAACTTTTGCAACTATTCATTTATTGAATAGATTCCCTTGAATCTTCAACACATTTTTTAAAAGATGTTATTTATTTATTTAAGAGAGAGAGACAGAGAGAGAGCACAAGCGAGGGAGAGGGGGAAGAGGAAGAGGAAGAAGGAGAAGCAGGCTCCCCGATAAGCAGGGAGCCCACTCACGCCGGGCTCAATCCCAGGACCTTGAGATCATGACCTTAGCTGAAAGCAGTTGGTTAGCCAACTGAGCCACCTAGGCACCACTCCCTTGAATCTTTAAATTAGAAAAATTAAATTTCCAAATCTCTGTCTTAACATTCTGTAAAATTTAGCATTACTTTTATAAGACTGGTTACACATTCTCCTGAAATTTTCTCCCAACTGTCTTTCTAGATCCTTGGATATTTTATCTTCTCTGCTTCTTCAGACTCTCTTCTTTTTCTTTCCTTCTATAAACAGCCATACTCCACAAGTTCCTGCTTGATCCAGCCTTCTTCTTTCCTCCCTTTCTTTCCTGAGGTGCTTTTAATAATTCTCACATTTAGTCTCCCTCAGAGCAAAATGATCGACATATTTATATCTCAAACTGTCTTCTTTTCTGGAATTCTGAGATACAGAGTGAACTCAATTGGCCGAATCACTTTGCACTTAACCTGTTCAAGGCACACACCTATCACCATCCTCCGTAACCCTGTTCCTCCTCCTGCTAAATTTGTCTCAGTTAATGGAAGAATAGGATATTCTTCCAAGGCATGGATCTTCCAGGTCATCTTGGATTTTTCAACATCTTCTAAGTGCTCACTCTAGCATGTCACCAAGATACTATGGGTTTTACACGAGAATAGTGATGTTGTTTTCCTCAAAAAGCTTAGAAGTGGTTTTTAGTTAAATTGTAATATGGATAATCTAGAATAGGATCTAGAAAATGATCTCAAAAGAATTATTTCCAAGATTTTATTAAGACATTAGAGCATTTCAAGAAGACAATAACAAAAGTTGCGTCAGTCTTGGTAGGTGATTCAGCAGTGAAAGGCAGGAGAGCAATGAGACACAATAGTTTCTAGCAATCTCCATAGAAAAAGCATTGAGCTCTGACTCTCTGTGGTGTCTCTGTGGTGAGGATGGGTGAATTACATTATGAAGGTCAATAACACCAGTCATCAATTCATTTTAATAACTCTATTTCTTCTGTTTCTACTTTCACCCAGCCACTTCTGATTATATTTTGGCTTCCTATATCATTTTACGAAACTCAGTTGAGGCAATTGTTCAGTCTAAATAATAGTTGTATTTTCATTATAAATTAAAACATTGGCTTTTTAGGTTTAGGTTTTATATTGTCATCCGCACGAATGTTGGTACATTTCAGGGGATTTTCAAGGTCTTTTTATTTTGCTTTCTTATGAAACCTATATATGATCTATGATAATTGTATAGCTCCATGAGTTTCAGATGGTTACAACACCCATATACACCCATATAAACCAAAATCCTGATCAATAAGCAGAAATGATCAGTACCCTCAAAACTCCCTAGCCCAAGCCTCTGGAATCTTTTACATCAGTGCTCAGGACAGACTTCACAGCAGCTTCCCTCCTTCCCTTCATGGCATTTTCTGAATCATAGTTTAGTCATAGGGCCCCTTTGCTTGCAGACACTCACTGCTTCTAACCTATCTCATTATTGCCTAACTTCTAAGGTACTTTGAAGTCCTAACCTAATTTTCCTTCTCCAAAGCCTACTACTTCCCTCTCCAAAATAAGCAACTTTCCAAACTTAGAGATTCATTAGGGAAGCAAAGCAGCGGAGATTACATCAAGATAAACAGGTTGCCACCAGACCAGTGATTCTTGACCAACACTGCACTTTGCAATTATCAGAGACATTTTCAAAAATATACATATCTGGCACAAATGATCTGTTTGACTGTTTTCTGTCTTATCTGACAACCAACCTGCCACCAAATTATGTCAGCTCTGCTTTCTTTTCTTTTTTTTTTAAGATTTTTTTTTTTTTTTGTCAGAGAGAGAGAGAGAGAGAGAGCACAAGCAGGGGGAGAGGCAGGTAAAGGGAGAAGCAGGCTCCTTGTTGAGCAAGGAGCCCGATGCGGGACTCCATGTGGGACTTGATGTGGGACTCGATCCCCAGGGCCCTGGGATCATGACCCGAGCCGAAGGCAGATGCTCAACAGATTGAACCACCCAGGCATCCCAGTCAGCTCTACTTTCAAAACATATCTAGAACTCAACCATTCCTCACAGCCTCCATGACCAACCCCTCAGCAACTACCCTGTCTCATGTGGGATATTGTAATATCTTCAAATTTGGTCCCTTTCCATGTTCCAGTATGAGTCAAAGCATACCTATTTCTTTGTTCTAAAAATCCTCCAGTAGTTTTCTATCTCAGAGTAAAATTCAAAGTCCTTAAAGTAGCTTTCTAGTCCCTAAGTCTATACTGTCCAGCACAGTAGCCATATCTGCATGTTACTGCTGAGTACTACAGATACTGCATGTAACTACTGAGTACTACAGACTGAGTACTACAGTCCAAATTGAGAAGTACTATTGGTGGAAAATACACACCAGATCCCAAAGACATAGTACAAAAAAAGTTTTTAAATATGTCATTTAAAAAAATTTGTTATAGTTTAAAATGCTAATACTCCTCATATACTGGATTAAATAACACATTAAAATTAATTTTGCATGTTCTATTTTTCACTTTTTAATGTGGCTACTAGAAAATTTAAAATTAGCTATATGAGGGGCACCTGGGTGGCTCAGTGGGTTAAAGCCTCTGCCTTCGGCTCAGGTCATGATCTCAGGGTCCTAGGATCGAGCCCTGCATCCGGCTCTCTGCTCACGGGGAGCCTGCTTCCCCCTCTCTCTCTGCCTGCCTCTCTACCTACTTATAATCACTCTCTCTCTATCAAATAAATAAATAAAAATCTTTAAAAAAAGATTAGCTGTGTGACTGGGGAGCCTTCGTGGCTCAGTCAGTTAGGCATCTGACTCTTGGTTACCGCTCTGGTTATGATCTCAGGGTTGTGAGATCACCCCGTGTGGGATTTCCCCACTCAGCAGGGAGTCTGCTTGAAGATTCTTTCCCCCCACTCTCTCATGTGCTATCTCTAAATAAATAAATAATTCTTTTTAAAAAAAAAAGCTACTTAAGTGATTCAATCTGTATTCAATGTTGCCTCTCTAAGCAGACTATCTTTCTGACTTCCTTTCCTGCTACTCCTTCACTATGTCTTACCAGAGCATCTTCCTAGCTCTTCTTTGAGTCCACTAGGCTTGCTCCTGCTGCAGGGCCTTTGTATTTTCATTTTCCTTCAGTCTGGAAGGTTCTTTCCCTTAATTCAGGAAATCTTCCTCATTTCCTTGAGGCCTTTTTTAAAAACATTATCTTTACAGTGAAACCGTCTGTGACTACTTGATCTAAAATTGAAATCCATAGAACTTCTTATCTCTCTTCTCTGCTTTATTTTTTCCATGTAGTTTTTACCTTTCTGTAACACAGATTCATCTGATAGAGCAAACTGAATACTAGAGAATTTGTTTAAATCCAGCAATCTAGTTTCTGTGGGCCAAAGCACACAACCCAAAGGTTTTGGTAAGTTTTCCTCAAAGTTTATACAAATAATAGGGGCTTTAAAACAAGGACAAGTTCTCTGCAGGACTTCAAAGCACATGACTCAGCACTTATGAGTCCACATGAGTGTACCTTTCATGTTCAAGAGGTATGATGATAAATAGCAGAAGCCCAGAACTTTATCTCCTGAGAAGGATAACTGCAAGAATGTCATGGTCACACTTCTGGCCTAGGAGTGGCCTGGGTTGTTATAAGCAGAGGCACTTATGATGGAGACTGAAGCTAAATACCAATCTCTTCTTACCAATGAGCACATTAATTGGTGGATTACTAAGAACGAGAAGCATTATCCGAGAGAATTGGTCTATTAAGGTTGTCAGTAATGCTAGAAATCTCCACTCAGCAGTTATGACCATCTCTTAACACCAGAATAATGATCACATAAAGAGATCTGAGGAGACCATTGTTCTAGGATACATACTTTATTTTTTAAAATTTTATATATTTATTTGAGAGAGAGAGAGAACACAAGCAGGGGGAGCAGTAGGCAGAGGGAGAGGGAGAAGCAGACTTCCCACTGAGCAGGGAGCCTGATGCAGGGCATGAGCCCAGGACCCTGGGAGCATGACCTGAGCTGAAGGCAGATGCTTAACCCACTGAGCCACCCCGGTGCCCCTAGGGTGCACACTTAAATGTCATTTTTTGGCTGTACAGCACACTACAGGCCAATAGTCTGAAAGCCTGGCAGCCTCTTGCATTCTTAGGTCATTGCACGAGCCTTTGCATGATAGCAGTCTTCCCAAATG
>CM052798.1:80685650-80819560 GCA_028533885.1 Nasua narica | reverse complement strand
CATTTGGGAAGACTGCTATCATGCAAAGGCTCGTGCAATGACCTAAGAATGCAAGAGGCTGCCAGGCTTTCAGACTATTGGCCTGTAGTGTGCTGTACAGCCAAAAAATGACATTTAAGTGTGCACCCTAGGGGCACCGGGGTGGCTCAGTGGGTTAAGCATCTGCCTTCAGCTCAGGTCATGCTCCCAGGGTCCTGGGATCAAGCCCCACATCAGGCTCCTGACTCAGTGGGAAGTCTGCTTCTCTTTTGCCCACTCCCCCTACTTGTGTTCCCTGTCTCACTGTATTTCTCTCTGTCAAATAAATAAATAAAATATTAAAAAAAAAAAAAAGAATAGGGATGCCTGGGTGGCTCAGTTGGTTAAGTGGCTGCCTTTGGCTCAGGTCATGATCCCAGGGTCCTGGGATTGAGTACCGCATTGGGCTTCTTGCTCAGCGGGGAGCTTGCTTCTCCCTCTGCCTCTGCCTGCCACTCTGCCAGCTTGTGCTCTCTCTCTCTCTCTCTCTCTGACAAATAAATAAATAAAATCTTAAAAAAAAAGAATATACACATATTATGAGGCAAGATGGCAGAGGAGTGGGGGACTCTGTTTCAACCGGTCCCCTGAATTTAGCTATATATCTACCAAGCCATTCTGAACACTCACCAAATCAGTCTGAGATGTAAGATTATGCATCTGGACCTCTTCAGGGGCAGAGGATCATCAGTCAAGAGGTACACAGGATGGAGTTGTGATTGCATGGACAGATGTCAGAGGAAAAACAGAAGGGAGAGGGGACCACCAGAAGCTAGCCACTAGAAAGTAATACCTCAGTGCAAAAGCATCCTGCACCTGGGACCAGCGATGTCTTGGAGACCGATGATAGCAGAATGGGAAGGGACTGATAACAGTGGTCAAACGGAACACAGGGACTTAAGGGGAAAGAGCTGAGATGCCCTACAATAGATGAATGGATAAAGAAGATGTGGTCCACATACACAATGGAATATTACTCAGCCATCAGAAAGGATGAATACTCAACTTTTGCATCAACATGGATGGGACTGCAGGAGATTATGCTAAGTGAAATATGTGAAGCAGAGAAATTATGTCCCACCACTTATTTGTGGGACATAAGGAATATCTTGGAAGACATTAGGAGAAGGAAGGGAAAAATGAAGGGGCGAATATCAGAGGGGAAGATGAACCATGAGAGACTATGGACTCCGAGAAACAAACTGAGGGTTTTAGAGGGGCAGGGGTGGGCTGTGGGTTAGCCCAGTGATGGCTATTAAGGAGGGCACGTATTGCGTGGAGCACTGGGTGCACAAACAATGAATCATGGAATACTACATCAAAAAGTAATGATATACTGTATGGTGACTAACATAATATAATTTAAAAAATAAAATAAATGAAATAAAAAAGAAGATGCACATATTACATAACAAAAATGCAACACAAAAAAATTTCCAAATCTAACTGTATAATAGTCACCGACAAAGACAACGAAGTATTTAAAATCAGATAAAATAAGCCAAATTAGTGGGGCTGCCCATGACATCCAGTGTTTACACCTGCTCTCTCTTTGGTCCCTGGCAGAGACCAAAGCTGGAACAGCTTCTACAGTACATGTCTGATGCTCCCCATATACAATACAGGAAACATTATTCCTGCTTATTTCCCATGGCGATTTCTCCATGGCACAGAAGATTTCTATTTGTCTGTAGTGTAGTGCTCCACAATTTTTTTTTGAAAGAAAACCCTAAAAACAATAAGAGACTAAGATGTGTGTGTTGCATATTGCTTTATAGGTTAGGGATGAGCAGAAAGGTACAGCTGGGACTGGGAAGAGACAGGACATCACAAAATCAAATAGAAAGGGCCAGGATGTTGTCAACTCTTCTAAAAACTGGGAATCGCTAGCCTGGTGAGTTATGGGTAGAAGTGGTAGTGGCTGGGCAGCTTATTTAAAATAACTGTGGTAAACCTTATTTACATCAGGTGTTTGTTGGGAGAAAAAAACAACATAATTCACGTAGAGCCCTGTGCCTGACCCATAGCAACCATTCCCTCACAGTATATTTTTATTATTGTACTTACTGTTGTTCACTCAGTGGATAATAGTTAACTGTGAGTCTTCTTTTACTGTATACGTTAATGCACACATCAAACAATTAGATATTTTTCCTGACTCTAACAATGATATTACAGTGTTATGAAGGAGAATTTGCTCTTCACAAAGAGGTCCTGTTTTTACAGAATCCCTGCCTCCAAGGACTATACAATCCTGTCAAACAAGTCATATTTACATGTGGGAAACAAGTTATGTCAGCTCAAAGGGCTCTTCCTGCATACCTGCTCAGGATGGGATACATGAAAGCAGTGATTATTCTTGGTTTGACAATGACAAGAAGAAGGGGACGAAGAAAAAGAAAAAATATCTTTCACTGACTTTATGTCAAAATAATGCTAAACATTTTTAATTGATTTCTCATATTCAACTCTCATAGCACCTCGCACAAGAAAGTACTATGATCCCCCCCCCATTTTATATATAATGAAACTGGAGCTTAAAGGGATAGAGTATTTTGCCCAAAGTCATGAGCTATTCCATGAGCCCACAAGTCCACTCAGTCCTTCTACTCCAGACTCCATTTTGCTCCTTATGGTTTTATCCAGGAAATTAGTATGATGCTTGGAACATACAGAATATCAAATAATTCCTCATTGAAAGACTGGATTCAATGAAAAAAAATAAACACAGTGTAAAGTATAAACTACACATGCTTTTAGGAATTCTAAGATTGGAGAAATTCTTTTAAGGATTTTCTCAACACACATTTATCAAGCACCTACCATAAACCAGGCATGATAATAAAACCTGAGAATATGAGAAAGGGTGAGAAATGATTTTTGACTTTAACAATTTCATAGTCAATAAATAGAATAAATACTTTTGATCTGATGTTTTAATGCTGTCATAGAGGAGTACTTCACGTGCTATGGTAAAATGAAGGAGAGATTTCTCTTGGCTATGTTGTGGTGGATAGAGAATATCTCATAAATGAAGGGTTATTAGAAGATGTTCCCCAGATAGAAGAGAAATCCTAGGCAGAGAGGAGAGGGAATGTAAACATTAGGTTGGAAAAAAACAAAAACAAAAACAAAACAGCTGTGAGTGGCTGTTAGGGGAGTAGGGTAAGAAAATGAGAGGGTGGGGTTAACTTGACCTGAGGCTGACCCCTGCAGCTGTAGCCCAGAGAAAATGCTGGGCTTTTTGCATAGAATAGCTGCTTGGATAAAGGGCAACAGGCATAGCCGGTGGTAGTAGACTACCTAGAAGGTAAAACAAGATTTTACCACCTCTTACTATTCTAAATGCAAGGCTTGGACCAGTGCCTGATCTTTCTAGAGAAAGCCCTGATACTTCTTTTTCATATGGTGATGTGTCCCACGTCCAAGGGTCGGGATGCCTCTCCCTATCTGAAAGGTCCTTTTAAGTTCCTTTGTGCTGCTTCAGAGCCACAGGCAATGAGAGGACTGTGAACTCCTTACTATGTATCCTCCACTAAATTTATTCCAGGTGTGGCCAATGTACCACTGTTTGTTTATGCGGTCTTAAATAATCAACAGCTGATGAAGCTACAAGGGCAGGTTGGTCATTTAGTGAATGGCATTAACTATAGTACCAATGCTATAAACTGATGCCCTCCCTCACCCCCACCCAATCCATGTGTTGAAGCCCTAGTCCTTAATTTGGCTGCACCTGAAGGGTCTTTAGGAGATAATTAAGGTTAAACGAGGTCATAAGGGTGGGTCCCTAATCCAATAGGACTGCAAGCCATATAAAAGGAAGAGGTAGGGCTCTCCAAGAGTCCGGAACCGTTTGCAAGGAAAGCAGCTTCCGTCGGACCCCGGACCCCGGACCCCGGACCCCGGACCCCGGACCCCGGACCCCGGACCCCGGACCCCGGACCCCGGACCCCGGACCCCGGACCCCGGACCCGGCTGGTACTCCAATCCTGGATTTCAAGCCTTCAGAACTGTAAGAAAATGAATTTCTGTTGTTTTAGCTACCCTGTTATGGTTATTATGGGAGTCTGAGGCGACTAAGGCAACCAAGGATTAGAAATGTAGTTTGGGGCCCCTGAGTGGCTCAGGCTCAGTCATTAAGCGTCTGCCTTCGGCTCAGGTCATGATCCCCGCGTCCTGGAATCGAGTCCCACATCAGGCTCCCTGTTCTTCGGGAAGCTTGCTTCTCCCTTTCCCTCTGCTGCTCTCCCTGCTTGTGCTCCCTTGAACGCTGTGTCTCTCTCTGTAAAATAAATAAAAAATCTTAAAAAGAAATGTAGTTTGGAGGCACAGAGATAATCATGGGAGTGAAAAGTACATGTGTCTAGGGATGCCTGGGTGGTTCAGTTGGCTAAGCTGATGCCTTCGGCTCAGGTTATGATCCTAGAGTCCTGGGAATGAGTCCCACACCGGGATCCTTGCTCGGTGAGGAGCCTGCTTCTCCCTCTGCCTGCCGCTCCCCCTGCTTGTGCACTCTCTCTCTTTATCTGACGAATAAAAATCTTTTTTTTTTTAAAAAAAGTACATGTATCTAGAATTGTAAGGCAGCAGGCACTGTTAAGGGAACACAACTTTCTAATGCATATCCCTATCCCTTTCTGAGGTATTTCTTCCTTTACCTAGAATAGCCCACAGAATTAAGCTTCCAATGGAAGAATGTGTTTTGAAAGAAAAAAAAAAACCTTTTTCACTAAAGGATTGAATGGATTATGTCTGCCACAACCATTTCACAAGTAAAAGAGATATAAAAATTAAAGTCAATGCTACACGAAAAGGAAAGACTGACCTTGAAATTTTAATCATTAGCCAGAGACTATTGTTGAGAAGAGGAATTTCAAATTCCTGAAAATACTCAAAATACATAGTATTAAAACAAAAATGAACAACTTTGCTCCTACATCCCTCTATCTTGTTTAGAAAGCCTGAATGGAGGATGTGGGTCTTGAGAGAAAAAAAAAACAACCTCCTTTCTGTTTAGTGGGAAAGGAACTCTTGGTTTTGCTTAAGGACCACTAGTTCCTTTTGCAAAAATCCCTTCTCCCAAAGAACCACGTTCAAGTAGTTGTGCCTTTTTTATCCCTAACTCTGATACTTTCTTCCTAAGTTTTACACCTCTTAAAACAACCGTGATGCGATAAATCAACCTATTCCCCAGATCTTACTACTCTGCATTCACAGCAAGGTTACTTTAAAAATTCATTTTCGGTTTTCTGTCTTCACTTGGTATCTTCCTAATAATGACTGCATACACTGTTACCTGATTTCAGCACTGAAAAATGCACTACACTTTCTCTACTTCAAACCCTCCTCACCTACTGGGAACCAAATCCAGAAGACATTGCATTACTTGCCCAATATACAAACTTTAAAGCATTACATCCTTGTGGATAATGTTTTCTATTTAGACTTCTTGCCTTTCCATGTTTTGTATCTTCACTCTGTTCCTGGGGAATTTGTCTACCACAGAGATTTGTCTATGGTATTTTCTTTTCTACACATAACAACTGGGTGGACATGTCTACTCTCATGACGTCAGCTACAAAGTTAACAAGTTCTACACTTCTATGTCTGGGTGAACAGCTCTCTTTGGAGCTTTAACTGTGCATATCCAATGGTTTACTGGCCATGTAAAAATTTAATTTACCCTTGGAAAGATTACTTTATTTTCTTTAAATTCCTTTACTTATAACATGGAGTAATAATAGTAATAACCTTGCAGGACTTTTGGGAGGAGAAAATGAGTCATGCCTGTTAGTCTACATTATTAGTTTTATTTCAGCACCCATAGTTTACTTTAACTCATTTGTTTGTTTTACCACTCTATCCTAAGAAAACTTTTGATTCTTTAAGTCCCTATCTCTGTGAGGAGTGGTATCATCTACACAGTTTTTCAAGGCAATGGCTAGGGAATCATTCTGAATTTTCCACTCTCCATTACCTTCCCCATCTTCACCACCAGTCTAGATGACGTTTCTGGGACCCAACCTGTCTCTGCTTTTCATAGCCATTCCCTTAATTCAATCACTCATCATTTCTCTCTGGGGAAGGAATGCATTTTAGTTACTTCTAAACTAATTCTTTAGTCTTAATTTGATTGAATCTGTTCTACACATCGCTTCCAGAATTCTTTTTCCCAAATACAATTGTGTTTACTTTCTTTCTTTTTAAATGTTTCTTTAACTCATTCTAATGTTCTGAATATATTCCAGGCTTGGTAAATCACACAAGACCCTCCAGAACCTAAATCTAGTCCATATTTCTTACCTTATCTCCTATAGAACACCAATTCTTGTTCCTTTTCATACAATTATTCCTCTTTCTAATATGGCCATCAACTACTCTCTGCCTGGTAAATGCTATTTTTCCTTCCATGTCCCTTTGACAGTCTGAGCTGGGAACATCACCTATAAGTCCCCAATACACACTGTTTTCACAACTATTATAACACTGATCACTTTGTGATGTCCTGGAAATTCACAGTGGTGAAACAATATGAAAAATAGTACAGAATTCATGTGGCCACACTGTGTTCCAGGGACAATGGGGAAGCAACCTTTATAGGTGGGGAAGGCTGGTGATATTGGGGAGTTGTGTCTTTGGTTACATGGCTGGGTCGGTCTGTAAGTTCTGTGGAATCTGTGACAAAGCCTCTGTTTTTTAATATTAATAAAATTCCTTCCAGATAGATTGAGTCCCTAGCTACTCAGAACATCATACATCAGGCAGAGACTATTAAAGGAGATGTATATATAATTTTTTCTTTTCTTTTGACAAGGGAAAAATATGTTAAAGTGACTGTCATATTATTTACAATATGCCATCTGGAACAAGAATATTTAATTTTTTAATCTAAAATATCCCTTGGAAATATATTATGGCCTCTTGCAAGTTTTGAATAATTCATGGTGGTAGACATCAAAATTGTTTGCGAGAATATTAATTTATCCCCTTTTTCTAGTTTTCTCTCATCTGGATAATATAAAGCACTTAACATATGTTTATTGTGAAATAGATTTTGCTATTTCAATTATTTAAATTAAAATGTGATATTTGCTACTAATTGAGATTTTTGGCAGTCTCTAAGGCTTAAATTGTAAAAATCACTATGGAACTTTATCACAGGTCCTTTTCTATGACTGACGTAGAGAACCTGGAGACTGGATTCTTTTCCTTTCACCTAATGTTATCTCCTTATAGGATAAGAACTGGGGTAATGAAGGGCTTTAAATCACTGATAGTACACTGTTCTTGTTTATTTCCCCATAAGGATGCAAGTACAACTTTCTTCCTTGAGCTGTATAGTCATCCATGGTTGGCCTGCTCCAAGAAGTCTTCATATGGAAATAAGTTAAAACAGAAAGAACATGCAGGATCTGTGAGTCAGGCACATGTGGAGAAGGGAGCATTATCCCTGTGTCAACATGACAAGAATTATAAGAACCAGATCTTGGGAAGCAGGCTTTGCGATATGGTTTCCTGAGTAGAAAAAATGATGCTCTGTGCTGATGTGACTCTGAATACAAAAGTCAGCGAGCTCACCATTCTGTGAGTCTCTGGCTCTGAGGACTTCTGTCTCTGTACAGGCATTTGAGAGCTCTGAACTTGAGACATGATTAAGAGGAATACAAGGAGGCAATGGAAAGCTGTGTCCACCCCTGTGCTTTTTTATTCCATTGTAGATGTTTTCTAAAACATGTTAGGTGCTCTGGGAGTAAACTATAGTAAATGCAACCATGAACTGAGCCCATCTTTTGAACTGGGACCAGAGTTGGTGATCTGTCACTCAAGAATAACCAAATCCACAATGTTTAGAGCACTCGATTTAAAGAATCTTAGCTATAAAAGCTGTCATTTTTCAGACCCTTTTCTACTTTACACCACCCTACCTCAGGAAACATCCTGGGAACTTCTCACGTGTTTCTTAGTATTCATTATACATATGTAGAAAAAAAAGTTTCAAACAGCATTTTCCACAAAAGAAAAATACTGAAAAATGATTGTTTGAAACAAAAATTTTGGAGCAAAATATCATAAGGGTCTCCCCACCCCCGCCAAAAGAAATCCGGCTATAATTAGCTATCTTTGGAAACTGGAAATAGTCTCAATAATTTTGATTTAGAATAATGGCTAAGTAACCTTTCCTTAATGCTTTTAGAGAATATTTCTTAAAGTTATGTGGCCCCTTCTACTCTCCAAAAGAAAGAACAAATATATATTTTGAAGGTTAAGGTTCTGGATCAATGACACCTATGAGTATTTTTTTATTTGTTCATATGTTTTTAATTGGAAAGTAGTAATCAGCTCAGTGGCACTCATAGTAAATGCTCATTATTAAGTCTCTTAATGGTCTTGGTATGACCACCCTCTCTGGTGGTTTCTTAGAGAAATTACTGTAATTTTTTCACATTGTCCAACGTGTGTGTATGTTTGTGTGGCTATAAAATGAAGATTGTGTCTATGGATGGTTTTCCTTTAGAAAACTCAACTCTTACCCAATTTACCTGTCTGAGAAAATGAGTATGATCAGCTCAGCTCTGTGTGAACCATTGTTACTGTTGCTGCACATTTGAGAGAAGAATTTCCAGTTCTCTATGAGCATTATTCGGGCCTGAGAAAATTTATTGCAAGAAACCTGATCATTCCATTTCTTTTTATTGAATAAATACAGGATGGGTTTAGACTCCCATGAGGAGAAAGGGAGGGGGCTTGTGATGCATATTATTTCTAAATTAAATATTATGTTGGCTTTTGTTTCTACTTAGGCAGAAATCTTAACCTCATAATCAAAATGCCACAGTAATGTGACGTCGGGGAAATATATATTTATCTTCGTCCATCGTATCAAATGTCCATGTAAGCTTTGCAGGGCTGTGAGTGTGGGCGAGAAGCCAGATGAGGAAGAATTGAGGAGAAACAAAGCAGTAGGATATAGAGGGGACAAAGCAGGAGGCAAGGTAATGGTCAAGATACTTAAAATTTTTCTAGCTCAAAACTCATGTTAACTTTATCAGCATTAGTTTCTTCACCTGTAAAATCCAAATCATTTCGAGGCTCATTCCAGATTTAATCCTTTTAAGAAATCCTTTATATTCAGGGCCCCTGGGTGGCTCAGTGGGTTAAAGCCTCTGCCTTCGGCTCAGGTCGTGATCTCAGAGGGTCCTGGGATCAAGTCCTGCATCGGGCTCTCTGCTCAGCGGGGAGCCTGCTTCCCCACCCCCCATCTGCCTCTCTGCCTACTTGTGATCTCTGTCAAATAAATAAAATTTTCAAAAAAAAAAAATCCTTTATATTCATATGTTCTTCTAATCAATTTGTAATCAAATGGTTTATATAATGGTATCCATTTCGGAGCTCTTAGTAAATTGGTACAAATTAAGAGATTTATTCAAAAAGTATATATTGAAGGGCCACTGTATGCTAACTGGTACATAAGACACAAGGTATCGTCAATGAATCACACCCTCCCAGTCCATAAAACATACTCAGAAGAGCCAGAGAGACATGGTTATTACTGTGAAAAGTATCATCTTCAGTCATACAAATAGTGCTAAAGAGAAAAGGTGAGATTGGGTCGAGGATACATAGGTACACAGAGAAAATGACATTGAAGTTCAGTGCTGAAGGGGAAGAAAAGTAGGACAATTCAGGGTATTAGAAGGGTATTGAAATAGTGTGAACAAACATGAGACTAATCCACGTATTGCTGAAAAATCACAATCCTTGTTACTTTGATTTTCATTTGAAAAGTGGTCATTACTTGCCTCCCATGTGCTGGGTAGTATAGTTAGCCTTGCAGAACGAAAAACATAGAAAGTATAGGCACTAACTTCTGAGAGCCGTAATCCACTGGGGAGAGGAAGAAATGGATCATTCCAGTCACAGGTGTCAAATATTAGAGAGGAGGATGGGGTGTTATAAGAGCACAGATATGATGGAACATCTTTCCCAGATCTAGAGGAAGCAACACCTGAGCTTTGCCATATAAGGTGGGTGAAAGTCTGTCAAAGGTGGAGCATTTATTTCAGGAAAGTGAGACCAGAAGGAGGTAGGTAAGAAACAGAGGTTAGAGGAGTGCTAGTTTATTATTGTTAGATCATAAAGTTAAAAATAGAGACTATGGGTTAGGAGACTGAAGAGGGAGGAGAAGGGTTATAGAAGCTTCATATTCAATAATACCATATTTGGCCTTGACTCTGTAGGTGACAGTGAAGCGATTGGGAGCTTTGAAGTTGAAGAATGACTTAGATCTTCATTTTAGGATGGTGGAGGATGAAAATGAGGGACACAGACCCAACCAAGCTCAACAATCAGGAGCCTCCTGTAATCATCCCCGCAGGAGGTTAAGGAAGGCCGGAAATACAAAGTGAAGGCCGAGGGAGAGAAGTGGGGATTAACTAGAATAAATTTCTAAGGGTAATTCTGAAGAATTTTTCATCCCCTGATTTGTAGCCTTGTGAGAAAAAGAATCAACCCCCTCCTCTCCACACCCTGCCAACATCTCTCTCCCTCTTTCTAAGTGTAGAAACAAATGTCTTGATGATTTCATCAAATCTCTTCTCATGTCTTTACTCCCAATTTGGTCCGGTCCAATAGAACTTTCTGAGATGACAGAAATGTCAAATATCTGGGTTGTCTAATATGGTAGCCTCTGGGCCCATGTGCCCCTAGCCCCACTGAGCACTTGAAATGACCCTAGTGGGACTCATTAATTTTTCTACCTTTTTTTCTTAATGTAAATTTAAATAGCCACATGTGCCTGGTGACTTACCATACTGGGCAGCAAAAATGATAATCGCTAAATTTCTGGCTTCAACTTGGACTTTTCCTCTTCACAAAAGACTGCATCCAACTTTCTACTCAGTATCCCCACTTAGATTTCTAGGGGGACATTAGATGTACCTGTTTACAATCTAACTTTTGGACTTTTCCCTCGACCTGCTTCTCCTAATGTCTTACCCATCTCAATAAATGGCAACTTGAGTCCTCCTTGAGTTCTCTTTAACACTATGTCTTATCTGTAAATGAATCAAATAAAAATTTGTCTAGAATCTAACTGATTCTTCCCACTTGCACAACTAACTGCCATAAAGTCCACAAATAATCTTGCGTCTTGTGAGGATTTTTGTTGTAGCTTCCTGACTAGCCTCCCTGCTTTGATCTTTGTGGAAATCTAGGTCCTATGACATTCTTATTCTCAAAATTCTTGCTCGGAGTTAAACCTATATCCTTACAATGTCCTATACAATCTACCCTATGTTTCCTGTATCACTTCATCTCCTGCTCTCCCTCATGTTCACTCTGTCCTGGTTACATGGTATCCCCTTGCTGTTCCTGAAATACTCTAGACATACTCCCACTGCAGAGCTTTGCATTTACACTTTCCTGTCTGGAATGCTCTTCCATTGGACATCTCCATGGCTTGCTTCTTCATCTTCCGCATGGCCTTGTTCAAACACAGCTTGGCAGTAAGGTGTTCCCTGACAACCTTATTTGAAATATTTTCCTGCCAAACTGACACTCTTAATTCACCCCCTATCCACTTCCCCGATTTACTGTTCTCCACAGTACTTAGATGCATCTGGCCCAGTAAATATTTTATTCATTTTGTTTATTAACTATGCTTCCCCTAGCTACACTGTAAGTCTCCTGCAGCTGGGTTCTTTGATTTGTTCATAATCACATTTCCAGCACTTAGAACATTGCCTGAAACATGATAGGTGCTCAATAAATGTATCAATTACATGCCTAAGTGATTTTTAGATTTCTAATTCATGTTGAGTGGTCGTATCACTAGAACAGATATCATAGGAAAAACAAGTATGGTGTATGGTAGGTGTTCTAAATATTTGTTGGGTGAGATGTGTAAATTAACAGAAGTAGCATGCTAAATTTAATCTTGTGTGGCGAAAACATAGAATACATGGGGTGGAGATCATTCAGAGGATGGTTGGTTTCGTGAGCAAAAGATAAGGCTGTGATATCAACAAGGTTGAATTTTATTCTTTAGAAGGGGGAACCACTGGAGATGATTTTAAGTTGTGGAATGATACTTGTGGATTCTGGCAAAGCAATAAACTGTGTTTGTATTACCTCTTTTGACATTCCAACTAATCTCCCCAATCACCAGACTTGTTCAGGTTCTCATCCTTTCTTACCCAGCAGTAATCTCCCAAATGATTGCTGCGTCTCCAATTCTTATGCCCCAAATCCATCCTTCATCTTGCCACATATTGATTTTGTAAAATATATATTGGTTCCTATACTGTTGACTTTCTGCCCCACTGACATTCCTTATGTGTATATATATATATATATATATATATATATATATATATATATATATATATATATATATACCTGCAGCCTGTTAGCTCTGATTCTTCAGTGGTAACTAACAGTATATACTGAGGAAGGTTGTTATTATAGGATCAGGGTTAGAGCCTCCTATAAAGTCAAGGATTTCTCTGTACTTATCAATATATATTTAAAAGAGGCATTTATTTGTAAAGTTCACTCTTTCCAAAAATATGCTACCCTAATTTGCTATTCCCTAAAAGTTCTTCAAGTGTAGGCACTTGTCAGAAGTCACCCGTATTCTCTAATGATTTCACTTCATGATGACAAATCCTTGGCATTTTGTAGCCGGGCTTTGGGGGATAGTAAAAGGTGTACCATTAGTGCATGCATAATGGGTACCTTCAACAGCTCCAGCATCAAGGTGTTTCTGACACAGCCCTGTAATTAATGGGAATGCACTTTCTGCGCTGTATGTCAGTAATCTGGCAATGACAGAAACCTATGTCTTGTTTGATGAACCTGAAAGTGAGAGGAGGTAGGAGAAAACTTGCTAGAAAGCTTATCCCAGTTGGCAGTCTAGCCTGGGTGACATTAACAAGGCTTTAAGCATGTTGATATAAATCAAGATATATCCAGAAGCAAGGCAAGGGCTGCTTGAAGAAACTGAAATTGGCCATGTTAGTGTCTCTGGAGCCAATGAAGCAATGATGTTGCTTTCAACGTAGGGAAAATTTACCAACCCTCTTAGTCAATGAAAGGGAGAAAAATCCAACATTCACTTTCAGAACCTAACACCATACACTCAGCCAGACCACAGCCAGGGAAATGGATGAGTGAAACCACCAGTTGCCTAAGTCAGAAATCCAGAGTCCCCCTCATCTTCTCACTCTTAACACCCAGTCATTCTTGAGTTCTGTAGCTCTTACTCCTAAATATTTCTCAAGTCTGACCCTGTTTTTCTATCCCTCCTTCAACTACATACACTTGGCAAGCATTAAACAGTCTCCTAATGGTTCATCTTGTTTTCAGTATTTCTCTCCATTGAATCCAGCCACTAAAAGGCCTAGTTCAGGTCCTCATCGTTTCTTACCCAGCAGTAATCTCCCAAATGATCGCTGTGTCTCCAATCCTTATTCCCCAAATCCATTCTTCATCTTGCCACATATTGATTTTGTAAAATATATATTGGTTCCTATGCTGTTGACTTTCTATCCCACTGACATTCCTTATGTTTATATATATAAATAAAAAACTTAAGTTAAATTTCAATTTAAATTACTCAGGGTGACACACTGACTTCAGCATAAGATTAATAGCTAAGTTTAATATGTGTTTATGTGCTAGGCACTGTTCCGTGCTTTGTGTATACTATTTTATTGAAATAATAAGTCTGTGAGATAGGATTATGATCACCAATGACAGATAAGGAGACTGAGTCATAACAGTTGGATAAATTATCTATAGTTTCAAACCTCCTACAAAGAGATACTTGGAATTGACTTCAAGTAGTTTATCTCCAGATACTACCTTTCATCATGTGACAGTGCTTCCTAGGATAGCAGGCAGAGCTCTCATGATCAGGCTTCTATCTGCCTCCCTCTTTTTTTTAACACTATATGCACCCACCCAGTTATATTCACTTAGAATTCCTGCCACAGTCAGTGCATGTCCTATTTTGGTCGCCTCCCCCCCATCTCCGTCACCCCCCTGCGGTCTCCATCTTTTGTCTTTTTTTTTTTTTTTTTGTAAATTGTGATATTGGCGTAGGCTCTTGTTTTCCCTTCCCCTTTTCTACCTGGTTGATGGCTCAGTGTTACCTCTTGGAGGAAGCCTTCATGTTTACCTCTCCCTAAGACTGAATTTATAGTGAAGTGTCATGTTACTTATAGTCCCGGATACCCTGAATCAGGATCAATTAGAATCCTCATGTTTAACGAACTCTCCAAGTAATGCTTAGTCATTGTGGTGTTTGAGAGCCATTGGTACAGTGATTACGCAGGTATGAGTCCAAATCTCAGCTTGGTCACTCACTGTGTAACTGGGTTGGTGGCACTGTCTGAACCTAGTTTCCTTTAGCTATGAAACAAAACTACAACCAGTAGAGTTAAAAAAAAAAAAAAATGGCTTAAAGCATGTAACATGCTTTGCAAGATGTGGTAAATAACAAGAACTCAGTAATGCCAGCTGTTATTAGTTTTGTCCTTCTTTGTTTACACACCCCTTCGCTATTACTGCAGTTATAGAATTCCTTGCACTTGTATGCAATCCTGGGTCACCTGTTTATCTCTTATATTGGAATTCAAAAAAAGAGAAAAGTGAGTCTTATACTTCCAAATACGCAGCGTACCCTTCCACTCACTCCCAAGTATTTAATGCCTTAGTTGAACGTGTGATTAGTTTTAAGTGTGCTATTTGTTTTTTTTTTTAATTTAGTTTTATTTTTTCAGTGTTCCAAGATTCATTGTTCATGTACCACACCCAGTGCTCCATGCAATACGTGCCCTCCTCAACACCTACCACCAGGCTCACCCAAACCCCCCAACACCCTCTCCTCCAAAACCCTCAGTTTCTTTCTGAGTCCATAGTTTCTCATTGTTCATCTCCCCCTCCAATTTCCCCCTATTCATCCTTCCTTTCCTTCTCCCAAATCCTCCATGTTTTTCCTTATGCTCCACACGTAAATGAAACTGTATGATAATTGACTCTCTCTGCTTGACTTATTTCACTCAGCATAATCTATTCCAGTCCCGTCCATGTTGATACAAAAGTTGGGTATTCATCCTTTCTGATAGAGGCATAATATTCCATTGTGTATATGGACCATATCTTCTTTATCCATTGGTCTGTTGAAGGGCATCTTGGTTCTTTCCACAGTTTGGCGATTGTGGCCACTGCTGCTATGAACATTGGGGTATATATGGCCCTTCTTTTCACTGCATCTGTATCTTTGCGGTAGTAAATATGCAGTAGTGCAATGGCAAGGTCATAGGGTAGCTCTATTTTTAATTTCCTCAAGAATTTCCACACTATTTTCCAAAGTGGCTATAGCAATTTGCATTTCCAACAACAGTATAAGAGGGTTCCCCTTTCTCCACATCCTCGCCACCACTTATTTTTTCCTGTCTTGTTAATTTTGGCCATTCTAACTGGTGTAAGGTGGTATCTCAATGTGGTTTTGATTTGGATTTCCCTAATGGCTAATGATGATGAACGTTTCTTCATGTGTCTGTTAGCCATTTGTATGTCTTCTTTGGAGAAGTGTCTGTTCATGTCTTCCGCCCATTTTTCGATGTGCTTATCTGTTTTTTGGGTGTTGAGTTTGAGGAGTTCTTTATAGATATTGGATCTCAGCCCTTTATCTGTAGTGTGATTTGCAAATATTTTCTCCCAATCTGTGAGCTGCCTCTTTGTTTTGTTGACTGCTTCCTTTGCTTTGCAGAAGCTTTTTATCCTGATGAAGTCCCAATAGTTCACTTTTGGTTTTGTTTCCTTTGCCTTTGGAGATATGTTTGAAAGAAATTGCTGTGGTCGAAGAGGTTACTGCCTATGTTGTCCTCTAGGATTTTGATAGATTCTTGCCATTGAGGTCTTTTGTCCATTTTGAGTTTATATTTGTGGATGGTGTAGTAGAATGGTCAAATTTCATTCTTCTATGTATAGCTGTCTAATTTTCCCAGCACCATTTATTGAAGAAACTGTCTTTTTTCCACTGGATATTTTTTCCTGCTTTGTCGAAGATTATTTGACCATAGAGTTGCAGGTCCATATCTGGGCTCTCTACTCTGTTCCAGCGGTCTATGTGTCTGTTTTTGTCAGTACCATGCTGTCTTGGTGATCACAGCTTTGTAGTAAAGCTTGAAATCGGGCAATGTGATGCCCCCAGCTTTGTTTTTCTTTTCCAACATTTCCTTAGCAATTCAGGGTCTTTTCTGGTTCCATACAAATTTTAGGCTTGTTTGTTCCAGCACTTTGAAAAATGCTGGTAGAATTTTGATCGGGACAGCATTGAAAGTATAGATTGCTCTGGGCAATATAGACATTGTAACAATGTTTATACTTCTGATCCATGAGTGTGGAATGCTTTTCCACCTTTTTGTGTCTTCGATTTCTTGCATGAGTGTACTGTAGTTCCTCGAGTATAGATCCTTTACTTTGGTTAGGTTTATTCCCAGATATCTTATGGTTCTTGGTGCTATCACAAATGAAATCAATTCTCTAATTTCCCTTTTCATAGTTTCATTGTTAGTGTATAAGAAAGCAGCTGATTGCTGTGGTATTGATTTTTGTAACCTGCCGCATTACTGAATTGCTAGAATGAGTTCTAGTACTTCGGAGGTGGAGTCTTTTGGGTTTTCCATATAAAGTATCATGTCACCTGTGAATATAGAGAGAGTTTGACTTCTTCTTTGCCAATGTGAATACCTTTTATTTCTTTTTGTTGTCTGAGTGCTGTCGCTAGGACTTCTAGTACTATGTTGAACAAGAGTGGTGAGAGTGGGCATCCTTGTCATGTTCCTGATCTCAAAGGGAAGGCTGTCAGCTTTTCCCCATTGAGAATGATATTCGCTGTGGGCTTTTAATGGATAGAGGAAACATTCCTCAATTTCATAAAATCTATCTGTATACTCTGAAGAGTTTTTGTGGTTCTTGTCTCCTCTTATTTGTGTTCTATCACATTGATTTTCTGAATATTGAATCACCCTTGCATCCCAGGGGTAAATCCCACCTGGTTGTGATGGATAATCCTTTTAATGTACTATTAGATCCTATTAGCTAGGATCTTGCTGAGAATTTCGGCATCCATAGTCATCAGGGATATTGATATATTCTCTTTTTTGATGGGTCTTTGCTTGATTTTGGGATTAAGGTGATGCTGGCCTCATAGAATTGAGTCTGGAAGTTTTCCTTCAGTTTGTTTTTTTTTAAACAGCTTCAGGAGAATAGCTATTATTTCTTCTTTGAATGTTTGTTAGAATTCCCCCAGGGAATCCATCAGGCCCTGGACTCTTGTTTTTTGGGAGGTTTTTGATAACTGCTTCAATCTCCTTACTGGTTATTGGTCTATTCGGGTAGTCAATTTCTTCCTGTTTCATTCTTAGTAGTTTATAGGTTTCCAGGAATGCATCCATTTCTTCCAGGTTGCTTAATTTATTGGCATATAGCTGTTGATAATAATTTTTGATGATTGTGTCTATTTCCTTTGGATTAGTCGTGATCTCTCCCCTTTCATGATTTTGTTAATTAGGGTCCTCTCTCTCTTTTCTTTTGGATTAGTTTGGCCAGAGGCTTATCGATCTTATTGATTCTTTCAAAAAAACCAACTTTGGAATTCATTGATGCATTCTACTGTTTCTGTAGTTTCTAAGTCGTTGATCTCTGCTCTAATCTTGATTATTTTCCTTCTTGTGCATGGGGTTGGATTAAGTTGTTGTTGATTTTCCAGTTCTTTAAGGTGTAAAGAGAGCTGGAGTATTTGAGATTTTTCAAATTTTTTGAGTGAGGCTTGGATGGCTATGTATTTCCCCCTTAGGATCACCTTTGCTGTGTCCCATAGGTTTTGGGCTGATGTGTCTTCATTCTCATTGGTCTCCACAAATTGTTTATCTTTGATTTCCCGGTTGATCTCAGCATTCTTGAGCAGGTTGGTCTTTAGCCTCCAAGTGTTTGAATTCCTTCCAAACTTTTCTTGTGGTTGAGTTCCAGTTACAAAGCATTGTGATCTGAGAATATGCAGGGAATCATCTCAATCTTTTGGTATTGGTTGAGTCCTGATTTGTGGTCCAGTATGTGGTCTATTCTGGAGAAAGTTCCATGTGTGCTCCAGAAGAATGAGTATTCTGTTGTTTTTTGGTGGAATGTTCTGTATATATCTATGAGGTCCATCTGGTCCAATGTGTCATTCAAAGCTCTTGTTTCTTTATTGATTTTCTGCTTGGATGATCTATCTGTTTTTGAGAGTGGTGTGTTAAGATCTACTACAATTAATGTGTTCCTATCAATATGGCTATTTTGATTAACAGTTGACCTATATAGTTAGCTGCAACTATAAATATAAATATTTACAGTTGTTAGATCTTCTTAGTGGAGAGACCCTGTAAGAATGATGTAGTGTCCTTCTATATCTCTGGCTTCAGTCTTTAGCCTAAAATCTAATTGATCTGATATGAGAATTGCTATTCCAGCTTTCTTTGAGGCCCGTTGGCATGAAAGATGGTTCCCCATTCTTTTACTATCAGTCTGGATGTACCTTTTGGTTCCAAATGTGTCTCTTGTAGACAGCATATGGACGGGTCTTATGTTTTATCCAGTCTGCGACCCTGTGGTGTTTTATGGGAGCATTTGGGCCATTGACATTGAGAGTGATTATTGAAAGATAAGTTTTTATTAACATCATGTTGCCTCTGAAGTCTTTGTTTCTATAGATTGTAAATTTCTGTTCTAAATCACTCATGGGTTCTCTCTACTTTTTTAGGACCCTCTTTAGTATTTCTTGTAGTGCCAGCTTGGTGGTCACATACTCTTTTAATCCTTGCCGGTCTTGGAAGCTCTTTATCTCTCCATGCATTTTGAATGTCAGCCTTGTTAGATAAAGTATTCTTGGCTGCATGTTCTTCTCATTTAGTGCCCTGAATGTATCATGCCAACTGTTTCTAGCTTGCCAGGTTTCTGTGGACAGATCTGACATTATTCTAATGGGTCTTCCTCTGTATGTAAGGAATCTCTTCCCCCTAGCTGCCCTTATGACCTCTTGTCTAAAATTATAATTTGCAAATTTCACAATTATGTGTCTGGGTGTCTTTCTAGACTCATTGATCTTTGTGGGTGTCCTTTCCTCCTCTAGGACATGAATACTTGTTCCATTCCTCAGATTGGAGAAATTTTCATTCAGAATTTGGTAAGCTTTATCTTCTAGTCTTCTTTCTCTACCCCTCTGGGATTCCAATAATTCTGATGTTGGAACTTTTTATGGCGTCATTTATTTCCCTAAGTGTCTTCTCATGATTCCTGAGCAGTTTGCTCCAGCTCTCCTCCTGACCTTTCTTCTCAACCATTTTATCCTCTAGATCACTAATTCTATCCTCTGTCTCCTCCGAACTCTAGCTGTTAGACTATTTAGATTAGATTGGATCTCACTGATAGCATTTTTAACATCTGCTATACTGGTGGTCATTTCTGCCCTTAGAGAGTCTATGTTGTCATTTATGTTTTTCTCCATCCTAGCCATTAGCTGGATGATTGTTACCCTGAATTCCCTTTCCATCATACTGTTTATGTCCATGTCCAATAGCTCTGAGGGAGTGGGTGCAGTCTCTGGGTTTTTCCTCTGTTGGATGTTCCTCCTCCTAGTCATTTTGATGAAGTGGATGAGAGGATGTATAGCTGAATATATCACCCACGATCCAGGCAGGGGGCACCCTGGAAGGTTTTGGAGCAATTGGGATTCCACCAATTCCACCACCAAAAAGAAAGAATAAGCAAAAAAAAAAAAAATAGAGAGAAAGAGAAAAAGAAGAAATCCCAGCCAGAATGGGCCCCCAAAATAAGATTTATAAGGTATGTGAACAAACACGAACAAACATAAAGACCGACAAAAGTAAATGACAAGAAATGAAAGAA
Source organism: Nasua narica (assembly GCA_028533885.1). Taxonomy (NCBI): domain Eukaryota; kingdom Metazoa; phylum Chordata; class Mammalia; order Carnivora; family Procyonidae; genus Nasua; species Nasua narica. Next base: position 80,799,589 of record CM052798.1, on the reverse strand, counting down.
CCTAGTCAGAATGAACCCCAAAATAAGATTTATATAATACCAGAACAAAAGCAAATACATAGAAACACTGACAGAAGGATAAGATGGGAGGGTGGTTATAACTCCTCGCAGGCAAGGAAGGTTATTTCAGTTCTTCCTGGGTTTATCGTTGTATTAAGCCTCTAGTTGTAATGTTAAGTAGTTTAAAAAAATTTAAAACCTAAGAAATGTGAAAATGAGTGAATAAAAAAAAATAGAAAATAAGAAAGAAAAAAACTTGTACCTATGAAATACACAGGTTTGAGGGTATTATCAGGAGCTTAATATATTGATTTCCCCTGAATTTGGGGATTTAAAATTTTATGCGGACCCTGTGGTTATTGTCCTTTTGTTTTTTGACTTGTCTTCTGGGGGAAGGGCCTGTCGCGTTGTTTTCCAGTCAGTTCTGCTTGGTTTGAGTCACCCTGCCCCGCAGTCAAGGGGCTGAGCTCTGTGGAAACCAGTTTCTTAGTCTTTTGCTCTCTGAAGGTTTTTGGCCTTTTGTAGCTTTTTTCACATTTCTGGAGAGTCCAAGCAAGGTATCTGCCCATGTTCCCAGACCTCCACGTCACAGAGAAGCCTCATTCTGCTCCCCTCTGGGTGGTCCAGAACATACACTCCCCTCCGCAAAATTCTGCTCACAGCGCAGCCTGTCAGAGGTGGCGTGCACCCCCAGCCACCATTCAGTGGCTCCGCAAGTGCTCTCCGGCCTCCAGGCCCGTTCAGGGTGTGCTCACATTCCTGCCTGAGATTAGGCCACCCACCCGTGTTCTCTCCAGAGCTGGCTGGCAGCGCCCAGACCCTGCTGTTGGCCACGAATGTCTTGTGGTCGGTGGTGCACAGTCCAGAGAGTGCTGCACACAGAGAAAAGCTGCCGGCTCCTGGGCCACACCAGACTCTCTGAGGCACTTGCAGGAGTGCGCCCCACCCACAAAATGATGCAAGGAGCGGAAAGCTGCAGGTTCATGAACCATGGACTGGGCTCCCCACCCCCCCACCAGTCTCTCTGAGGCAAGTGGTGTCCTTCCTAGAAACGTGGGCTTACGGCTGTGCCGCGACCACCCCTTCCAGTAGTTGCTCCTCAGAACCTTTTGCTCTTTTTAAGTGTTTTTAACTGGACTCTAAGTTAATGCTGGTCCCCAACCACGAGGCACTTTCCTTTGGGGTATTACTGTCCTTGGATCACTTCTGGTGGTTCCCTCCCCCTTTTGTTTATTCTCCCATATAGGTTTGAGTGTTCCCACTTTGCTTTACCTCTCCACTGCTGACTTCTCCCTTAGAGATCCAGAAGTGAAAAATCTTGCTCCTCAGGCTGATTTCATGGGTGTTCAGCGTGTTCTGGTAGATATCCAGCTCACTTAGGGGACAGGTTACAACAGGATCTCCTACTTCTGTGCCATCTTGCCACCGTCCTGATTTTATTTTCTTATTGGAGTTTTTACTTGATAATGTATTATTACCAAAATGGGTAGACTTATGATGAAAACAATGTATCAGTCATTTGTATTCTGCATGGAAAATTAAATACAACAAAGCTTTGTCAGCAGAATTTTATTCAAATTATTAATTCTTCCTCTCCAGATAGTTAGTTAAAATTTACCAATGCAAGGAAACTTGGTTTCTCAGTCTACTTCCCCTTTCTCCTCCTATTTTCCTTGTTCTCCCTTTGCCTCTACTCATCTCCTGTATTACACAATCTGATCACCAACCTCTGTTCTTATCCCATGAATTGTACTTACATTTTGATAAATTCTGTTTCTCCAGTTTCTGTCTTCTTCATTCTGTTACCTCATTCATTGGATCCTCTTTGCCTGTCTGTTCCCATTTGTCCTATTTATGGCACCACTTGTATTGAGCTGTGGCCTCAGTTTTGTTTTGTTTTTTCTTCCACGGTTTCCTTGTTTGCTTCTTCTCTTGCTGTTTGTTGGCCAAAAGAAAACTCTGCATTTGGTATTCATTAGTTTATTTCTGAGTGAAAATACCTTGTCATAATAATGTACCGAGACAGACTTTTGCTTAGCAAAAATTAGTTACAGTTTAAAAGTCCTTGATCTTGGAGTGCCTGGTGGCTCAGTCAGTTGGGTGTCTAATGATTTCAGCTCAGGTCATGATCTCAGGTCCTGTGATTACACCCTGCTTGGGTCTCTGCACTCTGTACACAGTCTACTTGAGATTCCCTCTCTCCCTCTGCCCCTCCTCCTGCTCAGGCTCTCTCTCTCAATAAATAAAATCTTAAAAATCTTTGGCATTTGTTAGTCCCTTTTTATTATAAGTTGTATATACCAAGAAAAATTCAATATACATCTAATAGGAATCTATTAGGAAGCTCTCCTAAGCCTTCTGGATAGATGTGGTATTCACTCGTTTCTTCAACAAAAATGTGTTAAACAGCTACCATGTCCTGTGCTTTGCTAGATTCAGGGAGTTCTGTGAAGAAATAAAATTAGTTGTTTCTTTCATGGAACTTACATATGAGTGGAAAAAACAGAAATTGATCAAATTACTGAACCAATAATCTGAATAAGAATCTGATAAGCGTGAGGGCCTGGGTGGCTTTGTCGATTGAGCGACCAACTCTTGATCTCAGCTCAGGTCATGATCTCAGGGTAGTGAGATGGAGTCCTGTGTCCCTGCAACAGCCTGCATGCTCAGCAGGAAGTCTGTTTGAGATTCTTTTCCTCTTTTCTCTCTCCGCCAAGGATTACAGGGAATGAGCCACTCCCCTCTAGCATCATTCTCCTTAATCTAAACAGGAAGAAACTAGCCTAAGCCCTTTTTCTGGCTTATAGAAACAGGTAACTGACAACATAAATTCATTTCTATATGCCTTTAAGATCGTATAATATCTTATAGGTGTCTATGAATATAATTACTATAAATATAATTCAAAAATTAATTATACTCTTCTTTTAATAATGGCTATCTCTCCCCAAAACACAAGTCCCAAGACTGTAGGAGCTGTGTCAATCATATTCAATTCTGACTCCCCAGGGTCTAACAATAATGCCTGCACTGAGTAGTATATGATAAATGTTTGTTGAAGATGTGAATGAGCCATATTTATTATCAAAAATAATCCTGTGAAATGTGACCTCAAAGTGAACCTTTACCCTCCCGCCTCTTCAGGCACACAGTTCTGTCTACTGGACACAATGCTTCCTAATACTATAGCTGAATCTGGGAGGCAGGGTATTAAAGGATTCAATTTATTTGTTAAGCAGGAATTATTTACTGATGGGGCACAAAGCAGATCCTAGAATCCACAGTAAACACAAAATAAATGTAAAACAAAGGATTCCTAAAAGTTCCAATTCCTAGGCATTGGCTGGTTACACTGGGTAGGGTAGTGGGAAAATTAAACTTTCTGCCCCCCCCTCCCCCCGTGGGTTTTTAGAAATTGAAAAAAACACTAATACTGGCTTAAAAGAAGAGTTCTCAAATTTTTAGTCTCAAGATTCCTGTACACTGTTAAAAATTCTTGAATATCAGAGTGTTTGTCTGTGGGTTGTATTTACACATAACTTCTGTATCAGCAGTTAAACCCGAGACTCAAGAAACAACAATGAAGTATTGAATGTGTGGGTTTAGACTAAAAATTTTAGACAAAATATCATTTAAATTTGTAAGGTTAATCATTGTTAAGGATTCTATGGTCTTTGTATTAATATGTTAAGAAAGATAAAATATACCGGCTAACTTTAGACTTTGAGTGTGAATATCAAAATAGCTAGAAAAACCTCTGAATATAGAGAGTATAACTCCAAAAATGTAAGGGAAAAGTTGGAAAAACTAATAAAAATCATAATAACAGAAAAACTGTACACATGAAGTTCAAAAGATGTTGGTAGAAGAAAATCTAAAAATATCATAAACTTCCAAAAAAAATCTCAGGAAAAAAAACACTAGAAAATGAAGATTTTAATTCATTAAAAAATAACAGCAATAACTTTATTACATGTTAACATAAACAGCATATTTTTATTAACAACAATTTTTTCCAAAACAAAAAGTAGAAGTGGTGGCATTGTTCTACATGTTTGCTGATCTCTTTCATATCTCACTTAGTACAGGAGACACTGAATACATGCAGAGGAAAAAGGACAAAATGAAATCTTGTAGTTTAAATAATTTAGAAATGCATTTTGATTAGCTCTTGAGTTCTGTTACGTAGTGATGCGGAATCTTCAAATGAAAACTTGCTGAGGTCACTAGATGACTGAGTGGAGGAGGTTTGAGGGGAGAAACTTAGAGGCTTTAACATAGAAATCCAACTTCAGGTCTCAGTTTTATGAACATAGTGACTATGTCTACTGGTTTCTTCCTTTGTAAGATGGGCAGCAACGCTTCCATTAAGTGAAAGAATATATATGAAATGGCTGGCACGCAGTTTGCTCCCTGTAGATGTTAGTCCTTTTTCTTTTTCCAATCCCCAAATCCTTGAATAATCTAGAAGTGAAGAATAACAGTTATTAAATTAGCAAGCTCTGTTAAGACCTATGTACAGTAGCCATTATTTCTATTATGCATGCTATTTCATAAACTTTTGTATTTAATTTCATCATACAAATATCATCAACCAATGTCTTTGAATATCAGTGCAACATCAAGGATACTACAGTATTGTACTTGCTCCTAAGTTGAGCAGGCAAGACTCACAGTGTGGAAAGCTCAAGAACTTATACACAAGTGGGAGTTAGTATAGTACAAAGGTTATGAAGGAAGGTGATTTAAACCAAGGAAGGTAAACCTCCAGAGATCATGGTGGGAATGATCTGAGTACATTAAATATACATGTCTACTCCAAATGTATATGTGCGTGAATCTGAATCAGCAATCTGAATACAGCAGAACATCACATAATGCAAACACACTCATTGGAATGTAACTGAGTCTTACACAGAGTAGTGGAAAAGAACATGGCTTTTAAAATTGGAAACATCTGGTTTCAATTTCTGGTGCTGCCCTTAGGAACTATGTGAACTTCAGTAATTAATTAAATGTTCAGAGCCTCATTTACTTACATGATGGGATTGTAGTAAAAGTTATCACTATCTGCAAAATAATAATAACACCTATCCATCAGGTTATCAAGAGGGTGACATTATAATGAATGAAAGAACTCAGTTCTGTGGTTCAGACATAGCAAACACTCAGTAAGTATTAACCACCATTATTATTGTTGTGAATATATCTGGGTGAACATATTTCTGACTTCCTCCATGTTTGTTTACATTTTGAAGACCCTATGAAATCTGCTGCTTTTCCTTTCTCCCCTTTCCTGTCTGTGCTTCCATTGACCTGCCAACGCCGGTTTTAAAATGTGCTTCAGGGACGCCTGGGCGGCTCAGTCCGCTGGGCAACTGGCCTGGTTGTGGCTCAGGTCCTGATCTCAGGATGGAGATGGGGCCCCGCCCCAGGCTCCGCACTCAGTGGGGAGTCGGCTTGAGATTCTCTCTCCCTCTCCCTCCACCCCTCCCAGTTCGCACTCTATTAAAAAAATTATTTTTCGAAGTGATTCACAAAAAAAAATTGTGATTTTTGAATCATTCAGGACAATCTTAATTCAGTTTTTTAAAACTTTTATCAGAATGCACCTGGGTGGCTTAGTCGGTTAAGCATCTGCCTTCAGCTCAGGTAATGATCCCAGAGTCCTGGGATCAATCCTGCATCAGGCTTCCTGCTCTGTGGGGAGTCTGCTTCTCCCTCTACCCTTCCCGCTGCTCATTGTCTCTCTCTCTCTCTCTCAAATAGATAACATCTTAAAAAAAAATTATCAGACAGTATTCTGGATACTAATTTTTAATTAAAACCCCCTACTACAATGAGATATCCAAGAAAAATTTCATATATAGTATTGGAGCCACATTATGAATATATATTTTTTATTATCCAAGGAGTTCTATTTTCTCAGTCTGCTTCAGTGAAGGGCTTCCTTTTTCTATTGCTCCCAGTTCCTTCTCCATTTGCTAGGTAACTCTCCCAACCATGCAGGGCATTTGGCACATTATGTATGGGAAACTAGGTGAGGATTTTAGCTCCTGGTGATAACTGTTCCAACATGTGGCCTCCATCATCCTGTATTTCCAGCTCTGAAACAAGGCCTAACTTCTACACTAGTTTTCCTAGTGATCCTGTCTTCTTGGATTCTGTATATAGCCTTCCACCCAAATATGGATCTATGTCTAATATTCACCCTATTGGAAAAACACTGACCAAGTGTTCACACTGACCATTTTTTAATAAAGATTTTATTTGTCAGAGAGAGAGAACAAGTAGGGGGAGAAGCAGGCTCCCTGCTGAGCAAGGACCCCCCCCCCAAGCAACTGGATCCCAGGATCCTGTCAGGACCTGCGCTGAAGGCAGATGCTTAACAAACTATGCCACCCAGGCGTCCCACAACTGACCATTTCTTAACCTTCTGTTTTGTCTAGACCAAACTTTAGTCAAGCTTCTCTTCTTCCTACAGGCTCCTGAACTCTGCTTGTCCCCAAGCCAGAACAAGCACTAACAAGTAGAATGTGTTTCTTGTCGGTCTCTCTTGGGAATCAGCAAGACACTCTCTCCGCCATATTCAACTGGTCATTTCTCTTTGCGTGTCCAACTTCCCTTTAAAAGATTCTGCTTATCTGTGTTTACTCCTCTTTATCCTCTACAAAAGCCTTTCTGTTGATTTTAAGATGACGGCAGATTTCTGAGATCAGAGTTTTGTCCCTAATGAAAAAGTTTTTCTTCTGAACAAAATCTCTTCTAATCTAAGTCTGAGCTGTTTTGGACAATATCTTGGTTCTAATACCCTAGGAAACTCACCATTTTCCCTGGTGGTTGCTGGACTCCATCTCGGTATGGAGTATCCTGATCTCCCGGGCAATTTTTGGAAAAATATCCAGGAACATTTTCCCATATATTCCTGTTCTCTGGGCCCTGAGTGGCTGAGCCTAAACCATTAGATATAGCATTGATGTTAAATTTAAAACATACTTCCTTTCAGACTAATGAAAATCACCATCTTATATTGAGCAAAAGTCTAATAAGTATCTAAGTTTAAGGGAAAATATAAAAATTTACTTGCTATGTATCAGGTGGCACGGAGGAACAAAAAAAATAATCTATTTTGTCAATTCTTCATTTACTATGCTTGATTGTCAATTAAAGCAGTGTTTTGTAGATGAATTTCCATACTGAATCTAATTAATATGTTGGTTCATGTGCTTATTATATAGGAATCCCTGTTTTGTTTTTCTATCCCCATTGAGGTTATTAACATTTCCCAATTTAGTATTATCTGAAAATAACACGAATGGCTTTCTCCTTTCTTACAAAGAACAAACAAGAAGGCTAAATCACTCTTATTGCACCCCTCTGTATCTTCACTGCTGCTTTTCTCATCTCAATTCCATTTAATTATTACCTTCCCATAGCTTCTTACCATGTGCAAGTCACCCTACATACGGCACTAAAAAAGGAATCCCTGAATTATCATTTAGATCCCAGCATTTTCTCATCAAGAAGCTTACAATTTTCTTTTGAGGCATGTTATAATAACAAAGTCCTCTAGCTCTTGCCTCTTCATTCCCTAGCCCTTGGTCTCCAGCTGATGGCCAAGCTGAAGATGTATATGTCAACTTTGACATAATATACATGCATCTCAACTTAACTCTGCCTTTCATTCATCCAAACATCTTTGGTATGTTTGGATTTGTTTCCTTCCTGGGATTATACATTTGTATCACAACTATATATTTTTAAGTAATTTAAGACTGCCTGAATGCTTTTAAATTTCAGGTAAACTTATATTTTTAGAAAGATTTCTTTAGTCCTTTCTCTCCAACAGACAAATTCATTAATTATCCTAAAGCCCAAAAATGGCCACGGTTTGAATTAATTTCTTTTTCTTCTTATATGTCTTTGTTGACATTCCCCCATATCGTTTATCTATCATGATCTCCAAATCAATTAGAAAATAATCATTAGTATTAAAAACTACTAGGAAACATTAAAAAAAAAACTACTAGGAAACAGTATTTTCTAGACATTCTTTTATTATCACAACTTCTGAGACAGGAATTCTAAGTAACATGACGTAGGATCCCTAGTCTCTCTCCATATAATAATGTCTCTGTAATCTGAAATGAGCATGAACAAGACTGCTTTGGGTGTGGAAAGAGGCAGCACTTTGGGAGTACTGTATAAACATATAAATGCAAGTATTCCTACTTGAGAACTCATGAGAGATACCTTAGTTATATTGCTTCCCTTGCTAAGTTTGGTCAGGTTAGTGTAGATTTACACCTGCCCTGCTCTGACACATACTAGAATCCACCTTTGGTGCCCTGTGTGTCCTGTCAGGATTGGAGTCATCTGAGCTACCTAATGCTGGACGTGTTCTCGCTGGCCAAACCTCACCTCCGGATGCTGCGCCTGCGCAAAAGGGCAGTACATCAGGAAGCCAACAGTAAGAACAATAACACTAAATAACAGTAAGAATTAGAACAGCTGATATTCAGTAATCAGTTCTGCCAAGTCCTGTGTTGAGTGCTTTATACAGTCATTTTAACTTATCCCGATAAGCCGTATGAGGAAAACACAATTGTGTCTACAAATTTAAGAAGTTTATCTCATAATTTGAAATTCATAAGCATTTCAAATATGTTTAGAATGTCTTTACTGTAACAGCCTCTGAACCTCTCTTACCTAGTTGAGAATCTCAGGCTCTCTGCTCATGCTTACATTGGCAGAGAAAGAAATAGAAGTATACTGCATATTTTTACTGTTATATAGTCTAATGCACATATTTCTATAATAAAAGTATATTGCAGTTTGTGGTAGGAATGCATAAATGTGACCGTATAATTTATCATCTAAACATGGACACTTTTAAGGCTGAAAGGGGATGTTAAGAATCTAACAGGTGTTAACTCATATGTATAGATGTAACTAGGACTGTCCCAAGGAGAGTAAGAAATGTGGTCACCTTATGTGTAAACCATTATCAGCTAGCTGTATAATATTGAAATTTTTCTGGATGCTGATTGATTAGATGAGCACATTATCTACCTATTACATGAAATACATGCAATGAAAAGTTAGAATGTTTTCAAAGTCACAAATTATGCATTTTACTATCTAATTAATTATAAGGAAATAACTGATAGTCAAGATTTTTACTCCAGTTCTATAAGATTGACAAAAATTACAGAATCACTTAATATTAGTAAGTTAGATAAAAAAATTATTTTTCATATCTTTACCTCATATGATTAAAGTGAGAGAAAAAAGTTTTGGAAATAAACAGAATACCAATTATAACAATACGATTTTCATACTATATCATTACTTATTAGTACTTAGATATCATAGTGCATTAGGATGCTCTTTGGATTATGTCGATTTTCTACTTAGAGCCTTTCAAAGTTTTCTTTATTACCTCCAGAAAATATTGTCTTCTTACACTGGTATCAGAGGGCCTTCTGCAAACTTGTCTCTTTTGTGCTTTCCAATATAGTAGACCACACAGGTGGCCATTTAAGTTTAAAATTAAATTAATTAGAATGAGTAAAATTAAAAATTTAGTTCCTCCAGTATAGTAGGCACATTTCAAGTGCTCAGTAGACTAGGTGACTCGTGGCTACCATAATAGACAATGCAAAATAGAAAATATTCCTCATTACCAAAATCTCTTATCTAATAATGAATATTCTTAGACTTATCTATTGTTTTGCTCCAGAAAATTGCTCCTCTTGCCAAATTAGACTTGTTCCCATTATCTAGTAGATTACACCTTGATTTTTTTCAGCCATTTTGCTCAGTTTAACTCTATTCCTTGGAAAGCCTCTACTACTTGAAGAACTCATATGTTTATCCATACAAAGTTTTTTTTGGTGATACCAGGAAGTTTTGTTAGGGGTTAGAGAGAAAAAGACAAGAAAGATAGTCCTTGCGCTGCGAAGTCACAGTCTAATGGGGGAAAGTGACAAGTGGGTACAGATGATGGCAGCTAAGAGAGGTAGGCAGCAAGTTTCGCAGGAGCAGATGAATACTCCTATCAGAAACTGGAAATTTACAGCAACTGCTCCTGTGAAAGATGGCGCATGATCTGAACGTAGAAGCAGAGTAGGAGTTTGGAAAATGAAATAAAGGAGAATGGAGACAAGAAAAATGATTGGAGAGAATATGGACCAATTGGACTTTGAACATCGCTATGGCTAGATTTCAGCATGCAGGAAGTTCACTGTAATACCAGATCATGACTCCTGCATCACGTCGGAGCTCATGCCAGGTTGAGAATGTTGGCTTTATTTGCAAACCTAAAAGGCCACTGACAGGGATGCAGGGCCTAAATGCCGGGATGTGACAAGGTCAAATTTGTGATTTTGCAGAGAAGACCCTAGCAACAAAGAGGAGAGGGATTGGAAAAGAAAGACATTTAGAAGACCTATTCATAATCTAGGTGACAAATAGGGGCCTAAAGTAATGTAGTGGCTGTTAGGTAGGAGGGAAGATTCTGAAAGGTTGCAATGCATAATTGATTGATAATAATTGCTAAGTATTGGCCATTTCAGATACCATCTTCAGGCTGAAGCCTTTCACGTCTGGGGAATCTCTGCGTTTAAATTATTATGGCACTTACTTGCTAATGCTAATTTCCACTACCAATCCTTGATACCAAAGACTATGGCGTATACTTCCATACCCTTACAATGGTCTTTGCTTTAATGAGCATTTAATATATATTTGGTCACTGATAGTCTTCAGATCAAAATTAATACTGAACAGATGTCTAAATGAACTCTAATAACAAAGGTCATATGAGAGAAATAATGAAAAGAAAGTTACGGGTGGTAAGGTTGGTGCTTTTGTATCACATTAAGTTCCTTGATTGTATTTTTCACAATGTTAATGAAATAACAAAAAGTGTAAGTGTTGAGCCTTGGTCTTCCCCACTAGGGTATATACATTTTATTACTGTAAGAATCATGGCTGTCCTGATTATTGTTGAATTCTAATTCCTAGAATGGTGTCTATATCATAGTTGGTGCTTAATAAATATTTAGGGAATGAATGAATCTGAACTTCACAGATAAGAGAGAAATTACCATTTATGGACCACAAGTTATTCCCTGGGCATTAGCCTAAGTTAATAGTTTTGTAAGTGTTATGTCTTTTATTTATCAACATCTTGTAAGTATTAGTATACCACGAAAATAAGTATCAGTAGCCCCTTTTTTCCAATTGAAGAAACTCTGGTTCAGGGGCCCTAGATGACTTACAGGATAATCAATGAATAAGTAGTCCTGGAACTTGAAGGCAATGTCTTCTGGGTCCAAAGTCCATAGTTTTGTTCTGTTTGCTATACTAACTTGCCCTTTATCTTCTAAGTATAGAAATTCCATTTGGGAGAGGACATTTGTAATGCAGAAGTATCATTGAGCATTAGATCTCCTTAGTGGGCTATTGTTTAGATTGGCAACCACCTACGCAGTGCTTCTAAAGTACCAGCCATGGCTTGGGACAACAACACTGAATAATAAATGGTCGCTGTCCTAAAGGACCGCACACTACTGGTGGAGACCAATGCTCACACAGATAATTTCAGGGTAAGGAATGAGTGGGTAAGTGGCTGAGAGAAATTCCTCAGCCCTAAACAATATGGGCATGCAACAAAAACTAGTCCTGTAGTTTAATATTCCTCACCCCTGATAAATATTAGAATAAGAAGTGAGATAAAATGAAATTAAGTTGATTAGGCTTTCTGTCCCAAATTACAATGCTTAAACTGAATCATGTAGACAACTGAGAAATAGCCATTTTATGCAAGTTATTAAAATAGTTGTATCTGGTTGACTCTGGTTTCCATTTAAAAAAGGGATTTAAATGATGGAAGACTGGAGAGGTTTTATCTAGATAAGTGTCCTAACTCAACAGTAACAGACATGGAGAGGAGGAGCTAGAGTAAAGAAACAGGAGGTAAATCTGTTGGTAATAAGTGGTGGATTATGAATGAGAGAGGAGTGGAGAGAAGTTCTCATGTTCCAGTCTTGATCGGTGAAATTGACAGTCGTGCCTTAACAGAGATTTGGAACAAATATGAGGCAGTTTTGTCAGTCTTAAAACTAAAATCAAACAAATACAATAAAACAGAAAGCACAAATCCTCTCTTGACCTCATTTCTTCTAGTCATCACTTCATTTCTCTGCTACCCTAATTGCAAAACTTCTTGAAAGTATAACCTAGAGTTGCTGACTCCATTTTTTCTCCCCAATCCTCTGAACTCCTCTACTAGGGTCTCTGCCTTCACCATTTCACCGAGACCATTCTTGTGTAGGTCACAAATGACTTCGATTTTGTCAAAACTGAATATTTTCATCAACTTTCTTATTTGAATTAAAACAGCATTAAGCCAGATATTCTCTTCTTCTTAAAACACATTTGTCTCTTAACCTGTGATACTCTGGTTATTTCTCTTCTTAAGCTCAACAGCTAACTTACTCTCTTATGATTCTCAAACCTTGGAGTGAACCAGTGTTCCATTGTCTCCTCCCTGTATAGCAACATAATCTGCCTAGTAGACCTATCTTGTCCCCCAGCTTTAAGTACAAGACATATGCAATAACTTCTAAATTTGTATCATCTGCTTTATACTTTACCTTGTATTCCAAGCTGGACTTTGCCAAATTCCTAATACCTCCATTGGTACATCAATCATAATCTCATACACGTCAAGACAGGGTTGTTTTTGTTTTGTTTTTTTGAGAGAGAGAAAGTGTGAATGAGTTGAGGAAGGGCAGAGGGAAAGGGAGAGAGAGAATCCTAAGCAGGCCCTATGCTCAGCATGGAGCTCAACATGGGGCTTGGTCTTACAACCCAGACATCATGACCTGAGTGAAATCAAGAGTTGGAAGCTTAACCAACTGAGACACCCAGGCTCCCTAAAACATGTTTTGATAGCTGTTTCTCTACTCTAACACTCACACACCCATGATTTTAATGAATTTTATCAAATTGATAAAGCCTTGATTTGTCCCTTTCTGTCACTATTCTCAGTTTACCAGTGACTTCTGTTATTCCCAAATGTACCCCAAAATGGCATTGCTGCCACTTCTACTGGTACCACTCCAGTCCAGCAAACCATTATTATACCTTAAACTGTCTAAATAAGCCAGCTAAATGGTCTTCTTGTTGCCACTCTTCCTTGGTAGCAATTCATTTCCCACAAGCAGAGGGATCTTAGAGATATAAATTCTATCATATTACTCCACTGTTTCCTATTAAATCCTCCTTATATTGGCTTTAAAACCCGTACTGATCTAACACATTCTCCAACACATACACTGTGTCTCATTATCGATTAGAGTTGTAACCCAGTAGACCTCTCTTTCGTCCTCAAACAGGCTCAGTTCATTTACGACATTGAACTAGCCACTCTTTCTGCTTGAAGCGCTCTTGCAGACTTCACGTGGCTGACTTCATTTTGTCATTCAATCTCAGCTCAAATGCCTCCTCTTCAGTGAAACTTCTTGAGACCCCCAGTGACTCTCTATCACATCCAGTTAATTCTCTGCATAGCATGTATCATAATCTGTTGTTTTCTATTGCTTATTTTGGTATAGATTGTCTCTCTGCCTCTGACCTCACCACACACAAACTAGGAAAACTACTTAAGAGTAGGGATTTTGTGTTGCACACTGCTGTATCCCTAAGTCCTACAATAGGCAACAACATGACAAGTAAGTCTAAAGCAAAAGCTAAAGATGGAACCTGGAGGGCATGATAAACAGACTGAAAGACAATGGCAAACACATGAAATAGGCTAACGTGGTCTTTGGTTAGGTGAACTATTATGAGGTGATATATGTCACAGAAGCCACAAGAAAAGAGAAAGTATTCAAGAGGAAAATCAGTGCAAAACTATATCAAAAGTGGTACAGACCTGTAAAATAGTGATTGCCAAGATGTCAGTGTTCAATGGATTTTGCAAATATATGGTCTGGTCTCTCGTCACTTTGGTCACAGTCATTTCAGAGAGGTGGAGACAGCTGAAGGCAGAATATAGGAGTGGCTAGAGAGATGAAGGAAGGGAAAAGAAAAAGGGAGGATAACACTTTCAGTAAGCGCGACTGAGAAAGAAGAGATGGAGTGTCAGTAAAGGGGGGGTACTCTGGATGCAGAAATGCCATGATGTGCTGAGAGATATTTGAGGGAAAAGAAATAACAGAGAAAGAACTTAAGGAAAGTTCTTTTATTTAAGGAAAGAGGTGAAACACACCCAAGTCCCAGAGGTGGCAAACAGGAATAGAGATGGGCCTCGAGAGAAACAAGAAGAATGAAAGGCAGATGCTTCTAGTTTGAGATAGTTCATATCAGTGTTCTAAATTTTCTTGACTAAGTGGCAACTCAGCCCTCTGAAAAAATGTTCAGCATTGGGTAGAATTCTTGCAGGTGGTGGTGAAAGTTTATAATTTTTTTGTGAAGTGAGAGACACATCTGACACAAGAATGGTAAGAACATTTTACTATGGTTCGAGATTGAGACCCGCTGAATTTGAAAAGCATGCAAACAGTTGTATGATATTAAAGAGAGCTCAGTATGTTGGGTGTAGGATAGGATGAGAGGAATTTGGAAATTAAGAACCAGAGAATTCTTGGGGCACCTGGGTGGCTCTGGGTTAAACCCTCTGCCTTCGGTTCAGGTCATGATCTTAGGGTCCTGGGATCAAGCCCTGCATCAGGCTCTCTGCTCAGTGGGGAGTCTGCTTCCCTCCCCCCTCATCTCCGCCTACTTATGACCTCTTTCTCTCTCAAATATATATATATACATGTATACATATATACATCTTAAAAAAAAAGAACCAGAGAATTCTAGGGAGGTTCTGGCATAAAAGCAGAATTGAGTAGATTGGTGGGAAATAGTTTAAGCGATCAATCAAGTATTCTAAACTGGCAAGGTCATGGGGCGTCTGGGATGCTCAGTCAGTTAAGCATCTGCCTTCGGCTTGGGTCATGATCTCAGGGATCATGGGATCGAGCCCTGAGTTGGGCTCCCTGCTCAACAGAGTCTGCTTTTCCCTCTCACACCCCCTGCCCCTGCTTGCTCGCTCTCTTTCAAGTAAATGAAATCTTTTGAAAATAATAACCAGGGGCACCTGGGTGGCTCAGTGGGTTAAAGCCTCTGCCTTTGGCTCAGGTCATGATCTTAGGGTCCTGGGATCAAGCTCCGCATCGGGCTCACTGCTACTCGGGGAGCCTGCTTCCCCCTCTTTCTGTGATCTCTCTCTCTCTCTCTCATGCTCTCTCTGGGCATGGGGATGGGGAAGAGCATGTTTAATTCATACAGGCATAGGTCCAATGCAGAGGTAATCACTGAGTACTTTAGTGAACATCTTCTAGACATTACTCAACGGCACAGGCAAATTTATGTAAATGGAATCACACTGGGCAGACTTGATTTGTAAGCTTTCCCTAAACCTGAAAACTAATTCTGTTTCATCTCCCTGTCAATGGGTATATCTCTGAACCTTAATTTTGGCAGTGCTGCATGGTCCCATTATTCCTTATCTATCTCCCTATTATTTATTTAGTTTCAGAGGTAGAATTTAGTGATTCATCAGTTGCATATAACATCCCATTACATCAAGTGCCCTCCTTAATGCCCATGACTCAATTACCCCTCCCTCTTCTCCCTTCCAGAAATCCTCAGTTTGTTTCCTAGAGTTCAGCATCTCTTATAGCTTGCCTCCTCTCAATTTTCATCTTATTTTTCCTTCCCTTGTCCTATGTCTATTTCTTTTGTTAAATTCCACATCTGAGTGAAATTGTATGGCATTTGTCTTACTCTGACTTATTTTACTTCGCATAATACCTCTAGTTCCATCCATGTCATTGCAAATGGCAAGATTTCATTCTCTAATATTCCATTGTATATTTATAGCACATCTTCTTTTTCCATTTGTCTGTTGATGGACATCTGGGCTCTTAACATAGTTTGATTATTGGGGACATTGCTGTTATAAATGCTGATGTGCAGGTGAATCACTATTTTTGTAACCTTTGGATAAATACCTAGTAGTACAATCGTTGGGTCATAAAGTAGCTCTAATTTTTAAGTTTGTGGGGAACATCCATACTGTTTTCTAAAGTGGCTGCACCAGTTCGCATTCCAACCAACACTGTAAGGTTTCCCTTTCTTTGCATTCTTGCCAAAATCTGTTGTTTCCTGAGTTAAGTTTAGCCA
Organism: Nasua narica; assembly: GCA_028533885.1. Lineage (NCBI taxonomy): Eukaryota > Metazoa > Chordata > Mammalia > Carnivora > Procyonidae > Nasua > Nasua narica. Next base: position 80,783,344 of record CM052798.1, on the reverse strand, counting down.
TACTGACCAGTGTGAGGTGGTATCTCATTGTGGCTTTGATTTGTATTTCCCTGATGCTGAGTGATGTTGAACATTTTTTCATGTGTCTATTGACCACTTATATGTGTCTTTGGAGAAATGTCTGTTGATGTCTTCTGCCCATTTCTTCACTGGATTTTTTGGTCTTTTGGGTGTTGAGTTTGATGAAGTCCTTTACAGATTTTGGATACTAGCCTTTTATCTGATAATACATTTGCAAATATCTTCTCCCAGTCTGTTGGTTGCCTTTTAGTTTTGTTGACTATTCCCGTTTGCTGTGCAAAAGCTTTTTATCTTGACGAAGTCCCTATAGTTCCTTTTTGCTTTTGTTTCTCTTGCCTTTGGAGATGTGTCTGGTAGGAAGTTGCTGTGGCTAAGGTCAAAGAGGTTGCTGCCTATGTTTTCTTCTAGGATTTTGATGGATTCTTTTCTCATGTTTAGGTCTTTCATCCATTTTGAGTTTATTTTTGTGTCTGGTGGAAGAAAATCAAGGAACTGATCTCATTTACAATGCATCATTATTTGTTTAATGGATAACATGATAAATATTTAGGTTCTCAAGAAATATTACATATTAGCATATGATAGTGTCCAATTTCTTTATCATCTGAATTAGCTTTTAAAAAATCTTGAAAATTTTGGCCAATTTTATAGACAAAAAGAAATGTCTCAAAAATTTCTTTGATTATTTGATATATTGGGCATATTCATTTGTATTTATTTTCTAGTAAATTTTCTATTCACCACTAAGAATCAGTAAAGTATGGAGATGAAACTCACAGATTCTCAAATCAGTGTATCCATGCTGGAAAACTACTTACTAGCTATATAACCTTGAACACATTAGTTAGCCTTTTGACGTAATTAGGTTTTCTGAGGATATAGATAAGTTAATAAAATGCTTAGAAAATTCTCTACAGATAGTAAATGCTATTTAAGTAGTAACTGTTGTTTGTTATTCAAATCACTTAATCTTATTTTTTTCTTAATATAGCATTATAGTTAAGAATGTGGGTTCTGCAATCAGATGGGATTTGATCAGTGACTCTCCAATTACTGGCCTTATGGCTGAGCAAGTGATTTCATCTCTTTGAGCTTCAGTTTACTTATTTTGGAATCTTCTTAGTATAGTTTAGTTATGAGAATTAATGGGTTAATTCTTAGAATACATTTTGCAAAGTAACTGGCATAAATACTCATGAAATAGCAACTACTATTAATGTTGCATTGATTTCTTTATGGTATATATTATAAACGGTGATCTTTGTCTCTTACATATATTCAATTTTTTTCCTAGTGTATCAGGGTCCCAACAGAAAACACCTAGCCCAATCAAATTAGGACAACTTGAGAAAGATTCATTTATAAAGATTGTAGGACCATGTTTTAAAAGGTATGGTGAAGGGAGGAAACCCCAGGGGATTATGCAGTGACCTAAAGCGGACACCTCTGGAGTGAAAGGATAAAGGGAGGAAGAGATTTCTGGAAATTTAGAATAACAGTGGACATGGACTGAGCCACACAAGTTCTAAGTGATCATTAAGGCTGCTGGGGGTTCCTATGGTAAAGCCCAAGGGAAACCAAAGAACCCCCAGGAGCCACTGATGCACAGAAAATCAATTTCTGGAGGCCTTGGAGGTCTATTCGGTCACAAGGACAGAGAGTACACTTAAAAGAGGGAGGGGGCGATGAACCAGGAGAGACTGTGGACTCTGAGCAACAAACTGAGTGGTTTAGAGGGGAGAAGGGGGTTGGGGGAGCCTGGTGGTGGGTGTTGAGAAGGGCACGTATTGCATGGAGCACTGGGTGTGGTGCATGAACTATCAATCTTGTAACACTGAAAAAATAAAACATATTTGGGGGGGAAAAAGGATAGAATTAGATCTCAAGGGGCAAAGCTACAGAGTCATTTTTATTTTTGTTCATGTTCCCTTTTGCCAAATACTCACATCTAATTTTTAAAATCAAATTGGTTAAATTTCTTTATAGTGTCTGGTATTGAGGTCACATTTTGACTATCCCTGTTCCAAGAATATAAAAAATACTCTTTCATATTTTTTTCTATATCTATACTTGTATAGTTCTTTCTTATATTTAAATATAAATCTATCTGGAATGTATTCCACATTCTTTTTATGTCTCAAATTTCTAGCTATTTGAATGCAATTTATTAAATTATTCATTTGCTGGAGCTATGCTCTGATTGGATATTTTATTGTGATGGTGTGAGAACTCAAAGATTAGGGACTAGAAGTAGGTGTTAATTTTCTAAATTGTGCTGGGGCTAAATGAGAAAGAGATCTAATAGAAGAGTAGAGGATCTGCGTAGGTAAAAGGTATTATAATATTAAGGTGAAATCGGTAATATTTTAGGCTTTCATAAATATTACTTCCATTGCCTAAAATGCATTTCTCATCTCACCTACTATATCTCGTGTTTTTCTGCTGATAGACCTTGTCTTGTCTATGGCCCTATCTCCTCTCTAGTCCATCTCTGTTCTTTGCTCCCAGGTACTCTGCATACTTTCTTTTTTCAATTTCATATATAACATTGTAATGATTACATGGATGTTGCTTCCTAGCTAAACTATGAGATCCTCCAAGGCATGGCTACTCATTGTGAGTGTTGATTTCCCAGTTTCTGGATCATGTCCTACAATGCCCACAGACAATGCCATAAGTAATATGTATCACACAGTGAATAAAACTGACATAGGGATAACAGGTTATGGAAATTCTCCAGGGCTGAGGGCAATGGTCATGTAGAGATAATTGTCATATAGAGATAATGCTGAGATAATTCATAAAATAGAAGTCAAGTGGGAAAGGGAGAGTCGACTGAGGAAAGTATCTGCCAAGTTCACCAGCAGGCTTGGAATTAGTAGTAGGTCTGGGGTCGGAGGTGGAGAACTAGGTGTGTGCAAGAGTGAAGGTCAGCAGCAGGCAGTTAGCCGAGGTGTGATGGTCCAACTCCTCTGTGACTCAGGGAAAAGAGGGGTTGTATAAGGTCATTAAGGAAATGGCATTCTGAAGGAGGGAAAAAAGGGTCTATCTTCCTTTCTCAGATCCTATCTTTACCATTTCACATAAGGAATGCACACATTTTGAAGGTTTAGAATTTCTTCTGGGTGCTATTTCACTTGTAATACACACTTAATTACAATGTGTGAGTGGGTGGGCAGGATTGCTGAACCGGGAGGACGGCCAGGCCTGAATGGGAGATTTCAGAATTCATGTCACGACTGGTTAGGCATTTCAGTATGTCCATTGACTTCTTTACTAAATATGTTTGATCTTGGTTTGTACCAAATGGGGTAGGCACCCCATTAGGTAGGGGGTCCTCATTAGACTCTTAATCTATTAAAAAAATCAAATATAAGATAATGTTAATTAAACATTGTGATAATCATTTCACAATATTTAAGTCAAATCCTTATGCTGTACACCTCAAAATTATGCAGTACTGAATGTCAACTATATCTCAGTAAGACTGGAAAAAGCAAATAGTATCAATTGTAAATTGTTGTCATGTCAATATTTTTAACGATAAATCTTCTGTATAGTATCCAGTCTTAAGATAAAAATAAGTAGAGTCATGTTAAAGACCTCTTATCTATAATTTTACTGTGCTTATATGTAGTCTTTCACCTCATTCCTTTTATTTGTTGTAAATGAGCATTGTGAGTTTTAGGTAGAAAAGTATGCATGTTTTTCATCAACAATCTACAGGTATATTTATGCTTTTCATGTTGAAAATGGATTAAATGCAAAAGTTGTAAATTGCTACTTACATTCTGCAGATACAGGAGGAGTTTCTGAGCTCCATCAGCCTCCTTCTCTGATGCACACATTTACACCGGCTCTTTTTGGTTAGAAGCCATATAACTGCATCAACAACAACACTAAGAATTAATCAGAGTCAACACTCTTGGAGCACTTACTACACACTTGGTACTTCTCTGTGCCCACTCAGTTCACTTCATCTTCACATTAGTTCTATGAAACACATGTAATTTTTATTTATAAAGATGAGGAAACGGAGGCACAGAGATGTTACTCATAGAAGATTACATTAACTGGTAAGTAGAAGGGTAGGACTCGAACCCAGGCAGTCTGGCTCCAGACTCAATATTTCTCCCAAGATCCACATATAATCCAAATAATGGTGGCACAAGCTCTCATGTGTTAGAAAGCAGTACCAACATTATTTTCCGGCTGGTTCTGAGAATTTCCCTGGACATTGCCACTTGCTCTGGGGACAGATTTCCATTGACCGAGAGCCTCATTACCCCACTCTGATTTGGGGAGATAACTTTATTTTCTTTCCACTTGTCTGCTTCTCCCTAATCATCGGAAATGTTCTTATTCCCCACAACACCTACGATTCCAGACAATAACGTTAATATTTTAATGAGAGTTGAGAGGCAATTCAGAGGAAGAACCTCTGTAAATGAACTTCTCACCACTGCAGGTAGCCCAACCCATCCTTAGATTTCCTCTCATGTTGTGCTCCTTGTTCATTCCTAGACTTCCGAAAATGAATCATTTTGGTTGGCCTCAGTTCAATCTGTTGACAGTGTTTGCCTTTTTCTTTGTTTTGAGTGGATAATTTAATGGTGAGTTAGGACAGCACTTAGCACAGATCATGATCACCATGCTGCCTTAAACAGAAAGTTCTCACATTTTGAATTTCACGGTTTTCCTGCACGTTACCCTTATAAGACATTTTCAGAGTACAGATCTTCAGATAGACATTTTAATATTTGCTAAATAGGAAGAGTTGTTTATTGTGTCCTTTTGTTACTGTCATTTTATGCTCGTTTATTTTTTAACACCAGAAATGAACATGTAACTCCAAGTTTTAGAACTTGAACTTAGTTCCAAGTCTTAACCACTTACCATTTATGTGGCCTTTGGCAAGTTCTTTGAACTCTGAGTCTGTTTCATTGAATATAAAATAATGCAAAACTTTCACATTATATTTTAATGATATGCTCCAAGAAAATACAACGTAAAGCCAAATGCTTATAAGAATTGATTCCATAAAAATCAATGTAAATAAAAATCAAGAGAGATTCCCAGATACTCATTATCCAAGACATGTTATGCCCTCTGCTTCATCCTGCCACTACTCTTCCTACCCTACCTCCCTGCAGATGCTTAAATTGCATAGCTTCTCACCCTAATGAACATAGAAGATCATCCGTTCAAACTCCTACCATGGTCAGTAAGGTGGCTTATCATGTGGCTTCTACTTACCCTCTTTCACTTGATTTCTTATTACTCAAATACTTGCTCATTCTGCTCTAGTCGCATAAGCTTTTGTACTGTTCTCTGAATATGCCAAGTTTATTCCTGCCTTACAGCTTTTGCAAGAAGCTATTCTTTCTGCCTAAACTATTCTTTCCCAAATCTTCCTATAGATGGCTCTTGCTTGCAATTAAATCTTAGCTCAAGTAAGACATTGTCAGAAAGGCCCTGACCATCTACCCCATCCTAACACAGGAATGAGAATCACAGTAGCCTGTTTTTCACATAGCAATTACTACTACCTGAGGTTATTTTATTTGCTGCTGTGCATTGTCTGTCTCCTATAATGAAAGCGTATGCTCCTTGTGCACATGGACCGTGTCTGCCATTTTCACGGTCATATCCCAATGTGTAGAATACAGCCTCACATATAGTAAACCTTCAATAAATAATCTGGTTAATAGTGTTGAGTAAATTAGAAATAATAATTTTTGACTTTGGGTTTGATGGAAGAACTATGCAGACACATGAAGCTGGGAGTGAAAATGACTATAGTAATCAATTCCTAAAATGGAGTGAGTTAAATAGAGGGGGTGGGTTCTTGCAAAGGTCCATCGACCTCCACTTTCATCACTCTATTTACCTTCAAGAGTAGAATCAGAGGCAGGGCTCAAAGAGTTTAAGGAAGACCTAAAATCTCTGTACCTTGTTTTCTTCCTTGAACAGTCACCAAACAAATGAAGTATAGATTGATTTTGAATTTTATCATAATGGGTCTTTTGTTTATTCCTAGCCAAAGTACTTGTGTGACTTTTATGCCAATAATGTTAGTGCAAAATACGAATAGTGATAACAAACCAGGATGTGTGTGAGAAGAGTTAATTATAAAAGAAGCTATAGCCAGACCTCTTTCACCTAATACATATTGAAACCTCCTATCGAAAGAATCTGACATAAGAGGACCGGGTGGGCCCTGGCCATTGGTAATTTTGCCAAGCTATCCAGGCTCTTAAAATGAGTTGCCATTATTGAGAATGACTGATCTAGACCAGCCTCTTCCTAGTTTAAAACATAACTCAGAAACCCATGTGATGTTTTTACATAATGTTTTATGAGTTTTGATTTTTGCATTGGAATTTTTTTCAACAATTAAAAAACTACAGTTATGCCCAATTATAGAAACCTGATAATAAAAATTAGACAGACATGCTTTTAAAGCCTGTTTGATTACATTCTGAATGTTATAAAGTTCTAACTTTTCATTTAATCGATAATGGGCCTAGTAAGAAATGTCATGAATTTCTTAATAATCGTTTGAGAATTTAATATAAAGAGCATTTCCATAGAATCATAAAGAATTATTAGATGAAAGCAAAATATTTTTCAAGTCTAATTTATGTTCTAGAGTCATAAATATAGAATTTTTATACAAGCCTACTAAAAGCTAGCTTTTTAAAGTATCAAATAATTTTTAGTTATTTAGTAGAAAATAATGGATAAAAATACATTTTCCTTAAATGACATTTTAAATATCATTCCCCAGGAATTCAGGCAATATTCTCAAAGCAAATGAAGACTTTGAATTAATGTAAATATTATTATTTATACCCAGCATGGGGGTTTGCTGGGTATTTAAAATATGTATACATCCTTTTTATCTCGATATCCCTTGATTTTTCCTTGTGCTGTATGTACTTAGCAATGGACTGCTTGTCGTATTTAATGAATATTTATCACCTATCAATGCTGGGCGATTAGTCACTGGGCCAGCCTAGGATTCCTGCTTTCTTGAACCTTACAGTTTGGTCCAATCTTTCTCAAACTTTATTGTGTATACAAGTCCCCTGCATCTTGCCAAAATCCAATCTCTGATAGAGATTTGGTGCGTGGCCTGAGCGTTTGCAATCTCACAAGCTCCCAGTCTTGCTGCTGGTCTGTGGATCACACTTAAAGTAGAAGACTTCATCCTTCGTTGGTTGTTTTAAGCTTCAGTGGCTCCTACTATTTAATCAGTCCCAACCTCTAGTTTTCTTATGAAGTGTACTATTGAAATCCTATTCAGTACATTCATTTTTTATCTTGTTGTAGTTCTGTTCTCTCACTCAATTATAACTTGTCTGAAGGCAAGATCCAAGTTTTATATTTCTTTATCTCTCATAACGCCTGGTGTGCCTGGGATCAGAGAAACTACTCAGTGAATACTTAACCGGGTGATACTCCGTGATTTAGATTTAACTCTCCATAAAAGCTGAAGGGGGCATCAGAAGATTTCCCAAAAACCCTAATGTAACCAGACTGAAGATCAAATGGATTTGGAGATAGTAATCTTTCCACCGAAAGGAAATCTGACCTCCTTCACGACACACCCTAAATAGTCCATCTCTTTTTTGTTTTTGGCATGTGATTCAAGAAGAGGACATGCAGCAGGTTAGCACTACCCGTCCCCCTCCCCCCCGCCTCCTTTCCCTGCTGCCAACAGGAAGCGGCTCTCAGACAACGTGTCCACAGATTAAAAAGGTTTGTGGAGAGAAAGCAGCGGTGTGCCTAATCTGCAGGAAAGGTTTGTGGGGAAAATACAGGTTCTGATTATTCCCACAGTGCCTCTTCTGAACAGAAAGGGGAATTGTGGGCTTCATCTTATTATTTTAATTAGCCTTATGCGGTGCATTACAGCCACCAAAGTGGTCAGAAAGCCACAGTACATCCCCATGTATATTTCATAAGTCTCTGTGCTATGGTTTTCATATTTCAAATAACTTCATCCCTAGGCTTTGGCCAATTGTTACAATAATGCAAGTGTGCATGAGCACCTGCAGTGTTATTTATTACGTAAATGCCCACCAAATGCTACCTAGCATCCCCATTTTTACTTTCTTCTTTCCCCTGAGAAATGCCTTCTCTCAAGCTGACTTTACAGAAACGTGTTTGTGTGTGTTAAACTGCCTTCTCAGAGCACTGATTCTTACATGCATATAGTGAGATTTCTGTCCTGTTGCAAAGGGGCCATTTTCCTCCGTGACACAAGCCTTTTTCAACTGCTTCACACGTGCAGCTGCCTGCTGCTTTGGGCCTGTTAGTGTTGCCCAGGGAGTGCTGCATTTTATTCCTCTAGCATGAGTGACTCAATGTGATAATGCCAATTAGTTCTCAATACTGAACGAACTATAGAGAAAGCACAGACAGCCAAAATCCAAGCAGCAATGTCCTGTTTGAAGGATAGTGAACCTCATTCTAAAGCCAATGTTTGTTTGTTTTCAGTCACTGATGAATAAAACCACCAGCATCGTCTCATACACATGGCCTGCAAAAGAGTGGGTCTTGAGAGTTGAGTCAATGCTGAACACTTTATTTAGATTGCAAATTATCTAGCTACCTCGGCAGACTGCGAAATCAACTGGAAGCTTTTCAGCATTTAATTAAGCAGGACAAAAGAAAGTCCCAATAATAACAGTGTGAAACTGCCGGAGAAAAATTATGAATACAAAGGGAGAAATCATCAGTAATTAACCCCAATCTGAGACTACAGAGGAGACTCGGAAACAAGAAGGGAACACATGCAAATACTAAATTTGCTTGTCTTGAATGATTTTGCGTTTAACTATAAATTCACAAGAACAGTGGTCCAATTGCTAGGGGGAAAAATGTTCCACGTAGCAATTTCCCAAACCTTCACAGGGAAGATGAGTTTCACATCTAATGTGTGCTTTTCCTTTTGTTTTGTGGTTGGATTTTTGCAGTATTATGTTATCATCCCCTGCTGAGATATTGTGGGGGGAGGAAAGAATGGCTATGGGGTTTGGGGGTTAAGGAAGGGAGGGAATTCTGCCTATAAATCTACAGTGATCCTCTAGCATCTGAGAAAATGGTGTCTTTGCTCACTGCACATCAACCTGGAGAATACCCTTTTTTAAATTCTAGCTTGTATATTATTTAAGGACACCTTCCACGACCCCCAGGGTCTGTGTGCTCTTACTATTTTGAAGTACCTCCATTAAGTAGCAACTTTCACCATTACCCTGTAACTATTTAGTCTCCATTGTGTTTCATTTCTCCCCCTTTTAGCTTTTCTTTGGCTCCTTTAGGGCATAACCTGGATCCGAAGGTATTCATTCTCATTTTCTAGCTCCTAGGACAGTGCCTGACTATATGTTAGCTTCTTAATAAAAGTTTCTGAATTTTCAGGGCTGAGCTCCGTACCCCCCTGTTATTTTATATGCAACAGAGGCAAAATGTTTGGACTTGTGGAATACAGTGACACTGAATAAATATTAGGATCAGCTGATTTTCAAAAACGTTAGGTAAAATACAAATCCTGTAGAGAAAGTGGCTTTTGTTTATAAGCCTCAACTTGAATAATATATATAAGTAGCCCTTTATATTTATCTGACCATAAAATAGCAACTGTAATTTTCCTTTAAATTAGCTCACAGTTTATAATCTTAATGCAAAGATTGCTTCCTTAATTATTTTGAGCTTGACTTCTTTTCCTGAAGTGCCAATTTATTGCTGGAATGTTATCTGTTGTTCAATAATGGCACTTGTAATTTAAATAGAAGACACCCTGTCAGGTGTCATAGTCAAAGTATATTTTTTAAATAGGGGTGTTATTTTGAAAATAACTTCATAAGCCATTGTTAAAACTGTTATTTTGAGAATTTGGCCTAATGATTGTTTAAACAAATTCCTGTGCTAATAGCATTCTACCATTGTAAATATCAGCTCTGAATGACATTACATATTTCAGTAACAGTAACCCCCTGGTAATTGATTCTTGACTCATATTCTTTAACTTATTATGAATTGGGATTAGTCTCGGTTGTTTAATTTTCCTGCCTCTGTGCATTTCCTCAAACTGTTCTCTCCACCTGGAATACCCTTCCTTCTTATCTCTGTCTTTTTAAATCCAAACTATTTTTAAGTTTCAAGTCAATTATCATTCATAAAATGTATGCCAGGAAGTGCCTTACCTTTGTAACTATTCACAAAGCACCCAATGGCTTTCTCTCTTCCAGGAAGGATTTGTAGGCCAGTCCATAATTACTTCTCTTTCTAGTATGCAATCCCAGTCATTGCATTAAATATGTACTCAATAATACAAATTCAACTGGATATGGATTGGGATCGAGGAGAGTAAGAGCATGTACGCACGTGCCAGAGAGGGAGAGATTTTAAATAGAAGGTGATTTTAAAGCCCCTAACCATATCCCATTCCATTCAAAGCAAATGTCCTAAATGAGCATGAGTTCCTACATGGGTTCCCTAAGCTGTTCTCAAATTACCTATATCTCAGAAGGTAAGATCTCACCACTATGCTTGGTTCATTCAATGTGACCCCAAACAGGCTTATGCTAGACTTGGTAATTTAAAAATAAAACAACTATTTGTTCCAATACTGAAGGGGAGCCTGACTGAATAGGATTTAATGAAAGTTGTCTTCCTAAAGAGTTTTCTGGGAAATTTTAAGACTCTATATATAATAATTTTTTTTCTGACTCATTGATTTTATGGTCTCACCTTCACTTTAAATGTGACTTTTTATCATATGATAAATACTTCTTTGGGTATCTATTTTCTCTGTTAGATGATTATGGTAGATTGGATTCCTGCTTTCAGTTCTCATTCTTTTTCTCTAACATTATACTTCCCCATTTTTGTCCTGTCTTGATGGTGATGAGACACAGCAGACTTTAAATGTGCTGTTGAATATGGCTTTTTCCTCTAGTGTACTTATGGTTCACCATGAGAAGTACAAGGTACCAGTAGCAACTTTTTCAAGAATAAACACTTGTAGCAGTTGGGAGTGGTGTTATGTGACTCCACCTAACACCATCAAGACCCACATCCAATCAATGGTGGTATGCCCTTGTTCTTTATCTGTTCTCGTGGTAGTAGCATACTATCCATAGCATAGGGTCTCTGCCTGTATTAAATGAGTCACTATGTATCTTAGAACAGTATCTGACACAAAAGAAGTGCTCAGTAAGTGTGAATAATTATCATTACCATTTAAAAAGATTTTTTTTTTAAGTAGGCTCTGTGCCCAACATGGGGCTTGAATTCTCAACCTCATGATCAAGTCACATGTCCTCCTGACTGAGCTAACTAGCGTCCCCTCATTACCATTTTTAAGCGTAGTTTAATCACCTTAAAGTTTTAGTATCGAGATACCTTAAAGTTTTAGTATCTCGATACTAAAACTTTATCGTTGTTTCCATTTAGCATATGAAACTCTAGTACAGAGTGTTAAACATTTTACCCAAGGTCACACAACCATTAAATAGCAAAGTGAGACTCAGAATGAGGACTTGTTAACTCCGGAGTTCACTTCTAACCACTAAGCTGTCTCCTTTATATTACTCTTGCTACTTACCACATACATAACCTAAGGCAATGTGGAACAGAACTAGCTAACTGCTAAAATGGAAGAGAACCAAAGAGAAATAATACAGGACAGGAAAAGAATTACTATAGTATCTCAGAATATTATCTCGCCACACTATGATTGTTGAGTAACCATAATAATTTTCACTTTGTTTGTTTCTAAGGGAGAACATAGCAACTCCTAGAAAGTGTTTTTACAAATATTCTTTTCTAATGTGGTTTTTGGGAGCCAGCATAAAACATATTTATGAAAGAAGGAAAGCAAAGAAGATAGCCTCTTTGCAAACCAGACTTATTAAAAATATTCACTTATTTGTATATATGGATTTTTTCACAGTATTTCAAGACAAGTGAAGGGTCTTTTGTTGAAATGCTTTGTTTTATGCTTATTGCCCAGGAGTGGTAAGGACATTGAATTTTCTTATGGAATTGAAGTTTCTGATTCAGTTGATAGCTGTTTTCTAAGCTATCTTATTTCCCCAAAGGCATTAGTGGTGAGTGTGGAAGGAAGAAAAGCCCATGTCATCTACTAGAATTATACATATTTCCACAGAAAAGCATTTCCCATTAAATTTCAAAGTTATGCTGGAATCCCAACACAGTCTCACCACCGGTGGGATCCACAAAACCTTTGGGTAGGTAAGATTGGTAGCATTCCCCTTCATGAAGTGAGAGCACCCAGTTATTCAGGCAGATGTTTTGACATGACCAGTGCACTAACTAGAATGTTTTTGGTAAGGCTCTTTTGTAGAAAAGAGTTCCCTAAATTTTTAAAGGACATAAGCCAATATTTATGACCTCTTACCCAAGGTCTAAAAATAGAGGTCACCTAGGGCCAGACCAGGATTTTAGCTCACATACATAAGTCAATAGGTGGAGAAAGACAATGGTGGCCAGGACTTTCTAGTCTGCCTATAGGTTAAAGTCTTCAGCTGCCTGTTCAACAGTGGAGAGATTTGACTAACACTCATTAACACTATTATCTCTACCCTACATATTTGGATTTTGGGAGCTTTAGAAGGAATCTGGAAAGAGGACACCCTACCCTAAGAATCAATGTCCTCACTGTGAGGCCAAAGAGAATAAATCTCACAGAAGAGTCATTTAGAGATCTGGAAAGAACAATGTCTTGAAATTTCTGCCAGTTGGAGATGGCAGGATTGGAAAGTGAAGAGTTAGGAGAATATGCCACCCCAAAATATGACTATAGGCCTTCAGTATATGCTTTGGACTACTGATTATTTTGAGTTATAGGCACCTGAAAACCAAACACAGGAGGAGGTTTCTGTAAGTGCTCTGATCTGCCTAAAGATAGATCCTTTAAAAAAAGAACCTAATTATCACAAATACCCTCTTCCCTGGGAGTTTCATCAAGAGAGATGACAGACTCTTATCACAGGAGAGAGACTAGAAGTTGACACCACAAACTTTTTCATGAAAGGTTATACTTCCCATCTGTTCTTGTAAGGGCCTATCCATCTTCCCTAAACACCATTTACTCTCCCCTAAGAGGCCTACATCCCCTTTATCCTTTCAGTATTAAGATGGTATTTCAATCTAAATTCTATGCTACTTTGGGGAGTTATCCATTTTTTCCCAGGTAGCTCCCTGCAGGAGGTGTATGTGTTAATAGACTTGTTTGTTTTTTTTTTTCTGGCTAATCTGTCTTTTATTACAGGGGTCTCAGTTAAGAATTCCGAAGGATAGAGGGAAAATCATTCCTCTCCCTTACAAAGGCATAGTCTACTCCTTATCATTATCATTAGCAACCCCCACCCCCAACCCCATAAGAGAAATAAAGGTAGCATTAGGTCAGATCCAACAGAGGAGAAACCCGAGGCTTTGCATCTCCTTTGGCTGCCAAAATGGAATTTCTATTTTGTTTGGAATGCAATTTTTTTTTTGCTACTAATTAGTTTGGGGAATGATATTTCTCAGTTTGATAAGCTGAAACACATTCTTGTAAAGCCCCAGAGAAGCCAATGCAACCCCACCACAGCACATAGTATAGCATCACTTCGGCACTGAGATTTCTCAGCAGCATTTTTCATTCCTTTCCAATGTGGGGGGAAATTTTACTACACAGAATTTTTTCTTTTGGTGGATATGTTATAATTCTGCTAAAGCTTTCAGTATGTTGGCTTTTGACCTAAAATCATATCACAAGAGAAAACATCCACACAATCTAGCCAAAGCATAAAAATGCAGAGAAGAGAAATAAGCCTATTATTGAAGAGAAGACATTTTGAGCAAGATTTCTAAAAACTGATGAAACCACAGGCTCTTATTTACAAGGTTCTCCATGAGGAAAGGGGGGGGGGCAGGAGTGAAATTTACAATAAAAATATGCAAGTTTGTAACACAAGAGGAAATTCTTAGAATGTTTCTCCAATGAGGGAGATTACTAACTACTAAATGCCAAGAGCTTGTGGTTCTTACCAATCGCCTTCAACTCTCCATTCTAATAGAAGTATGAATGGGTTGTTGTGGCTTGATTCCCCTGGCCACAAGATAGGAGAAGAAAAACAATGTGTTGAGAATAGGAAGAGGCCACCCTTGGGACAGTTGGGTGAATCTAGTGCACCCAGCTAAGGCTCTGAGGAAGCGATGTGTACTGTGGTCAAACAGCCCACCCCGCTCAGTGTATACCCTGCCAGACGATGGTAATTAATGTGCGTCATGTGCGTCCAGATAACTACAGAAGGAAGACCTACTCCCCAGAATAAATCGTTGCAGGTTTGCTAGAGGTTTTCCTCTGATGGCCATTGGCCTGCTGGCTTTGAGAACCCGAAACAGCCTCTGCCAGGAAAAGAGAAGTTTTAGGTGAGCCCTAGGACCTCCAGCCTTTTCTACCAGCACATTTTGTCAAGCATTTCTTTCATCAGATCCAGGGAATTAGGACTCCTGCACAGAGACGAGAAAGGTGGGCCCATTCTGTTTGGTTCCAATGGGGAGCCAATAATTCTTCAGATCACTTGGAGGAATTGCTGACACACAGACTGCTGGGCTGTAATCCCAGTTTTTGAGTCCCTGGGTCCTAGATGAAGCCTGCAGTTTTTTCCAGGTGTTTCTGATGGTGCTAGTCTGGGTACCACATTTTAAGAATCACCATCATAGGGGCGCCTGGGTGGCTCATTTGGTTAAGCGTCTGTCTTTGGCTCAGGTCATGATACCAGTGTCCCAGGACTGAGCCCTGCATCTGGCTCCCTGCTCAGTGGGAAGTCTGCTTCTCCCTCTCCTGATGCTGCTCCCACTGCTTGTGCTCTCTCTGTCAAATAAATCTTAAAAAAAAAAAAAAATGAATCACTATAATAGATAGAAGTGTTAGTGTTCAAGCAAGAACTTTTCCAGGTGTGATGTTCAGACTTTGCACTTCAGTGGCCTGGAAGGGAGAGGAAGGCTCAAAGACCAAGGCTGAAATGTGTGTGTAGTTTGGGAGCTAGACACACCCAGGCCTCTTAAGGCTGGTCATTCGGATAGAATCATTTGCAGCAATTTGCCTACATTATGAATCTACATTTAATATCGGTTTTAGATATTCTGTATCATTTTTAGAGGACACGATTGAGAAGCCATTTTAGCCATGAAAACATTTGGGGAATAAAAGGGAAAAATGGTCTGTTTTGAACAGTGAGCATTTCAATCAGGCCAGGGGACTCCAGGCAGCTCTAGTACAGGGTTGAAGGTCACCCAGAAACAGCTGCAACATTTGCACTTGTCATATACTTGCCTTTTCCTATTTTTCCTTTGTTTCCTTCCTCCTACATAAAATCACAAGCAAAATAAGCACGGCATTTTTAGGAAGTAAATGGCATATACTTAAAATACATAGAAAAAAATATCACCATATTTAAGGTGTGCATCTGCCAAATTTCCGTCATGTAAGAAAGTAGGCTAAAAAAGTAAACACTTGATCTTCTGACTCTGAAAGATTTGCTCCTTTTAGCATTCCATTGGGAGTACATCCAAAAAAAAAATTCTCTTCCCCTTCTAAGTAGGTAACCATTTAGCTTCTGACATGAAATAGCTAATAACCATCTCTTCCTTTTTAAAAGATGGAAATCACTGTTGAAGGCATGGTTAATTTTTAATGTGCTTTATCCAAAAGTTAGCTTAACTTTTAAAAAACAAATGAGAAACTAAAACGGATGTTATCCCGTGGACGGATGACATCAATTGAAATGTATTTTTTTTTCCTTCCAGGTGATTGATGTAATTTTCTATTAAAGTGACCTTTGCTAGAAATGTTTTCCCTGTAATGATTTCCTGTCTTTTGGACTCAGCAACCAGAACAGAAAAACTAGCTTAAGCCTTTCAGCTACTTGATGTTGAAGTGGGAAGAGAAGTTGAATCTAAAGGGAGCGCAGCAGAGGTGCCACGTAAGTGCCAATCCCAAACCAGCCCTCCAGCTCCAACATCACAACCCACTGTGGTCATCTCTTAGTGATCCCTGCAACTTTAATACAGTCCTACTTCCCTTTTTATTGTGAAGCATCTGTGACCACACTCAGAATTCTAGCTGAATATTCTAACATAATGTATATCAGGTGTAGAAACAAATACGTGTACGGTGGGGAGGTGCTATACTCTCAAGAACTCGGCAAGGAGAAGTAGGATAGTCAGACGGGAAAGAGCAGTGGGGGGGGATGCCCATACAACTTGCAATAGCTTGCTATTCTCGGATCCCCGGTTGAGGAATCAGGATGTGTGTGTGTGTGAGAAAACCAGCACTTTCTGGTATGTCACTCTCTACTATTTATTAGGTCTTTTCCTATCTAGCTTCTGTTTCCTGGGCCTTTTCCTGTGTATCCTATTCTATCACCTCCTGTGTGGAGTTCAGCACTAGCTCTAGTACAAAAATCTAGTAATATATTACTGATTGCATCTTAAAATGTGTGACTTTTCTGACCCACGTACTTAGTACTACTGGGAATGTGAAAAAACAACAACCAGTATGTCTTTGGATTTCAGTGTTTACAATTTTAATCATGAAGGAGGACTGTTTTCCTGCAGCACAGAGCCCTATGTTTATTACTGTCTGACACAGAGGCAGAATCAGATCTGTGGTAGTAGCCATTATGGTTTATAAATTAAAATATATTCCATTCCTTATAGAAAAAGCATACCATCCTCTTTTTTCAAAGAAATGGAACAAGTAATCCTAAAATTTATATGGAACCAGAAAAGACCATGAATATCCAGAGGAGTGTTGAAAAAAGAAAAAGCTGGTGGCATCACAATTCTGGACTTTAAGCTCTATTACAAAGCTTCAATCATCAAGACAATATGGTAATGGCACAAAAATAGACACATAGATCAATGGAATAAGTTAGAGAGCCCAGAAATGGACCCCAAACTCCATGGTCAACTAATTTTTTGACAAAGTAGGAAAGAATGTCCAATGGAAACAAGATAGTCTCTTCAACAAATGGTGTTGGGAAAGTTGGACAGCCATGTGCAGAAGAATGAAACTGGACCATTTCCTTATACCACACACAAAAATAGACTCAAAATGGATGAAAGCTCAGTGTGAGACAGGACTCCATCAAAATCCTTGAGGAGAACATAGACAGCAACCTCTTCGACCTCAGCCACAGCAACTTCTTCCTAGAAATATCACCAAAGGCAAGGGAAGCAAGGGCAAAAATGAACTATTGGGACTTCATCAAGATCAAAAGCTTTTGCACAGCAAAGGAAACAGTCAACAAAACCAAAAGACAACTGACAGAATGGGAGAAGATATTTGCAAATATCTGACATGTCAGATAAAGGGCTATAAATCTATAGCCAAAATCTCTATATCCAAAATCTATAAAGAACTTCTCAAACCCAACACCCAAAGAACAAATAATCCAATCAAGAAATGGGCAGAAGACATGAAGAGACATTTCTGCAAAGACAACATCCAAATGGCCAACAGACACATAAAAAGTGCTCTCAACATCCCTTAGCATTAGGGAAATACAAATCAAAACCAGTGAGACACCACCTCACACCAGTCAGAATGGCTAAAATTAACCAGCCAGGAAATGACAGATGTTGGTGAGGATGCAAAGAAAGGGGAACCCTCCTACACTGTTGGTGGGAATGCAAGCTGGTGTAGCCACTCTGGAAAATAGTATGGAGATTCCTCAAAAAGTTGAAAATAGAGCTACTCTATAACCCAGTAATTGCACTACTGGGTATTTTTTTTTTTTAAAGATTTTATTTATTTGACAGAGAGAGATCAAAGTAGGCAGAGAGGCAGGCAGAGAGAGAAGGGGAACCAGGCTCCTTGCTGAGCTGAGAGCCCGATGCGGGGCTTGACCCTGAGATCATGACTCGAGCCGAAGGCAGAGGCTTCAACCCACTGAGCCACCCAGGTGCCCCGCACTACCAGGTATTTACCCCAAACACACAAATGTCACTCCCCAACATTCACAGCAGCAATGTCCACGATAGCCAAACAATGGAAAGAGACTAGATGTCCATCAACAGGTGAATGGATAAAGATGTGGTATATACAATGGAATATTATGCAGCCATCAAAAACCCAAATCTTGCCATTTGCAACGATGTGCTTGGAACTAGAGGATCTTATGCTAAGCAAAATAAGTCAGAGGATCAATTGTCATATGATCTCACTGATTTGAGGAATTTGAGAAACAAGACAGAGGATCATAGGGGAAGGGAGGGAAAAATGAAATAGATGAAGCCAGAGAGGGAGACAAACCATAAGATACTCTTTATCTCAGGAAACAAACTGAGGGTTGCTGGAGTGGAGGGGATTGGGAAGGATGGGGTGGTGAGGTGATGGACATTGGGGAGGGTATGTGCTATGGTGAGTGTTGTGAATTGTGTGAAACTGATGAATCACAGACCCGTACCTCTGAAACAAGTAATATATGTTAAAAAAGAAAAAGCATCTACAGAGTTATAGGAATGAGTATTGATATTCTCCTCTTTTCATATGCTTCATGCTGGATCAACTAAATCCACTCAGCCTTTGAATACGCGCAGGCACACAGTCCTTTACTACCATTTATTTTCCTAGGGATAAGAAATACCAATAATAAATACAAAACAATGTATGATTTTTGTCATTTGAATCTATTTTTGAATTTGTCGAAACCCCCTCCACCCGCTTAAACATTATGAAACTTTGCTCAACATACCAGCTAGTCTCCCTGTAAATATTTATCCTTAGTATTTAAATACAGATCCTACCTGAATTTGAATGCATTAAGGTACAGGGAAATGGGATGAAGACATAAAATAAGCTTTTGTCTAGTGCTTGTATCTGAGGTGATTGGAAGGAAAGATATATTACTATATCCTTGTATCAGAGATACTTAATCCACAAATCTTAGGTACAATCCAAATTGATTTAGGTCAAATGAATTAATTTCAATAGCCTAAAAAGAAATAAAACCACCAATTTTGTTGTAAGAGGATCTGGAATTCAACCTCCAAAAGCCTGGATAATGCAAGAAGAATTAAAAAAAAAGTAGGGGAGTGTCTTAGTCTTTCAGTATGCTCTACTAGAATATCATAGACTGGATGGTTTATAAACAATCATCTTTCATGGTTTCAGAGGCTGGCAATCTGAAATCAGGATGCCAGCTTGGCTGAGTTCTGTTGAGAGCCACCTCCCAGGCTACAGCCAGACTGTGGACTTCTCCTAGTATCCTCATGTGCGGAGAACAGAGATTGGACGCAATCCTGCTCATGATTTCTACAATGGCACTAATTCCACTCATGTAGGCTCCACCCTTACAACATCATCTAAGTCAAATTATCTCCCAAAGGCCCGACCTCCTAATACAGTCACATTGCAGGGGGAGGGGGCGGGCAGTGTTTCAACTTATGATCTGGGGGTAGACCCAGTCAGTCCACAACAGGGAAAAATGGTGAAAAAGAACATGAAGGTGAATTAAGTTTCCCCTGGGTTCCCCCAAAATTTCCAGAAACATATCTAACCCCATTTTCCACATGACCCTGGGTTGCCATCCTTCCATCCGTGACAAACCACCAAGCTTAGCACTCTGGATATCACCAAGTAGTGACACATTTCTCCAATAAGTCCAAGTTCTGTCCCCTGTAGAGGACAGAGAAGTTGCTATGACTCTCAATCTTTGATTTGTAGGTGAACTGTGTTCAACAGACTCCAGAGATATCTATTTGGAAGTAAGGATGCCTTTCTATCTAGAAGATATGATTCTCACGCATTGACTAAAAAGCTGAAGTTAAAACCCTTAACATAAAATTACAAATCAGATATACACAGGTGAATTTTTATAAGTATTTTATAGATCTATAGTTTTTTTCCCCATTATACTTTTAAATCTTTTTGATTTTACTTTGGTACTGTCTGCCTTCTATTCTGATTATTTTACTGCATGATCCACTGAAAATCACAGATTTTGTATATCAAACTTTATTTTTCACAAATAACTTTAGAACTCAAACTGGTAATATACTTGGGTGTTTTATGGGAATAAATTCAGTAAAAGAAAGCTTTTAAGTATTATAGATTTAGAAATCACATCCTTTGGAAATAAACTGTACCAACAAGATATACTAAATAAGAGATTCTCATACACAATATTTTTCCTAAATATTCCACAACTTGGGTGCATAGCTTAGTGTGCAGACTTGCCTTTTACTAATCTGAAAATAATCTTCGAGTTGCAAATAAAGAACTTTTTTCCCCCACAGGTCCAAGCATGAAACAATGCCATGTGAGGAAGATAATCTTTACTTTTCCACAAACAGCTCTGTTAAGGCCACCCATACTGCCAAGGCACCACAGTTGCAAGTGGAGAACATGCTAGGCTATCTTATTCATGCTGATGTATGATCTAATTTCAAGTTTTTCACTTCGTAAAAGTTCTTGTTTCAAGGAAAGCAATTCTCCCTGCCTACATCCTGTCTGTGAAATGAATAAAAAAAAATGCAAGATACCTTTGGAATGGAATTTTTTTTATCATTAAGAGCTGATTCTGCCCTTCCTTAAACTACAAATGCACATCACTTATCAATAAATCATTCCAATGACTTCCGTCATCCCTCCCAGGCCAGAAAGTCACACATCCTTTGGTCTGATAAACCTCTTAGGTTACTTTTTCTTTAATGTATGTCCAAATGTATCTACACATCAAATGACATTTCAAGAGTTCCGAGTATTTCAGGCCTTAGAGTGGCATTCTAAAATAGTTGGATTCTATTTTGCTTTTAAAGAGGTAAAAAATACAAATTTAGGTGACAATACTTTTACCCTTTAGGTATTTTTATATTTACCTCCCTACCCTACCAGATCATGAGCTTAAATGAGTTAGGTCTCTGTCTTCATTAACTTTTTAACACCCTCCCTTGGTAAAGTGCTTTGATTACAACACATGATCAATAAATTTTGAGTAAAACTAAGATTCTAGAAATACTTGTTTTGTCTGTTTCCCATCCCATCTCCATCCCAAAGAATGTGGACAAAGGGAGAAGCAAAGGGAAAGGACATTTCACTGATGACATTAAGGAATTTGAGGAAATTGATTCAGTTTCCATTAGCTCTCTGTTCCCCGTCACACATACATACAACACAGTACTACGTGGTCCATCTTCACTTATAATCCAATATTAATTGAAATTTGTGTTTTACTTACCTATTTTATTTAAACTACTTACTCTATGTGGGGAGGTAATACTAGTAGGAATTTGATTTAGTGAATTGTCTGTTATCACGAGCAGAATTGGACAGTGTCTATGTGCCATTTTTGTTCTCAAGGGTGAGGTAATCTTCCTGTTATTCTCAAATATAACTCCTCTTGCCCATTCTGACCTTTTTCTATTATTTCCCGCCATCACTTTCTTTCCAAACATCTCCATTCTACTATTTTTTTTTTCCCCCAAAATGTCCTTCGGGCTCTCTCTCATCCTAAATTTGCCTCTCGACCTTGTACTTCCTTATGGCTACAGCCGGATTGCCCTCTTGTCCATGAAGAGGTAATCTACACTCATTGTCCCCACTTCCTCATTTCTCCTTTACAATGCAACTCACAGGGATTAGCTTTTGTGCTAAGCAAACTGAAGATGCTCTGGCAAGGGTCAACAACCAAGGAACATGTTTCAACTTTCATATTCTTGGAATAAAGGCCTAGAATAAAAACACTAACTTTTATTGGATGAGTATATAAGCTCTTTGACTTTCTTGAAACTCCTAGTTGCCTTCTGTGGCACCAGTTATCCTCTTATCCTCTCTACTTCTAAGTTTCTCCTATGAGTACCTCTTTTGCATATCACTTAAACTATGGTGATTTCTTGTATTCCATTCTCATGATCACGATTCTGCTCACTTTAAATCTTAGCCTCTTTAGATACCATCCTCTTTTTTTTAGATGAAACCTTTGCCCATATATGTACTGGAAAGGGAAATAGCTCTCATTTGCCTGAGGCAATCTAACTCCTTTTTGCACATTTCTACCCAAACATTGTAGAAATACTTGCTACTTAACAGGTCTATTTTGAAACAATTTGTGATTTTGACTTCCAGATTTTCTTTTCTGCCCCTGCATTGCATAGTTGTGTAAAAAGCATCACTATCCACCTGGAATTACCAATGAATCCCATTCCTTATCAATCACATCCGACAGACTGCCAAATCCTTTTCATCTCATCTCCTAAATGGTTCTGAAATCTATTTCTTACTTTGTACTGCAACCATCTGACACCAAGTCCAAGCAGGCTCTCAAATCTCATTAGCATGAAATAATGAGATAGCCAATTAACCGATTTCTTCATCTTCAGTGTGCCCTTTTCTTCCCACCTAACCAGCCAATCAATCCAGCCTCATCTTGCAGCCAGAGAGATGATTCAAATAAAAATTAAAAAAAAGAGAGAAAGTGACCAAATTACTCTTTTCTAAGTTTTTCAGTGACTCTTCACCATCTACAGGATGAAATCCAATTTCTCTGGTTTGGTATTAAAGATTTGTATAAACTATATTGTTTATATTTCCTTACATTTTGTTGTTTGGGATCTCTTTAAGGTTGATTTTTGGACCTGCTCATTCTACAGAACATTTATTAAAAGTTTTACCTTTCTTAATTGTGTTCATTCTTAAGTTTCAGTTTGTTTTTCATCTCTAGGATGAAAAACAAGTTTTCATCATAATTCTTTCTCTCTCATCATCTTGCATCATCTTACGTATAGCTCTCTCCAATAGCCTTACTACCTTGTATTAAATATTTTTTTTTAATTTTTATTTATTTATTAGAGAGAGAGAGACTGAGAATGAGAGGGGAGAAGGTCAGAGGGAGAAGCAGACTTCCCGCAGAGCCGGGAGTCCGATATGGGACTCGATCCCGGGACTCCGGGATCATGACCTGAGCCGAAGTCAGTCGCTTAACCAACTGAGCCACCCAGGCGCCCCACTACCTTGTATTAAAATAACTTTCTCCCCACTAAGTGATAAGGTCCTCAAGGCCATAGATTATGTCTGATCTGTCCTTGCAGATCTATGTGTCATCACATACTTAACACAGTAGGTACCAATATAGGCATCTTACTGGTTTCACTTTGAGTGCATATATTATTTGTTATTACCCATATTCTTTAGGGCTTCAGAGACTTTTGTTAATTCTTCCTACAACATGCAACTAGGGTAGTGATTAAAACAGTTTTGCCTAATATATCTTATTAATCACAACTCTATGGGGGAGATAGTAGTATTCCCAGGTTGGAAGTGGGAAAACGGATTTGCAGAAATTTTAAGTAACATGTCCAAAGTCACACATCTGGTAAGGAGCAGAGCCCAGATTTGTATCTAGGGAGACCGCCTGTCCCATCACTAGATCCATACCAAGAAATCACCAGGTTTTTCACATACTTTCTATACCTAAGGAAAATGAAGTCTTATTTTATGCCTTATTCATTTTCATAGATACTCCTTTGATGCAAAATAGGGATGAGTTTACTCTATTTCTTTTGGGGATATCAAAACTGAATTTCATGTAAAACGAAATTACATTATAAAAGTGTTTAAGAATAACAAGTCAAAATTCTCACAACCCAATCTCCACAAGATTCAACGTTATGCCCAGAACATATTACAAAATGTAGGTGGTCCTATTTTTATTTCAATGAACAACATAATTCACTAAAAAAAACAAGACTCTCTCCATTTTCCATGCCCTTAGTACTATAGGCACAGTAATTAAAAAAAATAAAAGAGGTATAACTTGACTTAGTAGGAATATTCAGAAACAGCTTTGAAAAGTTACCTTCCTTCACTTGTATTCATTCAAATGCCTACTCAGTCCATTTCCACAGGTCTCCCTGCAACCCCCCAGTATCTAAAATAGGGATAATGACACAGGTCTTTCAGTTTTATTACGATGTTTATGTGATATAACTTATGTAAAGTTTCTGGCCCGGAGGGACAGCAAGTGCTCAATAAAAATTTTTCACACTACATTTTTCCCTTCCTTTTATCTGTTCCTGCTCCTGCAGTTGCCTACGGTCTTCACTAGATGACTGCCACACGGTCTTCAATGGTTTCTCATTCTCTACCCTTTTGGCAATCCATCTTCCACTGTACCATCTAGGCATAAAGTGAGCTAATAATGAGGTTACTGGAAAGGTCAGGCTGCTAATCTTCAAACATGTTTATTGATAATGAAATCTAACCTAAGATTTAATTTACATATTGAATGTTGGAAAAAGAAGGCATTTGTGAACTTTTAGTCCAAACCACTTGTGTGTCATTTTAAACCATGCACAGTGGTTCATCCAGCCTAATCTGTGCCCAAAGCCTCCTTCTTAACAACACAATCCAAGAACCTTCCCCTACATGTTAGACAAGAACTTGCATCGACATTTTCCCTCTCTTGGCTGAGGGAGGAGAAATCGTGAAGGTTCTTCCCAGTTAAATGTTTCCTCTAACTTAAAACCAGTTCATTCGAAGGAGTGTGAACCTATTACCATATATAATTTAGAGCTGTCCAAAGCAAGTTCTTAAATTATTATAAAATATTGTGATCCTGTACAATTTTTTAAGGGCTGTTGTTCATGCAGCGAAAACACCTTCAAACAGGGCACTGGCCCAGTTGATGAGATTATCTTCTGCCTTGCCCCTTGCAGAGTTCCCTCTCTCCAAAGAAGCCCTTGTTTCCATGGGCAACAGAGCTGCCCCCGGCACACGGATTCTGAGGCACTGGATTGACTCTCATGCCCTGAGGTAAACAGTTGCCGGCTGCACTACATAAACACTGAAAACAAAACTCTCTTGGTAAAAGACCTGACCAGCATGAATAGAGGGCTAACTACAGGCTGCTCCAAAAAGCCCGCCTCCAACTGTTCACTGATAAAGGTTCCCAGAGAGAGTGCTATATGCCCTGTGGTTTCAATAATTTCTGCCATTTAGGGATGGGAGTCTTTTTGTCAGAGGTCTGCAGCTTTTATATCCATTGGACATACAACAGAATGTCATTAATGTTATCGTTGCCCTTCATATTCCAGGGAGGACAAAATTTCTGGCCAATTTGTTTGTTTCTAGATCAAGGTGAGTTGAAGGAATTTTCATCTCACTTTGAAACCAAGAGTTTGGGCATGCACATATAACCACACATTTTTGGCTATGAGCAAAAGTGGGGGTAATTATTTTAATGTAAACTTTCATAGTGAATCCCTTGCTGATCTGCAGGTTCATATGTGTCCCACATGTGATATTAGGCTATTTCTAAATAGTATTTTTTTTAAAGATTTTATTTATTTATTTGACAGAGAGAGAACACAAGCAGGTAGAGAAGCAGGCAGAGGCAGAGAGAGGAGCAGGCTCCCCGCTGAGCAAGGAGCCAGATGTGGGACTCGATCCCAGGACGCTGGGATCATGACCTGAGTCGAAAGCAGCCGCTTAACCAACTGAGCCATCCAGGCGTCCTATTTCTAAATAGTATTTAATAATAATTACAAAATTCAGATGATCCTAGCAATGTTGTTTTTATAATGTAGACTATCTGAATAAGAGTTAGGCAAAATATTCAGGTTAACCAATATTTTTTTCTTTTAAGTCTCATGAGAATGTGCAAACAAAGTAGAAAAAATCGTTCTGGGAGGGAGAAATTACTAGAGTCTGGCTTTATAGAACTACTCTTCAACTACAATGCAGCTTCTTCATTTTCCAAACACTTTACCTCCACTGAAAAACATTGAATAGGAAAGAATAACTTTGCAATATTTTGATGGTGTATTTATTCTGTGAGGATAAGGGATAAGGCATTTAGTCCACCATTGTATTCCCATCCTCTGGCGTTACTTGCACTTAATTATGGATCTTAGTAATACTTCCTGAAAGACTGACACATAGGTTAACAAAAGCATTTGCAGGGACATCAAAATATTAAACCACATTTTCTGTACTGGAGAGAAGAGACAAATAAGCCAATACCTATAAGGTGTAAATGTTATGGTAAACATGGAGATTCATCTAGGAATCTGCTGTTGATACCCATAAGAGCATCAAAATGCAAAACGATGTTCACAATAAGATTAACTTCCATTTGTAGGACTGTTTATGAAGCACTTCCACTTATTTGATTCTCACAGCTAAACTAGGACTTAGGGGGATGTAAATGAAAGTTAAGAGAACTTGAATTATTTCCCTAAGGTCACAGGACAATTATTCAGGTCCTTAGAATCCTTTCTCAGTACCTTTTCTGGTTTACCCCTGCCTTCTCAAATTCTCAGTGGGAAAAACTGGGGTGACGTCTCCAGAATGCAGAGAGGAGTCAACAGAATCATTTAGTTACAGTTTACAGATAAAATCCAAAATTTTCAGAATACTCTTCTATGCATAAAACTGCAGATTCATTGACAGAAATTGGGCCATGTTGCCAAAGGGCTAAAAGAATATTCTAATGGAAACATGATTTTAGGAAATACATGCTAACATATTAACTACCGACATTTGAAGACGCTTCAAACTGGGTTACACTACCAGTTACTTCTATGAACAAGTTCTTTTCATTCCTAAGCTAATTGGTAAAACATCCTGAAGCCTCGGCAGTACTGCCAATGTGATGTGTAGCCACAGATAAATCCCCACCTAGGGCCATTCAATTTCTGACAGGTCCATGGACACTATCTGTAGAGTAGCCTTCTGCAGTTAGTTCTTCAATTCTGTCAGGGACAGGGCACAACAAGGTGCATTGATTAGTTCAAATCTATCCCACAAAATGAAAAAGTGTTCTTTCCACACTTATTGGATATTTTTTCATATGCTAGGTACTGTGGTAGATCCTGGCTTTATCTTATCCAACGTAAAAGACATCATCTGTGTTCTCAACTAGGTTATCAACCATGCAACAGCTTCTTCACCTTTCTATATAAAGAAGATAATGTAAGGTTACAACACTTAGAAAATGTCTTATGCGAAATTTCTAAAGAATGAATTTTCTGGATGAAGTCATAGTGGTTGATGTTATTGTTAGATTGTTTATCACCTAAAATATTTGTCACAAGAATTCAAATTTAGTGTGTAGGTGTCAAGAATATTTTATTTAAAGTTACAGCTTAATGTGTTGATTTTTTTTTGTAAACATTTAGGCAGCTTTTTTTTTCCATTGGTAAAAATAATTTCTTTTGGTTTTTTCAGGAGTGTCTATAACTGCAGGATGGAGGTCATTGTTAGGTTCTAGGATTTGCTCCTCAAAGAGATGATCTGGTTTCAGGTTATTCAGTAGCCTCCTCTTTTTCAACTGTTGGCAAATTGATTTTGTGACATTTCTCCTGGTACTATTTTAAAGATATATATTAACATCTCAAGCCCCGTTTTAAAAATGTACTGGAAGCATAATGATGTAAAGAAAGGGACATGGAAGGAGGAGGGGCAAGATAGTGGAGAAGTAGACGACCTTATTTCAACTGGTCCCCTGAAGTGAGCTAAATATCTACCAGAACACTGAACACCCATGAAATTAGCCTGAGATGAAAGATTGTACACTTCTGGATCTCTACAGGGGCACAAGAACATCAGTGGAGAGGTAAAGCAGAGTGGGAGCGCTCGGACTGATATTGGAAGATAAACAGAAGGGGGGAGGGAGACATCAGAAGCCATCCATTGGAAAGTAATACCCCAATGCGAAAGTGCCCCATGCTTGGGGACCAGCATTAACTTGGAGTCTGGTTAAAAGTACTCAAAAAGAACAAAGGGTCTTAAGGGGCAGCTGGTCGAATTGGGTGGCCACGGGCACAGCCCTAAGCCCATGGTCCCAAGACTGTCACAGCTGGTGCCCACCTGTGCCTGAGAGAGTCCTGCAGGGCCTCCAGTCTGTGGTCCCTGAGCTTGCGGCTTTCCACTGCTTGCACCACCGCTTGGGTTGGGCACACCCCCGCCCAAGCCTGAAAGAGCTCAGTGGCGCAGGCTCCTGCTGGAGGTTGCTGGCAGCCTTCCTGGACCTGCATGGCTGCCACTGGGTCTGAGTGCACCCAGTGTGGACCTGGTCTCCAGACAGCAGTCCCGGCAAAGGCAGCCACCAGAATCGGGTTCCCTGGACCAATGTCGCTCACAGTTTTAGTGGCACAGGGGTGCAGAGACAAATGGGGGCCTCGGGCAACTACTGAGACTGTGGCTGGGGGTACTCATCGCCTGCGGGAGGTTGCAGTGTGCATTGGAGTTTGCAGAGAGGGAGTGTGTGTGTTCTGGACCATCCAGAGGGGAGCAGACTGAGGCTTCTCTCTGAGGCGAAGGACTGAGTGCTGACAGTGTACTTTGCACTAACCCTCTGAAAAGCCGCAAAAAGCCACAAAAAGACACCAAAGAACAAAAACCTCCGGAGAACAAAAGCCTGAAAAACTGGTTTCCACAGAGCCTAGACCCTTGATAGGGGGCAGGGGGACTCAGCCCAACCAATACTGACTGAAAAACAACACAGCAGGTCCCTCCCCCAGAAGACAAGCCAAAAGAACAAGAAGACAACAGCCACAGGGTCCCCATAAATTTGTAAAACCCCAACATCAAGGGAAAACAATATATTAAGCCCCGAGTATTGCCCCCAAATCTGTATATTTCATATACAACTTTTTATTTTTTTAATTCATTCTCACGATTCTTTTGTTTTTTTTTTAACCTACTTACCACTACAACTAGACATTTAATACAACATATTACATAATAGTTTTCAACATGAACTTTTTTCATGCATATACCCATTTCTTTTTCTTTTCTTTTTTTAAATTAATATATGTGTATAGATATAAAGTTCAATGTAATCCTTTTTCCATATTCAGTACTACCCCCTATACATAAACCAGTTTTAATTTCCCTGTATCTTTGGAAAGTTGAGTCCTCTAACACAGATAACAAGATACACCCAGGAAGAACTAAAATAACCTTCCTTGCCCACACTGAGAGTTATAACCACCTTCCCATCTTATTCTTCTGTCAGTGTTTCTGTACTATATTAATCTTATTCTTAGGTTTCATTTTGGCTGGGTTTTTCTTTTTTTTCTTGTCTTTTGACTGTCTTCTTGTTTGTTCATTTTTGTGGATGTACCTTATAAATCTTACTTTTGGGGCTCATTTTGGCTGGGCTTTTTCTTTTTCTTCTCTGTTTTTCCTTTCTCTTTCTTTTTGATGGGGACTTCTGATTGCTCTGAAACTTTCCTGGGCGCACCTTGCCTGGATAGTGGTTGACATATTCAGCTATATATGCCCTCAGTCATCAAAATGACTAGGAGGAGGGACACCCAACAGGGGAAAAATTCAGAGACTGTGACCTTTGCCACAGAATTATTGGATAAGGACATAAACAATATGTCAGAAAGGGAATTCAGGGTAAAAATTATGTAGGCAATGGCTAGGTTGGAGAAGACCATTAGTGGCAACATAGAATCTCTAAGGGAAGAAGTGCGGGCTGATTTGGCAGTCCTGAAAAAGGCTATCCTTGAGATCCAATCTAATCTAAACACTCTAACAGCAAGGCAGAATATTGAATTAGTGACCTAGAAGACAAACTGGGATAGAAAAGAAGGATCAGGACAAGGCCTGGAATAAACAGCTTAGAAGCCATGAAAACAGAATTAGGGAAATAAATGATGCCATGAAATGTTCCAATGTCAGAATTATTGGGATCCCTGAGTGGAGTGGAGAAAGAAGACCAGAAGATATAGTTGAACAAATCCCAGAGGAAAATTTCAAATGGAACAAGTGTTCATATCCTAGAGGCAGAAAGGATACTCCCTAAGATCAAGGAGTCTAGAAAGACCTCTAGACACTTAATTGTGAAATTCATGAATCATAATTTCAGACAGGAGGTCTTAAGGGAAGTTAGGGGGAAGAGATTCCTTATGTACAGAGGAAGGACCATCAGAACAATATCAGACCTGTCCACAGAAACCTGGCCAGCCAGAAAGGGCTGGCATGACATATTCAGGGCACTAAACTAGAAGAACATGCAGCCAAGAATACTTTATCCAGCAAGGCTGACATTCAAAATGGATGGAGAGATAAAGAGCTTCCAAGACTGGCAAGGTTTAAAAGAGTATGTGACCACCAAGCCAGCACTACCAGAAATATTAAGGGGGATTCTATAAAAGAAGAAAGAACCCAAGAGTGACGTAGAACAGAAATTTACAGAGACAATCTATAGAAACAAGGACTTCAGAGGCAACATGATGTCAATAAAAACTTATCTTTCAATAATCACTCTCAACGTCAATGGCCTAAATGCTCCCATATAACACCACAGGGTCGCAGACTAGATAAAACAACAGGACCCGTCCATATGCTGTCCACAATAAACACACTTGGAACCTAAAGATATATACAGACTGAAAGTGAAAGGATGGAGAACCATCTTTTATGCCCACAGGCCTCAAAAGAAAGCTTTGGTAGTGATTCTCATATCAGATAAATGAGATTTTAAGCTAAAGACTGAAGCCAGAAATGCAAAAGGACACTACGTCATTCTTAAAGGGTCTATCCATCAAGAAGATCTAACAATTATAAATATTTATGCCCCCAACATGGGTGTAGCTAACTATATAAGCCAACTGTTAATCAAAATAAAGAGTCATATTGATATGAATACATTAATTGTAGGGGATCTTAACACAGCACTCTCAGTAACAGATCATCCAAACAGAAAGTCAATAAAGAAACAAGAGCTTTGAATGACACATTGGACCAGATGGACCTCATAGATACATATAGTACATTCCACCCTACAACAACATAATACTCATTCTTCTGGAGCACACATGGAACTTTCTCCAGAATAGACAACATACTGGGTCACAAATCAGGACTCAACCGATACCAAAAGACTGAGATAATTCCCTGCATATTCTCAGATCACAATGCTTTGAAACTGGAACTCAACCACAAGAAAAAGTTTGGAAGGAATTCAAACACTTGGAGGCTAAAGACCAAACTGCTCAAGAATGTTTGGATCAACCAGGAAGTCAAAGAAGAACTTAAACAATTCATGAAGACCAATGAAAATGAAGACACATCAATCCAAAACCTATGGGACACAGCAAAGGCTGTCCTAAGGGGGAAATACATAGCCATCCAAGCCTCACTCAAAAAAATTGAAAAATCCTGAATACACCAGCTCTCTTTACACCTTTAAGAACTGGAAAATCAACAACAAATTAAGTCAACTCCACACACAAGAGGGGAAACAATGAAGATTAGAGCAGAGATCAATGAGTTAGAACTAGAGATACAGTAGGACACATTGACAAAACTAGAAGCTGGTTCTTTGGAAGAATTAATAAGATCAATAAACCACTGGCCAAACTAATCCAAAAGAAAAGAGAGAGGACCCAAATTAGTAAAATTATGAATGAAAGGAGAGAGATCACGACTAACACCAAGGAAATGGAAACAATCATCAGAAATTATTAATAACAGTTATATGCCAATAAGTTAAGCAATCTAGAAGAAAAAGATGCATTCCTGGAAACCTATAAACTTCCAAGACTGAAACAGGAAGAAATTGAAAACCTGAATAGACCAATATCTAGTAACAAGATTGAAGCAATGATCAAAAACCTCCCAAAAAACAAGAGCCCAGGACCTGATGGATTCCCTGGGGAATTCTACCGAACATTCAAAGCAGAAATAATACCTATTCTCCTGACATTTTTTCAAAAACTAGAAACAGAAGGACAACTTCCAGACTCTTTCTATGCAGCTAGCATTACCCTGATCCCCAAACCAGGAAAAGACCCCATCAAAAAGGAGAATTACAGACCAATATCCCTGATGAATATGGATGCCAAGATTCTCAACAAGATTGTAGCTAACAGGATTCACCACTACATCAAAAGGATTATCCACCATGACCAGGAGGGATTTATCACTGGGATGGACGAGTGGTTCAACATGTGCAAATCAATCAATGTGATAGAACAAATCAATAAGAGGAGAGAGAAGAATGACATGGTCCTCTCAACTGATGCACAAAAAAACATTTGACAAAATACAGCATCTGTTCCTGATTAAAGCTCTTCAAAGTATAGGGATAGAGGGAACATTCCTCAACTTCATAAAAATCTATCTACAAAAAACCCACAGTGAGTATCATTCTCAATGGGGAAAGGCTGACAGCCTTCCCTTTGAGACCAGGAACACGACAAGGATGCCAACTCTTGCCACTCTTGTTCAACATAGTGCTGGAAGTCCTAGCAACAGCAATCAGACAACAAAAAGAAATAAAAGGTATTCGCATTGGCAAAGAAGAAGTCAAACTCTCTCTCTTCGCAGATGACATGATACTTTATATGGAAAACCCAAATTACTCCACCCCTAACGTACTAGAACTCATACAGAAATTCAGTAATGTGGCTGGCAGGATACAAAAATCAATGCACAGAAATCAGTTGCTTTCTTATACACTAACAATGAAAATATAGAAATGGAATTAGAGAATCGATTCCATTTATTATAGCACCAAAAACCATAAGATACCTTGGAATAAACCTAACCAAAGAGGTAAAGGATCTGTATTCACGGAACTACAGAACACTCAGGAAAGAAACTGAAGAAGACACAAAAAGGAAAAATGTTCCATGCTCATGGATCAGAAGAATAAACATTGTTACAATGTCTATACTGCCCAGAGCAATCTATACTTTCATCACCATCCTGATCAAAATAGCAATGGCATTTTTCAAAGTGCTGGAACAAACAAACCTACAATTTGTATGGAACCAGAAAAGACCCCAAATTTCTAAGGAAATGTTGAAAAAGAAAAACAAAGCTGGGGTCATCACGTTACCGGATCTCAATCTTTACTACAAAGTTGTGATCACCAAGACAGCATGGTACTGGCACAAAAACAGACACATAGACCAAAGGAATAGGGTCCAGATATGGACTGCAACACTTATGGTCAAATAATCTTCAAAAAGCAGGAAAAAATATCCAGTGGAAAAAAGACAGTCTCTTCTATAAATGGTGCTGGGAAAATTGAATAGCTATATATAGAAGAATGAAACTCGACCATTCTGCTACACCATGCACAAATATAAACTCAAAATGGATGAAAGACCTCAACGTGAGGCAGGAATTTATCAAAATCCTAGAGGACAACATAGCAGTAACCTCTTCGACATCGGCCACAGCAACTTCTTTCAAGACATCTCCAAAGGCAAAGGAAACAAAAGGAAAAATGAACTTTTGGGACTTCATCAAGATAAAAAGCTTCTGCACAACAAAGGAAGCAGTCAACAAAACAAAGAGGCAACCTACGGATTGGGAGAAGATATTTGCAAATGACACTACAGATAAAGGGCTGATATCTAAGATCTATAAAGAACTCCTCAAACTCAACACCCAAAAAAACAGATAAGCACATCAAAAAATGGGCAGAAGACATGAAAAGACATTTCTCCAAAGACATACAAATGATAATAGACACATGAAAAAATGTTCATCATTATTAGCCATTAGGAAAAGTCAAATCAAAACCACATTGAGATACCACCTTATACCAGTTAGAATGGCCAAAATCAACAAGACAGTAAACAACAAGTGTTGAAGAGGATGTGGAGAAAGGAGAACCCTCTTAAACTGTTGGTGGGAATACAAGTTGGTGCAGGCACTTTGGAAAACATTGTGAAGATTCTTGAAGAAATTAAAAATAGAGCTACCCTATGACCCTGCAATTGCACTACTCGGTATTTACCCCAAAGACGGAGATGCAGTACAAAGAAGGGCCATTGGTACTCCAATGTTCATAGCAGCAGTGCCACAATTGCCAAACTGTGGAATGAGCCAAGATGCCCTTCAATAGACAAATAGGTAAAGAAGATATGGTCCATATATACAATGGAATATTATGCCTCCATTGGAAAGGATGAATACCCAACTTTTGTATCAACATGGACGGGACTGGAGGAGATTATGCTGGGTGAAATAAGTCAAGCAGAGAAAGTCAATTATCATATGGTTTCACTTATTTGTGAACATAAGGAATAATATAAAGGACATTAGGAGGAAGAAAGGAAAAGTGAATTGGGGAAATTGGAGGGGAGATGAAGCATGAGAGACTGTGGTCTCTGAGAATCAAACTGAGGATTTTGGAAGGGGGGGGTGGAGGGATGGATGAGCCTGGTGGTGGGTATTAAAGAGGGTACATATTGCATGGAGCACTGGGTGTGGTACATAAACAATCTTGGAACAATGAAAAAATAAAATATTAAAAAAAAAAAGAAAGGGACATGGGCTTCAGAGCTAAGTCAGCCAAGATTTTGAACCTCAGTTCTATAGATGAGAATTTATGTTTCTTCGGGGGAGTTAGTGAGCTTTTCTGGACTTCAGTTTCTTCACCTATAAATAGAGGTCAGGCTTCCTATCCCTAAGTTTTTCTCATATTTACAAAGAAAATATCAAAATAGTTACAAAGCCAAATAAAAGTATAAATGATTATTATAATCCTTTCATTGCTGTCTTTATAATTTTTTGGTGGTCCTTATATTGATAAGTAATGGCAGTTCTCTAAGTCTGGACTCCTGAGGATCCAGTATATACCGTATCCAGTACAAGAGATTGCTTCTTTCATTGCACATGCATTTGGAAACTGAATCCCAAGACTGATCTCCATAGGGTAAACAAATAACCAAAATATGTGTGTGTTCCTCTGTTCAAGCATCTTTTGTTTATATACTTATATCTTTATATATGTTCATATCTTTATATATCACTTATATCTATATATATCACTTATATCTTTATATATGTTTATATATGAACTCTGCTTCAGTATGGGGTTTTGTATAGTTACCATGAATATTGACTGTTCTGTTTAGCCAATTAATAAATGCATTTAATTTATTGATTGAAAATGCCCAATAAATTGATAAAAGCCTCAAGAACTGTGTTTTTAAGCAATGCTGAACATTTAAATGCTTTGATAGATGAATTATGAAGCAGTGAAAAGAGGACTCTTGCTTGGTTTTTACCAATTTTTCTAGGACTACCTGATTCAATAAAACTTTCTGAAAGCCTAACTATATTATACTCTTATTTGCCAGTGCTCATAATAACCTCATCATAGGCTGTAACCTTGAGACCTGAGAAACAAGTGCATACCTACTGCTTATTAATTGTTCATTGCATGTCAGTCATTCTGCTGGGCATTGCAGAAATTATGGTGAGTGAAAATAATGTGGCACCCACTGAATTAAACACCATAAACAATTCTCCAATTGGCCAGGTCTCTGCAACATCACCCAATCCTCCAGGCCAACATGAAGTGGGCCAGAGGTGGAGATCCCTGGTGTAAGCTTGGCCATTAATGGTCTCTCTCTTGAAAGTTTGAAAATCTATTAAGAGACATCAAAATACGGGCCTCACTGAGGCTGAGTCATATTAAGGTCATCTGTGGAGGACCACAAACTGATCTAGTGGGATACCTGGAATTGCCTCATCTTTATCTTTTGATTTTGTGAGCTAATCCTAGTTTTGAGTTTAAGCTGATTTGAAGCAATCAGTTTCTTGTTACATTACATTGACAAATATAATATTTGTCAATAGGTGATATAATATTATGTATTATTTCATGTATGTATATAAGTATATAATAGGAAACCCCAAACTATAATGTACAACCATGTTCTCCTCTACATTAGTTATGTAATTTTAATCTGATCATATTCATTCCTTAAGATGGTTAGTAAAATAAATTTTAAAAAAATATTCTCACTTCCTATGTTTTTAGCACTCCATATGTCTAAAGTGATATCCTAGGTCTCATGGGGAGTTACAAACCTGATTACCACTATATATGTTATGAATTCACTGTTCTTATGAGTTTAAAACTACTTTGTACCTAGAGGGATAAATAGGTTCAAAGCTCTGTAATAGTAACTTAATTTTAATTATAATTGGGAACTTGGTATCTTCTTAAAGGAATTTTAAGGTCCTAAAAGCATATAAGTGAAAAATGCTTTAAATATTGCAGAAAAGATATTATTCATTGATCTTATGTTAATTTCAACCTCAATTGATTATGTTAATCAATTACATTGATTATATAACAATCAATAACATTGATTATGTTAATATCAACCTCAATATGGATACTCCATATCTCCCTCACTTTTTTTTCTATATAACTCTTACAACTTCATAACATACAATATGACTTCTATACATATCTTATTATATTTCTTACCAAACTAGATAGTTAGCTTTGAAGGAATAGGACTTTGTCTGGGTTGTTCCTATCTTTATTTCCAGCATATAACATAGCATAAACATACACTATCGCAAGTGAACTATGTCTTATACTTTGTAACCACCCAATCATTTTTCTTTTAATTTTTTTTCCACCCAATCATTATCTGTTGAATAAATAAAGGAACAGAACACTTGTGCATTAAGATGGTTAGGTGCATAGATTCTGGCCTAACCAGACTTAGATTCAAATATTAGCTTGTCACTTATTAGCTGTATGAATTGGAAGAAAACTAGTTAACAACTATAGGACTCAGAGTTTCCTCGTCTGTGAAATGGGTATAATAATTCACTGGTTCTTCTGAAAAGTTAATTATATAACATCGTTTTGTACTCTGTTCATCATAAATACTCAATAAATGGTAGGTATTGTTATTTAGATACTAGCTTTGTGAGTGTTCAGAATGTAACTTGCTATTCTTTTTACCTAATTCTTCCTAACATAAACTGATGTATTTAGCTTTATTTTTGGTTTTGCTTTTTAGTTTTTGAATGATTAATGAAGCACAAATATTTCCCCTTTTGCTCTTTATGACTTTAATTCAAAGTTGCAAAACATGTCATTATGTTTTACATTTATTTTTCTTTTGAAAAACAGTAGAGAAAAAAATCAATAAAACCAGGAGCTGGTTCTTTGAAACTATAACCAAAATTGACAAACCCTTAGTTGGACAAACCCTTAGCCAGACTCATCAGGAAAAAAAGAGAAACGACCCAAATAAGTAAAATCAGAAAGGAGAGAGGAGAAGTAACAACTGACACCACAGAAAGACAAAGGATTGTAAGAGAATACCATGAAAAATTACATGCCAACAAATTACTGGACAACCTAAAAAAAATGGTTAAATTCCTAGAAACATACAATATCCCAAGTGAACCGGGAAGAACTGGGAATCTGAACAGACCTATTACAAGTAACAAAATTGAGTCAGTATTCAAAAAATACCAAAGTAAAAGACCAGGACCAATTACCCACAGGGGAATTCTACCAGACATTTAAAGAAGAGTTAATACCTAGTCTTCTCAAATTATTCCAAAAAACAGAAGAGGGAGGAAAGCTTCCAAATATATTCTATGAGACCAATATCCAAACATCCCCCCCCACACACACACACAACTTACAGGCCAATATTCCTGATGAACACAGATGCAAAAATCCTCAACAAAATATTAGCAAACCATATGTAACAATATGTTAAGAAGATCATTCACCATGATCAGGTGTGATTTATTCCAGGGAGGCATGAACAGTTCGGTATATGCAAATCAACATCATACACCACATCCACAAAATGAAGGAAAAAAATCATATGATCATCTCAGTAGATACAGAAAAAACATTTGACAAAATTCAACACACATTCATGATAAAAACTCTCAAAAAAGTGCGGTTAGAGGGAATATACCTCAACATAATAAAGGCCATATATGAAAAACCCACAGCTAACATCATCCTCGATGGTGAAAAACAGAGCTTTTCCTCTTGGGTCAGGAACAAGATAAGGTTATCAGTTTTCACCACATTTATTCAACATAGTACTGGAAGTCCTAGCCACAGCAATCAGACAAGGAATAAAAGGCATCCAAATTGGTAAAGAAGAAGTTAAATTGTTACTATTCACCAAGGACAACAGATGAATTACCACCTACATTTACCAGCTAATAAAAATACACAGAAGAACAGTATGAAAGACTAAATATCTTATATTTTAGAATATTTGTATATTTTCCTAACAATAAAATACTTTATATTTTAAAAGAAAAATGACAACATATCTATTTGTAATGTCATGAACTCTTTAGCTATGAGAAAATCTATACTTATTGAGAGGGTTTCATTTATTTACCCAACAAATAATGCACACCATGCAATGTATCATGTCCCTGTCCTCATATAGCTTATTATAGGGGAAACTTTGAGTCCTCTTTTTCTCTTATATCATCTGCAGCACCCAAAAGAGGGTAATGTACATGACTGGTACCCAAACACTGTTGCTACCAGAGCTCAAACAGAGAGTTTGTTGTGGCCAAGTGAAGCAATAGTATCCCATCTACAAGCCCATACTCATTGATTCAGTGCATGTGGTTTAATATAATGCCCTTGATACTAAAAGATTCTTTAACCGTCCTTTGAGTTAAGGAGTTTCTTTTCAGTTACCTAGTATAATAAAAGTATTTCCAGGAGAGATATTCAGCCAGTTTACAAATATTTACCCATTTCTTAATATACCTAATGCACTATGCTAGATTGCTTATATCTTGTTCTCTTGGAGCACTGAGCTGCCATGCAAAAAGTCCTACTGTTTTGTAGGATAGACTTTTTGAGGGGTGCTCAGTCTACATGGAGTGGGAGGGACCTCAGCTGAGCTCAATCTTCCATCCATTGTCTCCAAGGCACTGGTCACATGATTGACCATCTTGTCCCCTCTTGACTAGCCATGATACCAGTTGATTACTACTCAGTGACCCCAGTCTGTAGCAAGCAGAAAAAGAGTACACCCAAAAAACCTTGCCTGAATTTCTGACCCATATAATAATAAAATGAAATTTAATAATATTTTCGTCATATCTGCTTTTTAACTTTTTGGCATGTTGTTAGGCAACAATAGAAAACTGAAATATGAATAGTTATCAAAATTAATATATACTCAAATTATGATAACTATAACTAAATGGAGAGATATAGCATTCTAGAGGACATTATAATGGAGAGACAGGATAATGTCCATGATTTTTAAAAAAAATTATTTCTCTATAATGAGCATCATGCTCATAGTATGTACTTTGGAGTGGGGGTGATTGATAATGGGCTGTGATTGCTAAGTAAGGAGAGATGAAAGTAAACATCATTCACTTCATAATTCTCCCTAAACCACTTCCGTTAACTCACTTTGAAGAGATACTATAAACTGTTGTAGAGTGGCCTCTTACTTTTAGAGAGGATTAAAAAAAAAGAAAATTCAGCATTTCAGAGATGGAAACTATATCAGAAGAGAGATTCATAAATGTTTTTTGAGAAAATGAAAACACAACTGTTCAAAATTTTGGGGACACAGCAAAGGCAGTCCTGAGAGGAAAGTATATAGCAATACAAGCTTTTCTCAAGAAACAAGAAAGATCTCAAATACACAACCTAACCCTAGACCTAAAGGAGCTGGAGAAAGAACAGGAAAGAAAGCCTAAACCCAGCAGAAGAAGAGAAATAATAAAGATCAGAGCAGAAATCAATGAAATAGAAACCAAAAGAACAGGAGAACAAATCAACAAAACTAGGAGCTAGTTCTTTGAAAGAGTTAACAAAATTGATAAACCCCTGGCCATACTTTTAAAAAGAAAAGAGAAAGAACCCAAATTTAAAAAAATCATGAATGAAAGGAGAAATCACAACCAACACCAAATACAAACAATTATAAGAACATATTATAAGCAACTATACATCAGCAAATTAGACAATCTGGAAGAAATGGATGCATTCCCAGAGACACACAAACTACCAAAACTGAACCAGGAAGAAATAGAAAACCTGAACAGACTCATAACCAGTAAGGAGATTGAAGCAGTCATCAAAAATATCCCAACAAACAAGAGCCCAGGGCCAGATGGCTTCCCATCTGGGGGAATTCTACCAAACATTTAAAAAAGAATTAATACCTATACTCCTGAAATTGTTCCAAAAAATAGAAATGGAAGGGAAACTTCCAAACTCATTTTATGAGGCCAGCATTACCTTGATCCCCAAACCAAAGACCCCAACAAAAAGGAGAATTACGGACCGATATCCTTGATGAACGTGGATGTAAAAATTCTCACCAAAATACTAGCCAACAGGATCCAACAGTACATAAATGGATTATTCACCACGACCAAGTGGGATTTATTCCTGGGCTGCAAGGTTGGTTCAACATCCACAAAATCAATGTGATAAAATACATAAATAAGAGAATGAACAAGAACCATATGATACTCTCACTTGATGCTGAAAAAGCATTTGACAAAGTACAACATCCTTTCTTGATCAAAACTCCTCACAGTGTAGGCATAGAGGGTGCATTCCTCAACATCATCAAAGCCATCTATGAAAAACCCACAGTGAATATCATTCTCAATCGGGAAAAAACTGAGAGCTTTTCCCCTGAGATCAGGAACACGGCAGGGCTGTTCACTATCACCACTGCTATTCAACATAGTACTAAAAGTCCTAGACTCAGCAATCAGACAACAAAAAGAAATAAAAGGCATCCAAATTGGCAAAGAAAAAGTCAAACTCTCACTCTTTGCAGAGGGTATGATACTTTATGTGTAAAACCCAAAAGACTCCACTCCAAGACTGCTAGAACTCATACAGGAATTCAGTAAATTGTCAGGATATAAAATTAATGCACAGAAATCAGTTATATTTCTATACACCAACAGCAAGACAGAAGAAAGAGAAATTAAGGAGTTGATTCCATTTACAACTGCACCCAAAACCATAAGATACCTAGGAATAAACCTAACCAAAGAGGCAAAGAATCTGTACTCAGAAAACTATAAAGTGCTTATGAAAGGAATTGAGGAAGACAAAAAGAAATGGAAAAATGTTCCATGCTCATGGATTGGAAGAACAAATACTGTGAAAATATCTATGCTACCTAAAGCAATCTACACATTTAATGCAATCCCTATCAAAATACCATCAATTTATTTCAAAGAAATGGAACAAATAATCCTGAAATTTATATGGAACCGAAAAAGACCACGAATAGCCAGAGGAGTGTTGAAACAGAAAACCAAAGTTGGAGGCATCATAATTCCAGACTTAAAGCTCTATTACAAAGCTATAATCATCAAGACAGTGTGGTACTGGCACAAAACCAGACACATATATCAATGAAACAGAATAGAGAGCCCAGAAATGGACCCCCAACTCTATGGTCAACTAGTCTTAGACAAGGCAGGAAAGACTATCCAATGGAAAAAAGACAGTCTCTTCAACAAATGGTGTTGCGAAAATTGGACAGCCACATGAAGAATGAAACTGGACCATTTCCTTACACCACCCATAAAAATAGACTCAAAATGGATGAAAGACCTCAATGTGAGACAGGACTCCATCAAAATCCTTGAGGAGAACACAGGCAGCAACCTCTTCGACCTCAGCCACAGCAACTTCTTCCTAGAAACATCACCAAAGGCAAAGGAAGCAAGGGCAAAAATGAACTATTGGGACTTCATCAAGATCAAAAGCTTTTGCACAGCAAAGGAAACAGTCAACAAAACCAAAAGACAACTGACAGAATGGGAGAAGATATTTGCAAATATCTGACATGTCAGATAAAGGGCTATAAATCTACAGCCAAAATCTCTATATCCAAAATCTATAAAGAACTTCTCAAACCCAACACCCAAAGAACAAATAATCCAATCAAGAAATGGGTAGAAGACATGAACAGACATTTCTGCAAAGATGACATCCAAATGGCCAACAGACACATGAAAAAGTGCTCAACGTCACTCGACATCTGAGAAATACAGATGAGAACCACAGTGAGATACCACCTCGCACCAGTCAGAATGGCTAAAATTAACCAGTCAGAAAATGACAGATGTTGGTGAGGATGCAGAGAAAGGGGAACCCTCCTACACTGTTGGTGGGATGCAAGCTGGTACAGCCACTCTGGAAAACAGTATGGAGGTTCCTCACAAAGTTGAAAATAGACCTACCCTTAACCCAGCAATCACACTACTGGGTATTTACCCTAAAGATACAAATGTAGTGATCTGAAGGGTCACATGCACCCGAATGTTTATAGCAGCAATGTCCACAATAGCCAAACAATGGGAAGAACCTAGATGTCCATCAACAGATGAATGGATAAAGAAGAGGTGGTATATATATACAACAGAATACTACTCAGTCATTAAGAGAAAAAAAATCTTGCCATTTACAACGACATGGATGGACCTAGAGGGTATTATGCTAAGCGAAATAAGTCAATCAGAGAAAGAAAATTATATAATCTCTCTGATATGAAGAATTTGAAAGTCAAGGCAGGGGGGTGGTGGGGAGGTGGGGGAGGGAAATGAAACAAGATGGGATCAGGAAGAAGACCCACCATAAGAGACTCCTAAATTCATGAAACAAACTGAGGGTGGCTGGGGGGTACGGGAGGGTAGGGATAGGGTGCCTAGGTTATGGACATTGGGGGAGGGTATGTGCTATGGTAAGTGCTTTGAAATGTGTAAGCCTGATGATTCACAGACATGTACCCTGGGGCAAATAATACAGTATATGTGAATAAAAAAAAAATTTAAAAAATAATATATATTTTTTTGAAATACCAATTATTAAGCTCCCACCATGTATCGGGGACTAAAATAAGTCTCCTATAGCCATTGTTCCTTTAAATTTATTTAAAACACTCATCTTCGGAGGTGGTAGGATTTAACTCATTTTTATCTTACTTTACTGATACTTTAAAGCCACGGACTGGTGGGTGAATAATTTTCTCAAGATCTGCACAGAATCGGGACGCCTGGGTGGCGCAGTTGGTTGGGCAACTGCCTTTGGCTCAGGTCATGATCCTGGCGTCTCGGGATCGAGTCCCGCATCGGGCCCCTTGCTCCGCAGGGAGCCTGCTCCTCTCTCTGCTTCTGTCTGCCTCTCTGCCTGCTTGTGTTCTCTCTCTGTTAAATGAATAAATAAAATCTTAAAAAAAAAAAGATCTGCACAGAATCTGCAGGTGGGAAATATACGCTTTAAGTCTGGCTATTTGATTACATTACTTTCCTTGAAAACACTGACATTATTATCTAAAGGAACATAATAATTATGACCAGGTACTAGAGTGTGCAAACAGTAACTGAATAAGAAAAGGGTTAAGTGTATTGCCACTGAGAATCAATAAAGGTTTTTTATGTTTTTCATTAAAGTGGTCTATTTTACTTTGAACCCTGTAGATGAAAATGTGGCTTTCACAAAATTATTGACATACACACAATTGCACATACACAAACACATACAAACACACCCCTGAGGTTTTCTTAGCAACTTTACATCAATTGTTTCCTTAACCTAAGAAAACCCTTGAGTAAGATCTGAGGTAGACAGTACAGCAGGAGCTCAAAAGAAAGGCAAATCACACACACACACACACACACACACACAAATTTATGAGTTTTAGGAGTAGGCCTGCATGGGACAGGCTGCTGCAATACTTTCTTGACGGTGAATATCAAAAAGGTTCTTCCAGTTCTCCTTGATTTTAAGCACATTTGGATGCATATTAACCTGATTCAATTTATTATTTAATAAAAATATTTTTATCAATTATAAAAAAGGGAAGGCATAATTAAATCATCCATTTCTGAGATTGGAATCTCTTGGTCCAGGGATCACAGATTGATTCATCTTAAATAGGACAAATTTTAATTTGATTTATGGTGAAGTTGATAGATCAGGGCTTCCTTAGTGACACTTTTAGAAGGCAGGAATGTGTCTAGTAACGCTTCTGTATAAGTCTCCCATTTGGGCTTCTTTACTTATTACCCAGCATGATTTTGAAGGACTTGTTTGAGACAGCTGTGGTAGAATCTATTCTATTGCCAGTGATAATCTATTTTAGTGATTACCCTTAGAGGACACAGATTCCATACCTCTAAGTCTGTGCTGCCAAAAGAAAACCAGATTCAAATAAAATTTGTGATAGAGTTAATCTTGTTTCATCTCTGATTCTTAGAATGTCTCATACATGATTCTCTGTACTAAAAGGATATGACTTTTGATTTCAAGGACCTTAACTTTCTAGTGACTTTTTACCATGGCAGAAATAAGAAAACACAGAAGATATCTCTTGTTAAGGCGGCAAGAATGTTTACAACAGTCAAACCAGAATTTATTTATTAAGCACCATGAAATGGTGTCCCAGGAAAAATTTTATGAATCCTACAACCACAATATTTAAA
Organism: Nasua narica; assembly: GCA_028533885.1. NCBI lineage: Eukaryota > Metazoa > Chordata > Mammalia > Carnivora > Procyonidae > Nasua > Nasua narica. Next base: position 80,739,033 of record CM052798.1, on the reverse strand, counting down.
AACTGGCACGACTGATTACTTAATATCATGCATAGAATTTCTACTTCATATAAAAGTATGTATTTATCAAGTGGCTTAGGAAAAACAGAACAGAGGTTGGGGAAACTGTAAATACAGAGATATAAAATGTATACCAGTAGCCATAATGCTACTGATGACTAACTATAGAGCACTTTTTGCTGAGGGTAGGAAGTATGAATGTTGACTAAAGGTACAGAGAGAAGGTAGATAACTTTAGGAAAAGTGCTGCTGATTTTGTTAGACAGGTGTAGAAACTCAACATTCCTAAATTAAATGCAGTAACATGAAGTGTTCAACACAGTGACTGAGGCAGCGAGTACTTAGTTATAAGTACCTGGAAAGCTGAATATGAAGAGACTCTCCTGTTACAGATTGATTACATTTGATACATTTAAAAGGCAAGTGGACAGTCCTTTCTTATCAGTCAGGAATATGTATAGTACAATATAATTTTCATGTGGTGAGGGAAGGTACATAGACTCCAGAAGCAGACAAGTTACATGTGAAGTATGGCCAGGAACTCATACTTACGAGCTATGTGACCTGGACGTTTAGTTGAGAAGAGCTTTATAAAGGGACTATTCATAAAAAGGTGGATAGACATCAGGAATCCCAACAGTATAATACTCAGGTTCCCAACAGGTAGGAGTCATTGCCTTCTGTCCGAAGGGATAGGGAAGGAACAATTGGCAGAATTCTGAGGCAGCTGCCTAATAACTGGTCTATAACAGAGGACAAAGTCAATTCATAGGGACCCAGCAAGGAGGGACCTGGGGAGAATAAGTACCCTGACCTCACTATCCTAGAGCTAGAATTCGCATTTCCTGCCACTTCTCCACTGGACAAACCTAACAGAAGGTAGGGGGCGAAACACCTGAAAGCAGGTTATTAAAGATCAGCTGCTCAGCAAGATGGAGTAACATAGAAAGGAGTTGAGGGAAAGCAGTGGGGGTACCCAGTACCCATACCTATGTCGGTGGACATTAGATCACCAAAGAGAAATTCTTTTATCATTCAATTCCAGTGCTATGCATATCTCTATTTTCAAATTCTTTGCAGCGCCCTTTCCCTCTTGACAAAAATCAGAAAAAGGAAACTACCAAATCCACCATGTTTTCCTTTTCAACTTAGCTGCCAGCACGAAACCTCTAGGTAACAATAATAGTAACTTTTCTTTTTTGCTTCCATTTTTACAGCTTAACTGAACTTTTAACCAGTGGCTATATCCTCATACTCACTGAATTCAGTTATAGCTCCTCCACTTACTAGCTGGGTGATCTCACACAAGTGGCTTACCACTTGCTAAATCTTAGTCTGCTCCCGTAAAAAAAAAAAAATGAAGATATCTTGATTTGCCCTAGGATTTTTTCATTTAGACATATTGGAGGAACTCAATAAATGTTATTTGCAATTATTGCTTCTGAGATTTTTCAGAGTAATTAATTCATAAATAATTAATAATTTACGCAAACTACTTATTTGTATAAGTAATAATAGATTATAATATAACCACACTTTCTTAAACTGAACATGGAAATCTTCCTCCCGGTGCTGATATGAATATCAAATGAGATAAAACATGGGAGAATTCTTTGTAATCTGTGGGCATACCCATGGACACAAACTCTTGTTGTTATTGTTATTAATAGGAGTCACAGAATCTCTCCTTTGTCATTGAGTTCTCTCCAGCAGGAGAGGGGTGGACTGGCTGAGCTTCAGTCAGGTCTCCAGTGGCTCAGGGCAGGGTGTGTTGAGTCCAAAATATCAACAGAAAGTGGAGGTCAGTCAGTCCCCACCTTTATAGCTTCCACTCTGGAAAATGAACTTTGACCAAAAAGAAGTCTGATTCAGAGACGCCTCTTTGCAGTCTGAGAATAAGGATTGCAAGAATAAAGAAATGAGGGTAACGTGCTCACCCAGAGATGTTTTTCAATAGTTCGAAGTAAGGAAAGCAAGGTACTTTTCCAAGGTTATATTTTAGGTGATTATGCCAGCAAAGAAAATAATAAAGGACAACCTAAGAAACAGCAGGATAATGAGGGCATTTCTTTGGCATGGGTATTAAAGTCCAGTAGCAAAGCAGTTATGATTTACTATTCTCCCTTAATGGAAGTATTAAAATATGTATATGTTATTTATAATGTATACAAAGCCATATAGTTGTAATCTCCAAAGAGAACCCATATATTTTAGAAGAACAAAATCCACGACTAAATCAATGTACTGGAATACCCTTTCTTTATGATCCATACTGGCATAGGTGTGACCCCACCAAAAATATCTTGGCATGTCTTTGAGACATGACACAGGTTTATGGGTTCCTGTTCCTATGTGTGTATGTGTGTGTGCGTGTGTGTGTGTGTGTGTGTGTGTGTGTGTGTGTGCGCGCGCGCGCGTGTTGGGGAAGGGGTGGGTAAGAATGCGCCACTGCAATGCTGACCATTCTACAAATTTTTTAACATTTGGGAAGATTTGGGAATTTTTATGGCCTGGATGTCTTTTAGTTTGGGGCCTTTTAATGTGCCTATTTGTAGTTTATCACATGAAAGCTGCCTGGGGTGGGAAGAATTGCAATGAAGCGATTTCAGGAGTTCTTGGTTCTAGTCCCAGTGCAGTCATAGAGGAGCACTGTGACCTTGGACAAAGTCATTTAACCTCCCTGGATCTCAGTTAATTCATCTGTAAAGCACAGAGGTTGAACTCTGTGATCTCAAAGGTCCTTACCAGAGGTAAAGTTTTATGATTCTCTGTGAGTTAATTATTGAGGTCTTTTGTGGTCAATTTTGCATCTTTCATTGTTTAAGGCAGCAATAAACAAGAATAACCTCTGCTCCAATATTAGAATATTCTGTAACTTGCTAGAAACAAAGGAAAATATTCTAAGGAGAATAGAGATTACATCATTTGATCTAGGCATGAAGCTGAAAAATTCAAAACAAAGCCAATTTACCATCTCCTTAAGTGTTCCACTTGTTCAGAAACAAATCAAGACCAAGTCTCATTATTCCCTATAGCTCAAAGCCACATAACGCCGCGGGTGCTTCGGTTAATACCTTTGCTGTAGTCTGACATATTCTTTGGATCTGCCTCCGTTCCTTGTCAGTGCCAGTGACAAAGCCTGGTTTCTTTTACACAGAGAGTGGATTTAAAAGAAAGGCATGACAGCATCTTTTCTGTAGTTTAGATTTCTTTGGTTGCACATTATATCTCACTTCCCTAGTGTGAGGCCACTGGCCTGTGTTCCAACTTTAATTCCCTCACAGATGTTAAAGAGACTAATAATATCCCCAGGGCCTGTCTCAGATAGAATAGCACAGGAGACAAAGGCTGTCTTTGGGACATTTTAACCTCCCTTTTCAGAACCATCACCAAGGGCTGAGCTTGGGCTCCATTCTCTCAGCGCTAGATTTTGATACTATATTATCTGTTAGCTGGCAAATATTTGAGATGTTGCCCACACAAGGGGCTTCGCCTTATGATAGGGTATTCTCAATGCTAAACAAAAGCAAACAAACAAAAAACCTTGAGAACCAAAGGAATTGAGAGTTATAATTTTACCAGAAGTGAATGTCTTTACAAAAATAAGAAGTCTCTTCAGGCCGGGAGGTAAGTTAAAAGCATATATATACCTAGATATATATCTAGGTATATATATAGACAGATATCTAGACAGATAGGTGGATTGGGTAGGTAATAAGGTATATTGGAAAAACCAGAACGGTCTTCAGATTTTAGCCCTCAGCAAGGTTTTTTTTCCACTTCCATGAGCCTCAATTTTCTAATTAAAAAAAAAAAAAATGGAAAGTGTATAACTTCATGTGGGCTTTCCATGAGGTTTAACTGGAATGATCTATTTAGAGACCTTGGCATAACCACTGTGTGATTTGTATGTATTTCCTAAATACTCATTATTTTTCTCTTAAAAAGCTATCATATAAAATAAGAAGGTGGCTGTTTGCATGTTTCATGTAACAGAAACCACAATTAACAGTGGCGTAACAAACTTTTTTACATAACAAAAATCCGTAGGTAGGCAGGAGCAGGCAGTTCTTTTGGCTTTTCCCTACTGATTACAAAATGGCTGTCACTTTTCTAGGCACCATATCTATATTCAAGATGAGAGGAAAATGGTGGCGGGTCCTTTGTTTAGAAAATATAAAGATTTGTAGAAGTCTCACAGCATATTCTCCTTATTTTCACCAGGCAGATGGGGTCACAGGGTTAGAACTAGCTTCGAGGGGGTTGGGGAATGAACAACAAAGGTCATGTAGGAATTAAACTAGGAATTATCCACCATCTGAGGCTCCCAAAACAAACTCCATTCTGGAAATAGTCTTCTTCTTTCTGTCAGAGGAGAAGGGGAACTAGTATAGAGAACCTTCTGGATCTCTCTCTACAAAGCAAACACAGAACTATAGAAGAGAACGCGGATCTTAGGAACTAACAAAACACTGAGAAATCTTTGGGAAGACTGAAGGTTATCAGAAACTCATGTGGGTGTGTGTGGCTCTTTATGGAAAGAGAGCTGCAACCAGACGCAGATAACTGAGGTTGTGGTAAGAGGGTAAGGTAAAAGAAAACTTTCCATTTCCACTCCTCCCCCTTCTCTGCAGGGCTCTGTGTTCTCGTGGCCCTCCCTACTGACAGGGCTCCATAGCAGCAGCAGAATAAGGAATGGCAATACCACAGAACCCAAAAGCCAAGCTGGGTGAGGTAAACAGGCACAGGCTTACCTTCTCCCCCTCCAGCACCTAGGATACTAGAATTACAATCCATGGAAACCATCTCTGCCAATGTCACCTATTTCTACAAGCTAAAACCAGAAGAGTTTAGTGTTTAGTGTGGTACAGCATCGCATAGGAGTTTTCATACGGTGCCTGGAGCCTCCATCTACATTTCATGAAATCTTTTTTTTAAACTTACCAGAAAATATACAGTGTAAGGTTTGTCCTTTAAAAATTCCCAAGTATGCTTTACCAGAAATAGTAGCTGCTACCCCTAGGAAGTCACGAGTTCGTAAGCTAAAATGGCTAGACATCCATGGATGGAATACGACAAACTGAACAATACATGTTACATGAAACAGGAGACCTCACAGAACAAGAATTTAAAATAAGCATAGCCAATAGACTCAAAGACATACAAGAATGGAGAAGGAGTAGGTCATATAAAGAATCATATGGGAATGTGAGAGATAATAACTATAATCTCTATAATAACTGACAGAATGAGAAGAATGGAGATAACCAAAACCAAAGTCAGTGAACTTGAAGAATGAAGGACTTTCCCAGACAGGACAGTGAGAGAAAAAAAGTGCTAATCGATTGTAGGAGGCCAAAGGGACTTGGTAGATATGATTAAGTTAAGAGTCATAAAATGGGGAGATTATCCTGGATTATCGGAGTGCAGACATGGAAAGCGGAGCAGGAAGATTTGAGGAGGCTATGCTGCCGACTTTGAAAATGGGGAAGGACCCCTGAGCCAAGGATGGAAGGAATGAAGCTCCAGAAGCTGAAACAGGCAAGGAAACAAAAGCTCCGTGACAGCCCTCAGAGAAAGTGTGGCCCAGCTCGGCACTTTGGCTTTAGCTCATTCACACATCTCTGACCTCCAGAACTGGAAGATAATGAATTTGTGTTGTTTTGAGCCACTATATTTGTGTTAATTTTTTATAGGAGCAATAGAAAACAAATACAGATTTATACAGGGTTGAGGTAGAAATAGCAACATCTTGAAATTAGAAATCCCAGAGGAAAGGGAAAGCAAGGAGGATAGAAAGTATTTGTAAAAATAGGAAATATTTTTAAAACAACGGAGAAAAACATTTTATAGTTAAGTATAAAAATCTTCTGATTGAAAGAAGTTGTAGAGCAACAAAAAGGACAGAGAAATACCCACATTAAGAAATTAAAAAATAGAGCATATATTTGGTCATAAGAAGGATCTTCATTAAATTCCTAAAAATCATATTCCACAGATTACCCCTCTAAATTACAATAAAATTAGAAATTGATATTTAAACGGTAGCTCTGTAAATGTGTTATTTTTAAAAACAGCATAGTATTTTATGAAATGATCCTTAGGTTGGAAAAGAAATCATGAAAGAATTTTAAGAAAATAGATATACTCAGAATTATTTGATAATTTAAAAAAGTATACGTCAGATTCTATGAAACACAGCTAACGTAGTCCTTACGTGGAAATAATAGCTTTAACTATATCACAATGTATATTTAAAATATATAAAGATTGTTTAAATAAACACCTTAAGCATTTAACAAAAGAAATTAGAAAATAAGGCAGCAGAGGAAACTCAATGAAACACAATAAAAAGTAAAGCTAAAATGAGAAATCAATGCAATAAAAAAACCACAGGGAAAAAAATTTTTTAAAATGTGTTTTTTGTGACAATAGGCCTATCTTTGACAAGAAAAAAATAGCATAGGTGTAAATGAACAAAATCACGACACAAAATACTTAAAAGCAAAACCATACCATGAACAACTACACAGTAATAAGCCTACTCTAATTTGATTCCAACAACCAGATAAATACGAGAAAATATAAGTAAAGATTCATTTCATTTATGAAGACAAGAAAGTTCCTTGAGAACATGTTGGCTAACAGAGGCCAGCTGTATATTAAAAATTAACATACCATGGTTGTCTTCCCTGGGTTTCCTCAGAAGCAGGCACTGAGACAAGGACTCACAAGGAAGTGGGGTACCTCAGACATGGTTTCAGGAAAGACTGGCCCGGAAGTGAGAAGGTGAGTCAAGGAAGGGAGGGCCTTAATAAAGGCTTTGTTAGCAAGCTGACCACCCCTGTAAACAACAGAAGTTATTTCAGCTGGGAAGTTTTGGACTCAGGGTAGAACACCTGCCCAAGATCAACCTCACTTGTGAAGCACAGGGGTTTGGTTGTTTCTAAATAAATCTCCACGTTTTAGGGGTGGAGAGCAGCTCTCCTTCATTAAGATGTTACCAAATAAATCAGTATTTCATAGCCTTAAATATTACCTGAAATAGTCTGACTCGGTTCACACAATTCAAAACACTGCATTCTTTCAGATTGCATCTTGCCTGGGGAAAAAAGAAAACCACCCTACTTTCTCTCTATACAAACTACGTATGAAAATGCACATACTAAGGGTGCTTTCTTCCTTTTCAACATCAGTTTACTTTCAGGTGCTGCAAGATGTAATTACATTTTCAGACATTTGAAAGGCTTTATTGATGAAGAGAAGAATGCTACTGGCTTCTCATAGAAGAATGTTGCCTGTCCTATCCTTAAAATAAAAATTTAAAGTGTCATCTTAACACTTTCACTTCTTTCAGGTGAAATTTGGTTTAAGGGTGAGAAGTTGAAGAGAAAAAAACCTCTCTTGAATACACATGCACACACAATGCAGTCTTTGAATTAGGCTGCTGAAATGTTCTCTTCTTACGGAGATTGCTTACGGCTAGGTCTATTTTCCCTGCAATGCCTCATTAGCTCTGAACACATTTTTCCCTAGATAAATTTAAAAGCTCATCCTAATTAGACTTCACTGGGGTGGTCTGAATTATTTGATCCATTCAGAAAAACGACTGAAAAAAGATTACCTTGGGCGGCTAGCAATGAATGATAGTGAGGATAACCATGGTGATTTTAAGCTTTGGGTTCAGTTTCGTGGAATTTTCAACAATCCAGCCTTAACACCAGGTGATAAGTAGTGCTCACAAGCCATCTTGCTCTTTGATCTCATTAAATACTTTTATAACTCTAATACTGTTTTCATTTTCCCTGCACTCATTTTGTTTCTGATGCCAGCCTACCCAACCAAGTCATTTCATTTATTTTATTTTTATTTAAGATTTTTATTTATTTATTTGACACAGAGAGAGAGAGACAGCCAGAGAGGGAACACAAGCAGGGGGAGTGGGAGAGGGAGAAGCAGGCCTCCTGCTGAGCACGGAGCCCGATGTGGGGCTCGATCCCAGCTGGGATCATGACCTGAGCCAAAGGCAGACGCCCAACCTACTGAGCCACCCAGGCGCCCCCCAACTAACTCATTTTAAGCAATAATGAATTATTTAATGGTAAGTGGACTTACGATATGCCTCCCTCCAATTTTACTATCAACTTCCCTCGTGAACTTTCTCCTTACCTGGACTGCTTGCAAAGCTTTCCAGTCTATCCTTTACACCGATGGTGGAGTTCTTTCCCTAAAATTGCCCATGTAAGACATGCGCTCTGCCGTTTACAAAGTTCCTTGTCCTTTATCCACTGTCATGTCTGAAATATCATCTTCCAGTTTTCTATTTATTAAAACACATCCGCTACATTTTTCTCTTTTCCAGTTATATTGTTGTGTATAGTATGGAAAGTATGGTGCAAAACAATTTAAAAATGAGTTGACTTGATCTGAGCATGTTGCATTAATATTTTCCCACAGATGACAGGATATAGTAAAAAGTTGAAAGCATGGTACACAATTCCCTTCACAAATAAAATTCCTTTTACTTCCCAGGCATGTTTCTAGTTGTCTTTCAACAAATGCTATGCTTAAATGAGTTTGTAACATGTCCTGTTTCTCTTCTCTATAATTTATATTAACATTTTATTAGGAAAATTATCACATAAAAGTTGCAAAAAATGTCATCAAACACCCATATTATCCCCTACTTAAATTCTACAATCAATATTTTGTTTCATATCACATATCTATCATCCATCCATCAATTCATCTTATTTTTTATCAATTTCAAAGTAAATAGCAGATGTCCCTATCTCTAAACCCTTCAACATATTTGTAACTATAAAGTAAATATTTGGGATTTTCTTTGTTTGCTTTCAGTAAGATTAACATAGAGTGGAATGCAAGAATCATAAATATGCTAGCCAATGAGTTTTGACAAATAAATACATCTGTGTAACTGGTAAATTATTGAAATACCAGCCCACAAAATTCACTCACGTTCATTCCCAGTCTCAACCCCTTGCCTTTTCAGCTATAATTACCGTGTATTCTATTCTGCTTTTTTTTTTAAACTAACTTTTCCTTTTCCTAGATTTTCATATAAATGAAATTCCAAAGTATGGTTCTCTTTTGTGTAAGGGTTCTTTCATTCAGAATAATGGTTTTGAGATTCAACCAGGTTACTGTATGTTTCAGTAGTTTGTTCTTTTTTATCACTGAGTTGTATTTCATTGTGTTAACATAGTACACTGTTTTGCCATTTCTGTTGACAGAAACCAAGGCTATTTCCAGTGTCAGGGCTATTCTATATTATGAATAAAACCTGTATAAACATTTTTGTACAAGTTGGCATTAGCCTTCATTTCTTTCAGGTAAATGTCTAGGAATTATTATGTTAGGAAATAAGTGTGTATTGAACTTTATAAAGAAGTGCTGGAACTTTTCCCCAAGAACTTGAGTCAGTCTTCATAGTCACCAACAGTGTACAAGAGTATGGGTTTCTCCACAGCCTTGCCAATATTCAATGATGCCAGTCTTAAATTTTAGCCATTCTGGCTCCTGTAGAGTGGTATCTCATCCTGTTTTTTTTTTTTTTAAGATTTTATTTATTTATTTAACAGAGAGAGAACACAAGCAGGCAGAGAGGCAGGCAGAGGCAGAGAGAGGAGCAGGCTCCCCGCGGAGCAAGGAGCCCGATGCGGGACTCGATCCCAAGGCACTGGGATCATGACCTGAGCCAAAGGCAGCTGCTCAGCCAACTGAGCCACCCAGACGTCCCTGATCCTGGTTTTAATTTGCATTTCCTTGATGGCTACTGCTGCTGAGCAGTTTTTCTTATGCTTACTGGTTATTTGTGTAACTACATCTGTGAAGTCTGTCAGTTTTTGCCCATCCACTGAGAAGTTTTTGCCATTTTATTGTTGATGTAGGGGTTTTTTTAATATATTTTGATGCATTTCTCAGGCATATGTGTTATAATTATTTTCTTTGGGTCTGTTTTTTGCCTGTTCACTTTCTTGAATGGTGTCTTTTGATGAGAAGTTTTTAATTTTGATGAAATCTACTTCACTAATTTTTTTTCCTTTCATAATTTTTGCTTTTTGTGCGCTTATAAGAAAAACTCTGCTTAAACCCAAGTTGCAAACATATTTCCTTTTAGAAGTTTTTGTTTTATGTTTAGCTCCATGACATGTTTCAAATTAATTCTTCATCAATGGTGAGGTAAAAGTCAAACTTCTTTCCCTACTAACTTACTTTGACACTTTGTTGAAAACCAAATGACCACATGTGGGCTATTTTTTGAATTTCTGTTTCTGTTGCTCTGTATACCTGTTTTTTTTGTCAGTATCATGCGATCTTGATAATTATTGCTTTATAGTAAGTCTTGAAATCTGTTAGTATAAGTTCTTACCTCATCATGATTACTTTGTATATTCTAGGTTCTTTGCATTTCCATATAAATTTTAAAAGTAGGTTCTCCATTTCCACACAAATGATTGCTGAAATTTTTATTAGGATTACAATGAATCTACAGATAAGTCTTAGCAAAACTGGCATCGTTACAATATTGACTCTTCCAATCTGTAAGCAGGTTATGAATCTCCATTTATTTGGGTACCTTTAATTGTCCCCAGCAGTGATTTGCAGTATCCAGAATAAAAGTCTAAATTTATTCCCAAATATTTCATCCTTTTTGATGTTACTGCAGAATGAATGTTTTCTTTGATTTTATTTTTTTAACTATTTGCTAAAAGTAGATGAACAACACAAAGGGTTTCTGTATATTGAACTTATAGGTATGACCTTGCTAAATACATTTATCTTCTCTAGCAGAGTTTTGTAGACTTTTTAGGGCTTTCATGTCATGTCATCTGTCTGAATACAGATAGTTTTACTTGTTTCTGTCCGATCTCTAGCCTTTAATCTTTATTTTTCTTGTCTTACTATATAGACTCAGACCTTTAACAAAATGTTTAATAAAAGTAAGTGTAGATATTTTTGCTTTATTCACACCCAAAGGGTAGTGTTCTTTCTTTCACCATTACTTATGATGTTATCTTAAATTTTTTTAGAAATGCCCTTTGTAATAATACTGAAGAATTTTTCTTCTGTTCCTAATTGATAATATTGTTTTCCTTCTTTCTTTTCTTTTTAAATTTTAATTCCAGTGTAGTTAACATATAGTGTTATATTAGTCACAGGTGTACAATATATGTTTCAAAAGTTCAACATACTACTTAGTGCTCATAAAGATAAGTGTACTCCTAATCCCCTTCACCTACTTCATCTAGAGATGAAGTGCACCCCTAATCCCCATTACCTACTTTATGCTAAGAAAAATAAGTTAGTCAGAGGAAGACAAATACCATATGATTTCACTCATATGTGGAATTTATTTTCTTAAACTGAGAATTATATTGATTAATTTTTGAGTTGTAATCCAACCTTGTTATTCTGGTATAAATCCCATTTTATATAATACATTATCTTTTTATATATAATTAAGTTTAATTTGCCAGTAAGTGTTAAGGAATTTTCCTTATATATTTATGGAGTTTACTGGTCTGTAATTATTTTTGTGTGTACTGCCCTCATTAAATTTTGTTATCTGTGTTATGCTCATCTTATTGAATGAGTTGAGATGTCCTCCGTACTTTAGAAGATTCCAATTTCTCTATTTGGAATTCCTTGATTTCCTTCTCCGCCTAAAAGAGAAGTCCTGTTCATCCCTTACAAACTAGTTAATTTATATTTTCTTTTGCATAGTTTTCCTGATTCTGCACTTAGGATATCATTCTCTTCTCTGATTTTAGTACCTTGTACATCATCTACAATATGATGATATAATAAAATTCTTATTTCAAGACTTTAGTGACCCAGAGATTTAAAAGACTGTGTTGAGTTATTCTAAAACAAGGTACTTGGTCATTTATACAGAGATTGTATTTGAAGGGGCTCATAACTGGTTCAACATCCACTGGTCTATAAACCTTCTCTAAGTTATATGAAAAAAGCTAAGAATTCAAGAGAGAAGCTGATAGTAGGGTTTCCTTTGGAGTGCTGTGGGAGGGCTCTACATTCCCTCTTCCTCCTTAGCTGGGGAGGCATTCATAGCACCTCAAGCTAATGAGGAATCTGGAATGTGCTTTTGAGAATTGGGGGAAAGCACAGAGACCAGTGTATGATGCCTTCTGTAATGGTCAGTTTTTTGTGTCAGTTTGTCTAGGCCACGGTCCCCAGTTATTTAACCAAACAATAATCTCAGTGTTCTAAAAAGGTATTTGCAGATGTGATTAACATCTACAATCAGCTGACTTTAAGTAAAAGAGTTGACCCTTGACAATGTGAGTGGGCCTCATCCATTTACTTAGAAGACCTAAAGAGCAAAAAATTAAGGTTTCCAGGAAGATATTATATATTATGTATAGTATGTATTACATATTATACACACCCACACACATACATATCTCCTATCTGTTCTGTTTCTCTAGAGAACCCTGACTGATACACCTTCAGTAAAAAGTCCTAGAGCAAATGGATCCTCAGGAAAGGGCTATCATGGGGCAGAGCTAGTTCCCATTGATGGTGAAGCAAGGGCAATGAATGTTGAATACTGCCATGGACTAAGGAGATCTGAGAAAGGGAGTATGATTTTGGTGGTTATAATAATAATCCTTTGCTGAGGCCCTCCTGAAAACGTCAAGTAACTCTGAAAAGGACATAGTATTATGTGCTGAACTACTTGAAATCAAAGACAGAGAAGTTGCTGTAGGCACCTATGTTGGAAGAGGCATCAGCATGTTGGAGACATTAGGTAAACTATATCCATGGGTGTACAGGGGCTGTTAAGAAGAATGAACAAAACTGCCACATGGAAGTCAGAGCCAACAATGTGGGCATTTGCCCTTAGGCCAGGAAATAACCACTTTGCCGTTTTTGCTCATTTCTGAAAAAAAAAAAAAAAAAAAAAAAAAAAAAATCCCTGCTGCTCTCTTTCCCCTAAAGAGGAAGGTCTAAAAACAGGAGCTAGTTAATGAAAAGTGGTAAAATAAGGAAATAGCAGAAAAATCTGTCCCCACTTCAGGTTTCTGGCCTCACTCAGAACTAAGCAGAGGAGGTAAAATGCTCCTTAAATCAAGTGAGAGAATATACTTTTGTTTAGATTAGTAGGGCTCATAATATCTGAAGAATAAATCTATTTGTTTACTGCAGGACGTGAGTGAAAAATCTATATTGTCTACCTAAGATTTATCTGGTCAGGGAGAAAGAACTTTTGAAAGCAATGGTATAGAAGAAAAGTATTTTATAATTTCATATTAGGAAGTCCCGTTTATTCAATAATCTTATTATATTTTTATAATATGATGCCACCTTACCTAAAAGTTTATTTTTCTCCAAAGTGATATTGTACTCTAAGAATACATTATTAAAAACTAGCCCATAAAAAATTATTTCATTGGGAAAACTTGGTAATGAGCTGAGAGTTTCAGAACCCTAAAGATAAAGCTATATTTCCTTATAAAAATTTTGATATAAAGTTTTAAAGAGCTAAAAGATGCATTTATTAAAGTTGAAGTAATAAATACCAATAAATTATTAATTTATTAATGTAAAGTAAATTAATTTGTAGATTAAAACTGATCAAAGGGGTTCCTGGGTGGCTCAATCAGTTAAGCATCTCTGCCTTTGACTCAGGTCATGATCTTGGGGTCCTGGGATTGAGCCCTATGTCCCTGCTGGGCAGGAAGCCTGCTTCTGCCTCTCCCCCTGCACCTCCATTCCTGTTCCCTCTATCACTTGCGCTGACTCTCTCTCAAATAAACAAATAAAATCTTAAAAAAAAAAACTGATCAAAAAGTTACATGCCATTAAATTACTGTTTAACAACATGAAAGCCCAAATCAAAACATATGTTTCTGGATTATCATTGCCTTTAGTTGATATGATAATAAAAACCAAAACTGGGGGGACCTGGGTGGTACAGTCAGTTGAGTGTCAGATGAGCCTCCTCCTTTGGTTTCAGCTCAGGTCATGATCTGGCATCACGGGTTCGAGCCCTAAGTAGGGCTCCATGCTCAGTGGGGAGTCTTTTTAAGACTCCCTGCCCCTCCCCCTGCTCTCACTCTCTCTCAAATAAATAATAAATCTAAACCCCCCCAAAACCCCAAACTGAAATCTGATTATGTGAAGGGAAAGCATAAAATATACAAAATAGTTTGTCACCATCATTTATTAAGAAAAAAATTAGATGCCAATGGAGAGTCACTCAGAACTGCTTTGCTCTGCTGCATTTGAACAACTTTTCTCCGATATTAGTCACTTTGTAACCAATTGTGTTCCCCTTGAATCACTCAGTATTACTAGTGAGTAACTAGTAAGTTACTCACTTACGTTACTTAAGTAACGAGTAACTAGTAAGTTCAGTGACTGCAGAGTGAAACAGAATTTGTTGAGTTTCTGTTCTGGTGGGAAGTGAGAGCCAAATAGATATGAGTGTTTAGGGAGGGCCATTAAAATTACTCAATAGTGAGGGCAGCCAGGTGGGTGAATGTGGCCTCAGACAGGGGATATCTGAGTGAGAGCTGACTGATGTGAAGGAAGTAGCCAGAGGACATAATGGGGAAGAGCACGTTCATCATTTATACAACTTCTGAACAGACACTAATTCTAATTCTTTAATTTCGCCTTATCTGATCACCATAGTCTTCAGTTGTCAATATTTTCCTCTTAAATGAATACGAATCTTAGCATTTTCAATCTACTCCAATTGTGTTCTTATTGCTCATCTTTGAAATTATCCTTATGTTAGTAGAACAGATCGATATTTTAATTTGGCTTAAGCTTAAATAACCTCACATATGAAATGCTGACATGTAAGATGCCTTCAGGTTACATTATTGTAGCTCCATTTTATTCTTAGAAACTACCCCTATAATATTGTATTCTTTAAGATAAACATGTTTTGTTATGGCCTGTTCTTAAACAAAAACTTATGTACTCATTGGTTCACATCTGTTTCATGTATTAAACAGTAAGGGTTAAAAGGAAACCATAAAAGAAAATCCAGGCTAAACATCAGTGATGAGAGAAAAGGTAAAAATTTTAATAATAGGCATAAAATAGTATAGGTCTAGTTTATTAGGCCTAACTGTACGTTCTATGCTTTAGAAAATTTTTTACAATAAATAATTCATATAGTTTCCTTTTCATGTTTTCAGTGATGCTATTTTGGGCTTTTAGTAATACATAATGTTCTTATTTATAGTAAAGTAAATGAAATTATGGGTATATGGCTAAAATTATAAAATGCTAATACATATAAAATTATAAAATGCTAATACATATTATATATACTTTTATGATTATTATAAATTCCAACATATATTTTTCATTCCTTCTCTCTTTAAAAAACTGTTCTTTTATCCCATTTATAAAATACAATTGCATTATCTTCTCCAGGGTAAATGAAAACTATTTTTCTAGGAACTCTTTTAAGATACCATATATCACAACAGTATTTTTCCCAGTGCATATAATAATTACTTCTTTATTTGACCCATTTTAGCTGCACCTAACCATGCTGATGGCCAAAGCTTTTAAACTATCGATCTGTGTATCAACTAAAGCATGATCACTTCATAGCACTCATTGTAGGTTATCACCATACGTTGCACTTTTCTCTTTTTATTGGGGCCATATTCTCTTAGGTGTGTAAGCTTCCCTGTACTTTGGGGCACCTTTAATAGTTATGTTAACTATTCTAGTCATTAAATCTAATGACCCAATCCCTCTGGTGTAGATCCTTCAGGTAATCGATCACTCTAAACCTGGAGCACTGAGATTGGAAGTAGAAACTGGCTAGTTTAGGTTAGTCAGTCTCCTCATTTACTATTCTGGAAGGACATTGGAAAAACTCATTTCATCTCTTTGAGTCTGGCTTTCTTATCTTTAAATTACAGTACCAATTCCATATTGTTATTACGAACATTTAAAAATGTCTTATAAATTGTAAAGTACTGTGTTAATTGTTACTTTTTATATTGGCTTCTTCTATTATAAACTTTAGAAAATACTGACCATCATGGAAATTACGTATACACAGAGTAGAGAGAAAGCTGTACTAACTTTAGAGATCTCTGATGCATTAAAAACACAGCCAAAAGGGGGCGCCGAGGTGGCTCAGTCTGTTAAGCATCTGCCTTTGGCTCAGATCAAAATCCTGGGGTTCTGGGATTAAGCCCCACCTTGTTGTTGTTGGGCTATGTGCTCATCGGGGAGCCTCCTTTCCCTTCTCCCTCTGCCCCTCCTCCCCATTCACACTTATGCTCTCTCTCTCTTTCTCTCATAAATAAATAAATAAAATCTTAAAAAAAACCCACAGCTGAAAGGTTACACTTTAAAAATTCCATTAATATGTTGAAATACATTGGGTGGAAATAAATCAGTCAATGCCTTTAATCTAGCCTCGTACAAAGCTGACTAACATTTTTGAAAGTTTATGAAAAAAATTTATGAGAGTATAATCATGTCTAAAGAAATGTGGGAAGAGAGAGGATGATTACTGTTAACTGCTTCTTAGATAAAAATGTCCTTCATAGGCAGGATTTTACCTTGGCCCCCAAGATTCTCAGCCCATGGTGAACATACTCTATGTAATTCTCTGCCCTTTAATGCAGGCAGAGCCTATGAATATAATGGGATATCACTTACATAATTAAGGTCACTAATCAATTGACTTTTGTTTAGTTGGAAGAAAGATGATCCAAATAGACTTGACCTAATCACATGAACATTTTAAATTTCAGTCAAGAGGTCACAGAAAGCAGAAGTGAGAGATATTCAAAGTAGGAGAGGCTGAGGGAGGGGCCAGGTAGTGAGGAATTGTGATAGGCATCTTGGAACTGAGGGTCCCCTTCCTGCACACCTCCAAAAGCCAGCAAGAGAACAGGGCCTTCGTCTAGGCAGCCAAAAAACCCAAATTCAACTGCCAGGTGAGTTTACAAGAGGATCCCGGGGCGGGGGGTGGGGGGGTGCCTGGGTGGCTCAGTGGGTTAAAGCCTCTGCCTTTGGCTCAGGTCATGGTCTCAGGGTCCTCGAATCGAGCCCCCGCATCAGACTCTCTGCTCGGTAGGGGGCCTGCTTCCCCCTCTCTCTGCCTGCCTCTCAATCTACTTGTGATCTCTCTGTCAAATAAATAAATAAAATCTTAAAAAAAAAAAAAAAGAGGATCCCAGGGGTATGTGGGGAGCTCAGTCAGTAGAACATGTGACTCTTGATCTTGGGGTTGTAAATTCAAGCCCCACATTGCTTAAGGGTGTAAACATTGCTTAAGGAAATAAAATCTTTAAAAAATAATAAAAAATAAAAGACTTTCCCAAGCTCCAGAAAGGAATGTAGCTCCAGCTGACCAAGTGATTTCACTTGCGAGACCCTAACCTAACTCTCATCCAGATTTCAGACGCAAGGAAATTTGCGACCAAATTGTATTTTTTTTAAAGATTTTATTTATTTGTTTGAGAGCGAGGAAGAGAGAGAGTGCATGTGCGCACGCATGAGTTGGGGGGGTGCGGGGGGGCAGGGAGAGACAGAAAGAAAGAAGCAGACTCCTTGCTAAGCATGGGGCACAGAGCCTGATGCAGGGTTCCATGTGGGACTTTATCCTAGGACCTTGAGATCATGACCTGAGCCGAAGGCAGATGAAGGCAGATGCTTAACTAGCTAAGCCACTCAGGCTCCCCCAAGCTGTATTATTTTAAGCCGCTCAGTTTATAGTTACTTGTTATGCACACAGAAAACTAATACACTGCCCTTTATTATACATTATTTCTTTGTGTTTTATTCCAAATTAGTTAAAATAAAGCTAACTCTGATAGACTGATTGATTTAACAGATGTGTGTTGTATATATATATAAATATATATATAAATTTTTTTCTCTAAAAGTTGGTAAATCTCTCCCAGCCTTCTAGCCTTTTTTTCCCAGCCTTATTATAGTTAAAAGTTTCTCCCTAAGAATTTATTACATTCATGTAAGGTTTACCCCCGCATCAGCCAGAGGAATAATCTCATATAGTAAATAAGCTTGAAAGCATATAGTATGAAAATGTAGTTTCTATCCTTGTTACTCAGAGTTTGATGGGGACAGAGGCATCTGTACCCCTGGGAGCTTGTTAGACAGGCTGAATCTCTGGCCCCACCCCAGACCCACTGAATCCAAATCTGCATTTTAAAAGACACAGGGGTGAGAATGCTCTCACATTAAAGTCTGAGAAGCATTGTCTACTCTTTTTTTCCTTTTGGTGCTAAAACCTGGGATCTAACCAGAGCTCCTCATTATTTGTCAAAAATAGATATCCCTAAGTCCTCTGATAGTTAACTACTCTCCTTAGGAAGTGTCATAATATAGTTCAAAGGGGGATCATTTCCAGGACTCCAAGATAGAAGTGACCACCTCCTGCAGATAAAAAAAAGTATACAATGACCCTTATCCTGATATTGGAATTTAGTCATTCAAAACATTACTTTTTTTTTTTGGTAGTCATAAAATTGTGTTGGAAAGTAGGCCCAGGTGTGGTTACGCATAAGTAATAGGGTTTCCTTAATCCTAACTACTATAATAAAGATACTAAAGAAAGGAAAGGACAAAATGAGCTCAGCAGCACCCCTCAAGGCTGTTTCTCTAATTCTGATGGCCCCGTCGCTCAGGACTCACCATGGTCCTACTGAGTCAGAACCTTTATTCATCAGTTTGGGTATATGAATTTTAGCAATCCTAAGTTATTCTAATTTATAATTTGAAAATGACCACTTTCTTAAAATCTAAAACAATTGGTTTTATTTTGCCTTTCTGTGTGACATGTTATATTAGTACATAATTGATTTAAAATTTTTTACATTTTCTACTTCTTAAGTGTCACTACTGTGAAACGGTTTTATTGACTCTTTATCTGGTTTGATTTCTGGTTTGATTCTATTTTGTAAATTTATTTTTTTGATCTTATGTTATTGAAAGACCCCTCCTGGGTTAGTTGTGAATGTGTGATATTACAAATTATTACATAATCCTAATGGATCTGAAAATGGATTCAGCTAAAATAATTAAAATAAAGCATAATAAGTCACCGCTTAAAATACACTAAAATATGGGGTTATTTTATGGGGCGCCTGGGTGGCTCAGTGGGTTAAAGCCTCTGCCTTTGGCTCAGGTCATGATCTCAGGGTCCTGGGATCAAGCCCCTGCATCAGGCTCTGCTCAGCAGGGAGTCTGCTTCCCCCCTCTCTCTCTGCCTGCCTCTCTGCCTACTTGTGATCTCTCTCTCTCTCAGATAAATAAATAAAAAATTAAAAAAAAACTATGGGGTTATTTTATATCTAATGTTTCAGATCATTAAACAGTGATTTATTAGATTAAATGAAATGAGTCTTGAATTGTATCTACCCATATATCAGAATAAGATTAGAGGAGTGAGGGATAGCTTCTGGGCAGGGAGAAAGAACAGAATGGCAAAACCATAGAGAGACCAGAGACTATGATTCCAAAGGCAGTTTGTGTAAAAGAGAGCCTCTGATATTAGAAGCCTCATCAAAAACAGTGGAGATTAAAAAAAAAAAAAACAACAACAACAAAAAAACAGTGGAGATTTTAATGAAGGTTATAAGTGGATGATATACCTCCAGATGGAAATAGCAAAGCATATCTTAGCAGTGGAAGCAACAGAAGACAGTACCATGATGAGCTACAAAAAAAGAAGAAATGGTGGACGACTCTATAGAACAGCAAGAAAGTTCTTCAAGATATTTCAGATGTACTTGGGAATTCAGAAGGGATTGGTTTGGGGTAGGCAAAAGGAAAGGGGCAAGGTCCAATTTCTACAGATAACCAAGGAAAGAGAGAGAAATACTAATTGATGGCTATTTTAAAACATGAAAATGTAGCTTTGCAAATATGAGGTGTCCCTGAATTATATGGGAGACACATTTCAGGAGGGATGCCCCATATCTCTTCTATATTAACTGTCTTTGTGTTTTTTTTTTTTAAGATTTAATTTATTTATTTGACAGAGAGAGAGAGAGGTCACAAATAGGCAGAGAGGCAGGTGCGGGGGGGGAGGGAAGCAGACTCCCTGCTGAGCAGAGAGCCCGATGTGGGGCTCGATCCCAGGACCCCAAGATCATGACCTGAGCTGAAGGCAAAGGCCTAACCCACAGTGCCACCCAGGTGCCCCACTGTCTTTGATTTTTGAGGAGATAGCTGATTTTTTTTTAAAGATTTTATTTATTTATTTATCTGAGAGATAGAGAAAGTGAGAGAGAACATGAGAAGGTTATAGGAAGAAGCAGACTCCCCGTGGAGCTGGGAGCCGGATGTGGGACTCCTTCCTGGAACTCAAGGATCATGACCTGAGCCAAGGCAGTTGCTCAACCAACTGAGCCACCCAGGTGCCCGAGGAGATAGCTGATTTTAGAAGTTGCTATGGAAACATTCACTTTCTTTTAAAGGTGATTCTAAGGGGCACCTGGGTGGCTCAGTCAGTTAAGCATCTGCCTTTGGCTCAGGTCATGACCCCAGAATCCTGGGATTGTGCCCTGTGTCAGGCTTCCTGCTCAGAAGGCAGTCTGCTTCTCTCTCTCCCTCTGCCCCTCCTCCTCGCTCATGCTCCCTCTCACTCCCTCTCTCGCTCTCAAATAAATAAATAAAATCTTTTAAAAAATAAAGGTGACTCTGAATCTGAGTGCCAATGGATTGTATGAACTTGGGGCACTTGACTTACGGTGTGTTAATTCGTTCCTTCCTGGAATATTTGGAGGGGAGACTAAGGAATTCAAATTATAGTATTTCCACATAGCTGCCTATAACTTTGGAGATGATGGTGGTCACATCTTTCTCCGTGTGAACTTGTCTACAATAAGAAAGAACAAAGGTAACCATAAGTATAAAAGAGGAGTGTTGTGATGGTTAGTTTTTTATGTTAACTTGACTGGGTCACAAGGTGGCCAGGTATTTGTTTAAACATTATTTCGAAGTGTGTCTCTGGATAAGATTAGCATTTGAATTAGTAGATGTGGTAGAAGTGGGTGAGCCTTAACCAACCAGTTGAAGGCCTGAATAGAACGAAGGCAAAAGGGAGAGACTTGAGCTGAGACATTGACTCCTGTCCCCACAAATGACTGGGATTTATGCTGTCAGCTCTCTTAGTTCTTGGACCTTTGGTCTTGGACTGAAACAATACTGCTAATATTCCTGGGTTATAAATGATAGATCATGAGAATTCTCAGCCTCCATAATTGCACGAACCAATTCCTTATAATATATACTATATTATGTTAATATATATTATATAGATATAACGTATATGTAGATATGTGTATATATAGATATAAAGTATATAATATATACAATCTATTGCATATATAACATATATATAATTAATTCTGTTTTTCTGAAGAACCCTAACATGAATATTACAAAACTAAGAGTAGAGATTCAATTTTTTGGAAATATGACTCTTGCTATTTGCTAAAACAGCTGTTTGCAGGAGGTGAAGTTGACTATGACAATTCTTCACATATCAGTGTCAGGTTTTCTTTTCTACATGTGGGATCAACTCCTCGCCCCTATATGCACACAGACACACAATCTTCCAAAAAGTGTTTTGAGATTCTCAGGAGAGGACCTCATATTCATAAGTATATAATAAAAGCTATGAATGACTTATAAATATGAGAAGCAGTTAAACATATTTGAAAACAGGGAGAGTCACAGTATTTGAGGTCAAATACACATTTGAAAATATACTTCTATTTCCAATTTGAAAATAAATACAGTAAACATAGGTAAGTATACATATCTGAAAAATGATTTAGATATGTATTTGGGGGAAAAAGGCAGTCACAGTATTTATTCAAAGTTTTTAACTTTTAAAATATGCATCATAAATTTAAGTATAACAGGTTGATGTCCCTCACTAGAATGCAGAAAAGAGAAAACAAGTGGTTCCTCATTTCTAGTTTGTGGTTCCATTTGTTTCTGAAACTCGAGTAGATTTATATCCATAGATGTGGGAGATATTTTTCAGCCTTTTTACCTAGAATTTATTTTAGTGACTACAGGACAAAAAATCCTTTAAAGTATGGAAGAAATATATGGACCATGGCAAAGAATTTGGAGGTCCATGTTAGTTAGGAAACAGAATTCTTAATAATAGGATAGCAGCGTTTAAGCTCCAAAAAGTCGAGAACCGAACTTGCCTTGATTTCTGCTGTGCCCAACCCAGTATGTGGGGTGGAGTATAATCTCCAAAGTATTTCTGATTGAGTCGGCTATATTCTACACAAATTGGAAGGATCTCTGCCCTGAGAAGTAATAAAGGATTTATTAGAATCTCAAAGTTATAGTAAGTGCCCACTTCAAACATTGCTTTAAGTACTGGTTAAAAATTTCATTAACCTAATTATAATATGCATGTAGGAAATGATCCTTAGGACTAAGAAATCATGGTGGGCAAAGTACATGCACATTTGATTTTGGTTTATTTCTACTAAACAAGAAAAGCAGCACCCAGTGTGATCAATAAATTTGAACACAGGGGAAACAACGATGAAAAATATTCTCATGTCTCAAGAACATTAATACAGAACTTTAATTATATATATTCCACTGGTAATTAATTTGTTGTTGTTCTATGTTATAAATCACCAAAATAAAGGAGAAGCCCTAAAGACATGTTGAAACAACTAAAAATTTATTACACTTCAGACAACTTACAGGGAAATGTCAATGTGAGATTCGTCACCAAAGTATCTTTTAAAAAATTAGTCCTTTTTTCATTCACTCACCCATTTATACACCCACCAAATATTTACTGCATAGATACTGTATGCCAGGTGCCATACCTCTTTTATATAAGTTAAAACAGAGTTGTGAGTTTGTGTAAGGAAACTCAGAGTGTATCTCTAAGGTTCCTCTCTCTGTGACAGCCTATGGCTGCTTCAGGTTCTGTATCTAGTGCACCATGTGTGAAAGGACCTCTGTAAGACTTGTTCTGTATCTCAGTTTCATTGTATGTTATAAATAGACACAAGTATGGATTTCATGGTGTTTCTGATATAGGTACATTTGGAAATTATTCCAAAATTCTGAAATGACTCCAAAGAATTCTCAGAAGAGGTATCCATTCTGCTATGGTATAATGTTAAACTTGCCTGACTGGTGAACATTGTATGTATTTTTTTTATCACCAGCAATTTTTAACTCTGAGTTATAGAGGTTCTGTGTTGCTCTTTGGATTCTTAGTTCTAATTTTAGTAGGTAAAAATTAAAATATCTATGTATTTCTTAAAAAGTATCAAAATCTCTGGCTAGAATTGGTAATATTAATGATGATAGCTTACCCTTGGTGAGTGCATATCAGATTCCAGATTCTGCCCTAAGTGCTGTCAGTATGCATTTTGCAGAAAAGGATAAGTGATACTGACAGGTTAAGAAGTTTCTAAAAAATCAACCAATGAACAAAAATCCAGGACCAGACAGCTTCACTGGCAAATTCTACCAAATATTCAAAGAACTAATATCAATATTTCTCAAACTCTTCCAAAAAATAGAAGAGGAGGAACTTCCAAACTCACTAACGAGTCTGGCACTACCCTCATATCAAACAAGAAAAGGACACACAAAAAGAATATCTCTGATGAGAACAGATGCAAAAATCCTCAAGAAAAAGTTAACAAACCAAATTCAATGATGCATTAAAAGGACTGTACATCATAATCAAGTAGGCTTCATTCCAAAGATTCAAGAATGATTCAACATCCTCAAATCATAAATATGATATACCACATTAACAAAATGAAAAATAAAAAATCATGATTGTCTCAAAAGATGCAGAAAAAGCATTTGACAAAATTCAATATCCATTTATGACTAAAATGGGTCTAGAGAAAAGTATCTCAATATAATTAAGGCATATATGACAAACCCACAACTAGTATCTCACTCAACAGTGAAAAGCTAAAGGCTTTTCTTCTAAGATAGATCAGGAACAAGATAAAGATGCCTACTTTCACTACTTTCCAATACATAGTACTGGAAATCCTATTTTGAGCCATTAGAAAAAGAAATAAAAGACATCCAAATTGGAAAGGAAGAGGTAAAACTGTTGCTATTTGCAGATATAGAAAACCCTAAAAACTCCATCAAAAAGCCTTAGAACTAATAAATGAATTCAGTAAAGTTGCAAGATGCAAAATCAATAACAAAAATCTGTTGCATTTCTATGCATTAATAATGAACTGTCAGAAAGAGAAATTAACAGCATAATCCCATTTATAATTCTATCAAAATGAATAAAATACCTATGAATAAATTTAACCAAGAAAGTGAAAGACCTGTGCACTGAAAATTGTAAGACATTAATGAAAGAAATTGAAGAAGGCACAAATAAATGAAAAGGTATTCCATGCTCATGGACTGGAAGAACTAACACTGTTACTATATCATACTACCCAAAGCAATATACAGATTCAGCACAATCCCTATCAAACTTCCAATAGCATTTTTCACAGAAATAGAACAAAGAATCCTAAAATTCGTATGGAGCCACAAGAGACTCCAAATAGTCAAAGCAATCTTGAGAAAGAACAAAGCTGGAGGTATCACATGCTCTGATTTCAAACTATATCACAAAGCTCTAATAATTAAAACAGTATGACAGTAGCATAAGAACAGACATATAGTTCAATGGAACATAACAGAAAGCCCAGAAATAAACCCATATTTATATGGTTAATTAATTTACAACAAAGAAGCCAAGAATGTATAATGGCAAAGGACATTTTCTTCAATAAATGATGTTGGGAAAATTGAACAGTCACATGCAAGAGTAAAACTAGACTGCTATCTTATACCATACACACAACTTAGTTCAAAACAGATTAAAGACTTGAATGTATGATATGAAAGTAAAAAAATCTTAGAAAAAAATCATAGGTGGTTGGCTCCTTGACATCAGTCATGGCAATGAGTTTTTGGATGTGAATCCAAAAGCAAATGCAACAAAAGCAAAAATAAGTAAGTGGGACTACATCAAACTTTAGTAGCTTCTCACAGCAAAGGAAACCAACAACAAAATGAAAAGGCAACCTATTGAGTGGGAAAATATACTTGCAAATCATATATATCTGATATATGGGTTAATATCCAAAATATATAAAGAATTCCTAAAACTCAACAGCAAAAAATTGAACAATACTATTAAAAAATGGACAGAGGATCTGAATAGACACTTTTCCAAAGAAGGCCCAGCGAGTGCATGGAAAGATGCTCAATATCACAAATCATGGGGAAAATGAAAATCAAAATCACAGTGAGATATCACCTCATAGCTATTAGAATAGCTATTATATAAATAAAAAAGAATTAACAAATGTTGGCAAAGATGTGGAGAAAAGAGAACCCTCGCACACTGTTGATGGGAATGTAAACTGGTGCTGCTACTATGGAAAAAAGTATGAAGGTTCCTCAAAAAATTAAAACTAGAACTACCTTATGGTCCAGCAATTCCATTTCTGGGTATCTATCTAAAGAAAACAAAAAGACTAACTTGAAAAGATATATGTACCTCATGTTCATTACAGCATTGTTTTCAATAACTAAGATATGGAAATAATTAGGTGTCTATCACTGAATGAATGGCCTATCATCTATTTATCTATCCATCCCTCCATCCATTCATATCACAAACATACACACACAACAATATAATGCTATTCAGTCATAAAAAAGAATGAAATCTTGCCATTTGTGACAATATGGTTGAAACTTGAGGGCATTATTTAAAAAAAAAAGAAACTTGAGGGCATTATGCGAAGTGAAATAAGTCAGGCAGGGAGAGACAAATGCTGTATGATCTTGCTTATATGTAGAATTAAAAACAATGACACCAAAAACAAGCTCATTGATACAGACTACAGATTGGTGGTTGTCAGAGGCGCAGGGTACAGGATGGGAGAAATGGGTGAAGGAGATCCAAAGATACAAACTTTCAGTTACAAAATAGTTAAGTCATGGTGATGTAATGTACAACATGGTGACTATAGTTAATAATACTGTATTGCATATTTGAAATTTGCAAAGACAGTAAATCTTAAAAGTCTCTATTACCAAAAAAAATTTTAACTATGTATGGTAATGGATGTTAACTTGATTTACTGATTATTTCACAAAACATACAAATATGGCATCATGTTGTACACCTTCAACTGACAAAATGTTATGTCAATTATACCTCAATTAAAAAAATAAGCTATTGAGACGCCTGGGTGGCTCCGTCAGTTAAGCGTCTTCCTTCAGCTCAGGTCATGATCCCGGGATCCTGAGATGGAGTCCCACATTGGGCTCCTTGCTCAGCAGGGAACCTGCTTCTCCCTATGCCTGCCACTCCCCCTGCTTGTGCTCTCTCTCTCTCTCTGGCAAATAAGTGAATAAACAAAATCTTTAAAAAAATAAAAATAAAAAATAAACTATTAAAAAAGAAATTTTTAGGTGCCATAGCTTCGAGTTTTAGTAGAACCAGGTCATAAAGCTTTATGGCCCTGCTGTACATATGCGTCAGTTGGAGATTTAGTATCTGAAGAACTGATACTTAATAATTGCTTAAGAAACCTAGGAATACAAAATAGTGCCAGGACAATTGTGCTCCTCTCTGTCAAGGTCTCAAGGGAGGTGTTGCGGTTTATACCCTCGAACAATAACAAAAAAGGAATCAAGGGATTATACGGCTAATAACTAGGCTAATTCTCAGTGATCCACTACAGAATTCTTAATAAACTGGGCTACGGCAAAGAGTTTTATGCCTGAACTCTAAGTAGTAGTAATAATAATAACCAACATTGATGCTTATTATCTTCCAAGCACTGTGCTTAGCACTTTATTTAATGCAGCCAAATATTCTGGATAACCTCATTATTTCCCCCATTTTATAGATAAGGAAACAGAGGTTTTTAATAATCTACCCATTCTCACAGTCAAGCAGTAGTGGAGGGATCCTCTGCCACATCCCTATAAGCTTGCTTCCAGGCAGAAAGAATTTACCTGGATGCATGCTTGCTTGTGAAGAGAGAGTCAGAATATAGGAGACAGCGTGGCCTCGTCTATGAACTCACCTCTGGCCAATCAGTCACTTGGAGTTGACATAATCATTATCCTTGATTACCAGGGGGTACTATTTGAGGAAGAGGGTAGGGACAAATGAAAGAGATCTCCTCCCCCTACGCATCTATTAGGAAAACCAAATGCCACCTGTATTTATTTCACCTCTGATTTTAACGAAATCCTTTAAAATGAAAATCCTCTGGCTGTATATCTCTCTTACTGTATCTAATGGTTCTTTTAGTTGCATAACCAGTACTTTTTTTAATTTAGTGATTCATCACTTACATACAACACCCAGTGCTCATCATAACAAGTGCCCTCCTTAATACCCATCACCCATTTAGCCCATCCCCCACCCACCTCCCTCCATCAACCCTCCGTTTGTTCTCTATTGTTAAGAGTCTCTTATGATGTTGCATAACCAGTATTGCAAGCTCTATGCCCTAGAATTTGAACCGAGGCCATTATTTTTGTAGTTTAAATAATGTTTCTCAGGACTAAATTATAATAATGGTGACAAATCTGCTTACTTCAGGGCATTAAAAATGAATTATAACAATTTTGTTCTAGAAACTAAGTAATCCAAGTTAAATGTTTTTTAAAGATTGTCCCATGATATTTTCCCTCTTTTTAATGTCTACTTAATTTTGTTTATTACTCCTTGTTTATTACAAAAGATAAGGCTTGATTTAAGTTGAGTCTTACTTAAATTGAATCTCACTTACACAAAACTTTTCTCATGATCAGAGCAATAATTTTAAATAATTGTGTCCAAAGTGGGAACAAAATTAAAAAAAAATATTATAGATCTGGGCATTAAGATACTCTTCGCATGACATTAATTCCTGCCCTAATGTGTAGACAGCAAGGTTGAAGTTCTGTCTATTAATTAGATGCAGAATATTAAAGAATTGTAAACAACCAGGTCTCAAAAATTTCTCCTTGCTTCTAAATTATCAACCACATGGGCATCAAATTGAAATAAAGAGTGATTTAAAGGGCTGTCCAGGTAGCTAAGTTGCCTGTTGTATGTTCCAAGTTAGAACTTCAAATATTGGTTGAGAAATTATTGTGCAAGACTTTTGTTAATTACATATACTCCAAATGTTATTTTTTAAACGATTTTGTTTTTTTATTTGACAGAGAGGACAGAGATCACAAGTAGGCAGAGGAGCAGGCAGAGAGAGAGGGGGAAGCAGGCTCCCCGCTGAGCAGAGAGCCCACCTCGGATCCTGAGATCATGACCTGAGCTGAAGGCAGAGGATTAACGCACTGAGCCACCCAGGCGCCCTTGATTTATGAATTTTGAATCAGCCTTTTATTCTTAGAATAAATCCCATTTGACAGACTGTGTTAATATTTGCCAAGGAATTTTATTTCCATATTCACAAAGGATATTGGTCTGCAGTTTTCTTTTCTTGTAATTCAGTTTGATTTCAAGGTAAAAACTAGCCTCATAAAATGAATTGATAAGTATCACTTATACCTCTATTTTCTGGAAGAATCTTTGTAGAATTTTTTCTTAAATATTGGGTAGAATTCACTAGTGAAGCCATCTGGAACTAGGGTTTTCTTTGTGGGAAAGTTTTTAAGTTAAAATTCGATTGGTCTATTCAATTGCTTTAACTGATATTGAGCTACTCAATTTATTTCTTTTTCATTGAACTTTGACAGATTTTTAATTTTCAGACATTTTTCCATTTATTCTAAATCAAATTAATGAACATAAATTGTTCATAATATTGTCCTATCATTTTTACTGTCTGTAGAAACAGTGAAATTCTCTTTATCCTTGCCAATATTGGATGTAGATTATTTTTTTCTTCCTTGTTCATTTGTCCCATTTCACAAGAATTGCTTTTCCCATTCATCTGTTAGACCAGTGAGGGGATGTTTCTCAGATCTTCAGGATTAGAATACAGTGAGGTTCTTGGACATAAGGCCCACAAAAATGTGGGGACCAATGGCATTGCTGCCCCAGGAGTTACTTGTTCTCCCACTAGTGCACACTCAGCCACTAGCTTTTCATCAAAATTGCCACTGTGGCTCAGTGTCCTGGGTTCTAGATAAGCAAATCTTGGTTTTGACACTATGGACTTACCTTTATCTCCAGATTTCGGGGTGTTAGTTTGCCCTGTAGTTTTCCATTATCTGAGGAGTCTGAGAAAAGTAACTGAATTTTAGTTTTCCAGCTTTTGTTTTTTTGGTCAAAAAGATGGAGGTGATTATTTCAGGTTCTTTACACATCAGAGCTGAAACTGGATGTCAACTTAGTAATTTTTGTTTCCTTTTTTTTTTTAAATCACTACTGACTTTTTAATTGCAACAATTAAAAACTTTTCTTTACCAATACACTGTCTGCCTTTAATTTATCTCAGTTACAATGTCACTTGCAATGTCACTTTACATTCCACTGCCCATTCAATCCGCTGTGCTTTTTTTTCCCTCTACATTTTATTTCTGCTTGCTTATAAATTCTACATGTTTATGAAATACATTGTTGTATTTTTCTTCATAAAGCTATCTTTTTAAAAAATTAAAGAAAATATCTTTATATTTTCCCACATTTGACTTTTTAATTTCTTTGTTTAGGTTCAATTTCCATCTACCACATTCTTTTTGTCTGAAGAACATTTGAATAATTCTTGTAGTTCCTATCTGATGCCAGCTAATTAATTGTTTCTGTATTTCTGAAAAATCTTTATTTCATTTGTGTAAGGTTTATTTTCTATACATTTATTTTCTATACATTTGTAATTTGCCAATCTTATAGTTCATTATTTAAAGATGTCACTTTATTTTGTTCTTTTACTATATTCAAGATGTCACCTACTTTTTGATGAGATGTCTGATGTTAATTTTGCTTCTTTTTTTTTTTAAAGATTTTTTATTTATTTATTAGAGAGAGAGACTGAGAATGAGAGGAGAGAAGGTCAGAGGGAGAAGCAGACTTCCCGCAGAGCCGGGAGTCCGATATGGGACTCGATCCCGGGACTCCGGGATCATGACCTGAGCCAAAGGCAGTTGCTCAACCAACTGAGTCACCCAGGCGCCCAATTTTGCTTCTTTATAAACATTTTTCTTTCAAGACTTTCTATTACCACTGGATTTTAGCATATTTGTGTTTTTCTTTGTATTCTTACTACGTGAGTTCTCTAAGATTCTTGGATCTGTTTTTTCCTTTTTAAATTAATTTTGGAAAATTCTCAGACATTATCTATTAAAACATTTCATTTGACCTGTTACTTATTTCTTCTCCTATCACAAATCCAGCTATAGGTATATTTTAGACTGTTTTATATTATCCTATGGATATAGAAAGCATGTTTTTTTCTTTTTTTCCCTCTATTACAGTTTATATAGTTCTGTATGCTGTTTCCTTTGCTATAGCTAGTCTGCTTTTAAAACTCCATTGCAGTGATTTTTCATCTCTAATACCATGTTTTGTTTTGTTTTAGCATTTCTATTTCACCTTTTCTCAAGCTTTCATTTCATTTCTTTACTGAATTTCATCACAGCCCATACTTGTTGGTCACCTTTTCCAGTTAAATCTTTAACACATTTGGGGCGCCTGTGTGGCTCAGTCGGTTAAGCATTGGACTCTTATTATTCTGCTCAGGTCATGATTGCAGAGTCTTGGATCGATCTCCACGTCAGGCGCTGTGCTCAATGGAGCAGAGTTTGCTTGTCCCTCTCCTACTTCTCCTCCCCCTTGCTCATGCTCGCTCTCTCTCTAAAATAAATATATCTTAAAAAGAAATTTTTAACACATTCAATATAGTCATTTAAAAGTATTTCTCTGATAGTTCTAATTTCTGAGACACGTCTGTTTCTCTTTCTGTTGACTACTTTTTCTCTTGGTCATTTTTGTTATGTTGTTTTGTGCATCTCATAAAACAGCTGACCCTCAAACAACACAAGTTTGGACTTCATTTTCTACTTATATGCAGACTTGTTTTTCAATAAATACAGTACTGTAGATGTATTTTTATTATGATTTTCTTAACATTTTCTTTTCTCTAGCCCATTTTATTGTAAGAGTACAATATATAATACTTATAACTTAAAAAATAAGTGCTAATCAACTGTTTATGTTATCAATAGGGTTTCTGATCAACAGTAGGCCATTAGTTGTGAAGTCTGGAGGAGTAAAAAGTTACACGCATATTTCCAATTGTGAAGGGGTCGGCACTCCTCGCCCCTGGATTGCTCAAGTACGTTCTTTGATTGAATGCTACATGTTGGATGTAACAAAATATTAGAGGCACAGGTAAATAGCATTTATATCCAGAAATGGGCATATCTCTTCTTCTGTCCAGGATTTTGTGGGTCCAAACCAAACTAATTGGTAACTGAAGGCGGTTTGAGTTTTATTGTAGCTATAATTACTGATGGTACATTTCGGTGGTGGGCTTATACTATCTTGTGCTTCATATGGGCATAAAGGGTTTCTTCTGAGTTGATCTGCCCCATGCTCCATCCTCAGCTTTTGGCAGGCCCTGCACACAGGTATCATCGAGAGATTCTCTCCTTGCTCTTCCCCCTCCCCAATGATCTAGTGATGTGGTTTATTACTCTGTGTCAGGTTCATGGTCAGGTAAGAGTCAGACTTCTGCTCCAGTTTCAGTCTCAGAAGTGGTGTTTTCTCAGCATTCTTGTTGCCTATGCTCCTGCCCCTCAGTGACAGCTAGGCTCTGCTCTATACCAACTTGTGTCCTATTGTGTCCCCACCACCTTCCCCTTCACAGCCTTAGATACCTACAGTGTATTGGTGGAAGGTGTGTCTCATGAGGGATTTTCTGCCTTTCCTCCAGTGGCAAATGCCTTTTTATCCCACCTCTTTGCAGCAGCAGCCAACTTTTACAGGGAGAAAGGCTTTCTCCCTGTCCTCCAGAAGAGATGACTTGTATTTCTTTTTTTTTTAAAAAAGATTTATTTATTTATTTATTTATTTATTTATTTATTTATTTATTTGAAAGAGAGAGCATAAGTGCATAAAGTGGGGGGTGGGGGTGGGGGGTGGAGGAGATGAGGGGAGGAGCAGAAAGAGAGGGAGAGGCAGAGAATCCCAAGCAGACTTCGTGCTGAGCAGGAGCCCAATGCAGGGCTTAATCTTGATCTCATGAGCTTGAGATCATGACCTGTGCTGAAACCAAGAATTGGATGTTTAACCGACTGAGCCACCCAGGCACCTCTAGATGACTTATATTTCTATTACTTGCCCAAAGACAGTGAATCTTGTCTTAGAAGTGGGAAAAAGAGGGCATCCTTTCACTCTTCTAGTGCCAAATAATTTTTGCTTCATATGAAAAAAACCTTCTGTGCACCACTAAGGGGAGCTTTCTCCTGTCTTGCCCTATTCATAGTGTTCCTTGTAATCACCAGTGGAAACCAATGGAAAAGAGGAGGTCATTTGTTATTGACTGAATTTTTTGTATCTGGGACTCCCAGGGATCCTAAACTAATACTTTGGTCTGTAGCGGTCTTAAAGAATTCATTAAAATATCAGTTCTTTTCCTCTTATCCACTTTTATAATTACCTTCATTTCCTCTAATACTCCACTAAAGGGTAAAACAGTTCATATATCCTGCTCTACCATATCTCAGTGGTCTTGTCACACTTAAAAACTCACTTTATCTGATTACCTTGTGACCTCAGCTCCTTATGAACTCAAAGTTATAATTTTGTAGATCTTCATCATCATTAAAGTGGGAGAAATGGTCACTGGTGATTTTTTTACATTCTAAATTATTTATAACTACAGAATAGATATCTTGGAAGTCTAGGAAATATCTAATTTTAATACAAAGAACAATAGATACTTTTTAAAATGTAACTTATGGTTTTACTACCTTCTCTACAATTATAATTTTAAATAAAAATATGACTTGAATTTAACTTTCAGTAAATAATTATTGCTGTTTCACATTTAACACACGAAATTACTAAGACTGAGGAAGATTTTTAAAAATGTAATTAGAAACTTTTTAAAATAATAATAATTGATGGTTTAATGACTAGAATTAATTTTGAAAACACACAAATCCTCTTTGTGTGTATTTACCTGAGCTTAAAGGGAAGATTCATGATGGGAAATAATTTTTCTATAATAACTTCTGTTTTTCTTAGTAAGACATTGTTATTTGTGATGCTCATGTAATTATATGCCAGTGTAACTCAAGTATGTAATGACATTTCTCACTGAAAGCATTTAAATAACTCAGGAAATTGCTTTACTGTTCTGTTTCCTGACTTAAAACCTACTTTTGCCATGTTCATTTTATTATACAATCTGTTTCAACTCATCCAGGAAAAATATATTCCACAAAGTATAATGTGCACTGAATGTTTTACTGGTTGATAGCCATATAATTGTATCCATTCTTGCGTTTATATTTGTACATAGACGTTTAGCATACTATATATAAACAGTCATGTTTATAAATGTGCATGCAAATAATGTCTGAATAAGGATTCACACATATTTATTTTCCCTTCCTTACTGATTTCAGTTGATTTTAAAATCAGATATTCATGAATTATAATTTACTTTATAGATTATAAAAGATTCGTTAAGTAAGGAAAAAATGGGAGAATGAAAACTGAATAAAATTGTTATATGTAATTAATTTCATTAGGAAGTAAAAAAAAAAAAGACCTTTCAGCTCCATAAATGTATCAATGTTATTTTTCAGTCCATCACACATGAGCATACTGTCTACCGATTACAATGAATTAATGCAATTCCAGGTGATCACACAAATTCATATTTTATGGCATTGAAGAAGATATTTTCATTCAAGTGGCAATGTATTTTCAGTCAGGTGGCACTATTATATGAAAATGCCTTTAAGCAAATGCTCACTTAATCCCTTTCTCGTTGATCTCAGCAACCGTTATTGGCAGGAACCTAGGCTGGATTACATGGGAAGGGCCTTGCTTTGTCAACATTTTCATTGTGAAATTATGTTTTTGAGTGGCATTTTTCATCCCTTCTGTCAAAATGAACATAGGGACCATGATCTTAGGCTGTTTGTCTTCTCCTTTTCATAGAACATTTTGAAGTAGCAGTGAAAGCACATTTCCTTATATAGTACATGGACACAGGCTCAGTGGAAAGCACAAAGTATAGGAAAAATGGAGAAAGAAAAGATTGAAATAAACATAAGAACGTGCTATAAGGATAAGCTTTGTCCAAAATGCCTTCTCCATTCTTTGGAGTGAAATTTTTGGCATATGCACCATGAGAGCTAGACTTTGGCCTTAATTATATCTTGGTTAGGCACCATTTGATTTATAAGTTATGTTTTAAAGTAACAGGAGTTCTTTTATTATACCTACAATCATCTACTGATAAATTTTTTTTAATTTTTTTTAATTTAAAAAAATTTTTTTAAAAGATTTTATTTATTAATTTGACAGAGAGAAGGGGTCACAAGTAGGCAGAGAGACAGGCAGAGAGAGAAGGGGAAGCAGGCTCCCCGCTGAGCAGAGAGCCCGATGCGGGGCTCAATCCCAGGACCCTGAAATCATGACCTGAGCCAAAGGCAGAGGCTTAACCCACTGAGCCTCCCAGGCACCCCTGATAATTTTTTTAATAAAAAATTTTTCTATTTTGTGCCCTTGACATACTGATGTTAATGGACATCTTTTTTTTAAAGTTCTGAAGTTTTGATGATTTTTCTTCCATTTGCTGCTTTCCCTTCCCATTTTCAAGAGGCTAAGCTCACAAGCAAATGCTGGCCCTTTTGTAAACACTAACTGGCACACCCCTTCTCTTCTCTTTCTTGTTCCTTTTTTCCTGGCTACAGTTCACATAATTTACATGTCCCAAGGGAAAAAGCAAAGTGGAGATGACATTGAATGCTGTCATCAGCAGATGTTTATGAGATTAAAAAATTACTTGGCTGCTTAGGTGTCATTTTCTTTATTTGTAAGACTGCAACTCTAAAGACCATTCCATTGGTTATGGAAAGGGGGTGCTGGCTGGTCTCAAATAGGAATGTAAATTTAGCCAACATCTTTTCTTTCAAAACCAAGTATCTGTCCACATCCACTGCTTTCTGTGATTTCCATAGAGCCTCCTACAGGGAGAAAACAAATTTTACCATGTCTGCAATCCAAGTTCAGATGTACAAACTGGGTAGAAGAGAGACTAGCCGCCAATTAAAGCTAAAGTTCTGCAAGGCAGTACTGGGTCTGGAAGCCAAAGTGCATTGCAAAGGAAAAAGGAAGAGCCAGAAAAAAGAGAGTTTACATAGCTGTGAAATCAGCAGGATGGTTAATTCTAGAATTTCCCCAATTCCAAGGTAATTCAAGTACACACAAGTACCTTGAGGATAAAATGACTCTGTGTCTGATGTAAGAAAAATCAGACTGAAGCAAGCCCACTCTGAGTGTGGGTACCCAAAAGACTGGCATATTCCTTCTGCCAGGAGCTGATAATCTACCAGAATGCTCTGTGTCTTGAGTGGCCCAATGGAATTGAAGGAATACTTCTCAATAACACAAGACTAGATGGCATTAAAAAAAAAAAAAAAGTCAGCTGGATGCAGAAGAGACTTCCAAGAATGGTGTTCAGGGTTATGGAATGGCTAAAGAAGGTAGAGTGCTTGCTTGAACTCCTGTGAGTGCCAAGAAGGCACCCCCCTGTGGTGTGTTGGTGAAGGACAATTGCGGTTTGCAGCCAAGCAGAAGAAACTGCGAGCCCTTATAATCTGGCCACCGGCCAATTTGTGACCTATTTTGTATCCACAGGCTAGTGAAATATCAAAGTTACCTTTTGTTTGTAATCTTATCTTCACTATGCACTCTCAAGACACAAACCGTCTATGCATGATCTTTTTATTAGCCTTTTAAAAAGTAAAGCGTTTTGCACTAATATATATTAGGGAAGATCTTAATCCTCTTAAATTTCCCACTTTTATTCCCAGCTCACAATTGGCATTATAATTGGAAATTTCTGGTGAAATCGCACTAACTGCTTTTAGGAACCTCAGAGTAAGAAATAGTAGAGTTGTGTTAAATAAGGAGGCACTTAGACTGAGGTGGCTCTAATGCTATGGTGAGGTATGTAAGCAAAGCGAAATCTAAGCCAGTAAATGCCTCAAGGTTATACAATCAAAACCTAGGGACCACCAATCACAAAGAGCTAACGAGGCTTTACACTATAGCCAATCAAATCATTTCCCTTCTGTGCTTCCACACCTTCTCCATATAAGCCTTTCTCTGAGCTCCTGTTAGTGGAGAACTCCTAACCATTCCTAGTTTGGCACTGCCCAATTGGAATAGATTTTTGCTCTTATTTGCTCTTCAAATTCTTGAAATGTCTCAATTTATCTTTTAACAGCAGGTGAGGGTGGGGTCACATGGCCGTACTCCTACTATGTAAGCAAACGCCTATAAACTTTTGAGTAGGGTTGACTTTGCTGCAATGATGGTAAAAATAACACTAAATTAATATAATTTACACTTGGATAAAGACAAAAAAAGAATATTTTACTGTGTTTCTCTTAAGTTAAGAATAGATGATTTACTGCTAGAAGACTATTGATAAACACCAGATCAGAGTGTTCCAAAGACCATTAGGGTCAGATGGGGATTCAGGGGCAGGATGAGGAGTTTGCCTTTACTATACTCAGTGATAGAGAGCTGGAAAGAACACGGAATGAGAAGAGGGGTTTGGTTGGCTCTGTCTTTCAAAGCACAGATAAAGAAGATAACAAGGATGACAAATATCCCTTTAGGAGTCCCTTGATTAAACACAGAGGAAGAAGCTGATTTTTGTCACAAACTGTTTTAAATTATTGTTAAAGAAAATTAGTGGTTCCCATACTACTCACCCTGATGTCCTAAAGACTCTGCAGATACAGAATAAAAGCGTGTTTACCATATAAAAGAGGCATGGGTTGAGGAGTTAACAATGAGCCATAAGTGGGATAATGTTGTCTTCTCTTGGTGATGGCACAGTGTCCTTTCAATGGCCTATGTCCACATAACCCGTCAAGTTACCTCATGGCCCACTGTGGAATGAAAATAACCCCATATTTTCCCTCCCAGTTTTTGTAAAATTTTTCTTCTTCATATCCTTGCCCTTTCACTCTAATATCCAAGAAACACCCAGAGAACTGAGCTGTAGTGTCCCTGATTTACTTTTCTTGTAGTCCACATTGAGGTTGCTGCACCTAACCTGAATTTTTTTTTTTTTGATCCTGAGATATTTTTAGTCACTTAGTCCATTAGAAAAAGCTATAAAATGTTCTTATTTTAATGAAGTTCTTTCAGCTTCTGTTTGTTTTATATTTTGCTATTATATTTTCAGTCATCTCTATGCATTGGTCTCTTTAATTTCTAAGTAAATCCATTTCTGTACTGCTTCACTTACATAGGTTGGTACAACAGAGACTATGTACTCATAAAAGTCATGTTACCTTTGGATATCTGAGCATTAAGTAGTAGGTATTCTTCATTCAAAGAATCAAAAAAAAAAAGTTTACCTTTCAGAAAATGGTCTCTTAAAATGGTGTTTTTTTTTTTTTTAGTAATACAAACGTTAATTAAGGTGGTTAGATACTGCATGCCTACCAAGGGTGCCAAATATTGATGACAAAGAAAGGTGGTGGCGTGAGGCTTCTGTACATTTATGTCTTCAGACATAAATGTGTGAAGAGCCCAGGACCACCTCGCTTTATTGAGCCCAAGCTGCATGGAGAAGCCCTGGAGAACGAAACACTATACAGAGAGAAAGAGAAAGGGAGAGAAAGAAAGAGAGTTCACATAACTTACTTAGTTTTGACAGTTTCCTAGGACTGGACAACAAAAGCCCTTGACTAAGGTCATATGGCTAACAAGTGTTAGTGCCACGGCTCAACCCCATACCGTCAGTTTCCAGAGATTAAATGCTTAACCTCTAACCTGCATAAGGAAGTTTCTCAATTATAAAATAGGGATGATAACTGCATATATCTGAATAAGCTCTTATGAAGGTTTAATAAATTATATTTTAAGCAATTAGAATACAGCTGGTACATGACAAGTACTATATAGGTTACTTCTGTTTTTGTTTTCCTCATAATTATTAATAAATACAATCAACTATTTTAAGGAAACACATTTTAAGAAGCAATTTTTATTCTGATCTAGATTATGTTAAGAGATAAAGTTAAGAGATCATGTTGAAGTTTTACAAATAAAGCTATTAAAATTAATGAACCAAAGTAATCTATTACCTTAAATAGTATTAACTAATCATAAGCAATAAGCCTTGTCATGTAAGGATGTAGCCTATTATACCAAATACAGATTTTAAGATCAAAGGGTAAAACACTAAAACTGAAAGTAAAGGGTTTTAGCATAGGGCTGGTTATATAAAAGGACATAATTCTAGACATTTATTTTCTTCTAAATGTCATTAAATTGGGTCTGCTTATTATATTAAATTCAAATTTGTTTTAAAGGTAATAACATGCTTTTACATCATAATTCCATAAGTTCTTAACAGCTTTCCTGGAAAAATATGTGCCTACATTTCTTTTACATATTCATTTTTCTTATAGAACTTTCAGAGGTGTTTAAGAAATAACGTTTTTTTCCTTCTTTTTTTTTTAGAAATAACCTTTTCTTTTAAAGATATGTCAACTTTTTTCCATTTGTTAATGACCCATTGAAAATTCCCCATTTCTTGAATTTATTTAACCACTTTACTCCAAAAAATAAAATTGGCTTAAATATATATACATAATATAAAAAGGTAAAAATAAGGAGAAGATATCTGGGTAAAAGGGAACTAAGTAAGTGGATGAGTAAACTCGTCTAGACACCAGGGTGCCTGGGTGGCTCAGCTGGTTAAGCATCTGGTTCTTGATTTCAGCTCAGCTCATGAGTTCAGGATTTTCATGAGTTCAGGGTTATGAGATTGAGTCCCACATCCAGCTCTGTGTGAGTGTGCAGCCTGCTTGAGATTCTCCTTCCTTCTCCCTCTACCCCTCCCCACCTCTCTCTCTCTGAAAAAAACTGATAAATGTCAAAATACCTATTCAGTCATTAAAGGTGATGGACTTGAAAGGGAAATGGAAATGCTCTTTATCATGCTAAAGCTCTGGCTTACATGGTGATATTCACAAAGTTTACGTATGTATATTTTAAATAAAATAATTGTCATTATAATGATAATTATAGAGGGTAGGAGATGGTTCAGATGAAACAAAAACCAAAGATTAGATAAGTATTGAAGTTTGATGATGGATACATGGGAGTGTAATGCACTGTCCAATTTATCTTGCATATATTTGAAATTTTCCATAATTAAATGTTAAATAAGAGACCAAGGCTTTAATTCACATTTTCCATTCAGTCAAAGCAGAGTCAATGCAGTTATTTGTAATCTTATTAGAACAAACCAGAAAAC
Source organism: Nasua narica (assembly GCA_028533885.1). NCBI lineage: Eukaryota > Metazoa > Chordata > Mammalia > Carnivora > Procyonidae > Nasua > Nasua narica. The sequence continues at coordinate 80,699,497 of CM052798.1, read as the reverse complement.
CAAGAGAAGCACATGTTTTTTTGATATTGATACCTTAAAAACATTGTTCCCCTGGGTTCTCACAAAAAGAATATGGCATGATATCTTTGACAATATTTTTAGTAAATAAAATACTATGTCTTTAATAGATGTGTCTTATTCTTAGTCACTCTAGTCAGACTGATGGCATAAACACAATTGAGCAAAACCATTTCTAAAAGTAAAAAAACAACTCAATAATGTCGATGAGCGTTCTCTCCAATTGTTTAGCTTGACAAATCCTCCAAATTCTGTTAAAAAATAACTTGCAAGTTTCAGTACTTCATTAAAAATAATACCCTTTTACTTTGTCATAGCATTGAACACTGACTTAGACATGTCAGTTTAAAATTCTTCAGGCAGTCATTGAATTTCCTCATCAGAACTGAGCCATAGGGTATAGCAGTTTATATCTTCTGGCAAGAATTTTGAGTAAGGATGTTCAAATTAGCTTCTACACATCTGCTTTGCTGTGCAAACTGACTTAAATGGAAGGCAGGGATGATATTCTTAAGAAAATTACTCTTCTCTACCACATCACATGCCACTACACCACCAGAGAAAGGTGGCTTTAAACTGTTAGGAAAAATAAATGAAAATAAATAGGAATCTATCCGACTCTAGACCAGACCACAGGATGGCAAGGGCCAAAAGACAACAAATCCCAGGGCATATATTGAAGTTTTTTGTACTTTCTTTGGACATTTTCTTAAACAATTATTTCAGTGGCATTCATCCTTGTTTCACTTCCAAAACTCCCGAAAACTCTGAGCTCTGATCAGGTTGTTGAGGTACAGAGTTGTGAGTGGATGGAGGCAGTGGGTGCCTCAGTCCCGCCTGACCACGATTGCTTTACCCTGCATACGAGATTCGTGTTAACTCTTCCAACCCATCTGTCAACCTACCAGCTGTAAGAAAGTAAAATTACCTACTAGAAAGTTCTAACTCTAAATACCTTTGATAATTTCAGAGAAACACCCTCTCCCATCACATATTTTAATTGTTTGAAATTTTTATGCTCATCAGTCTGCTGAATATATGCTCTGTTATAAACACTATAACCTTTGACAGTTTTTTTTTTTCACTCTTTCTTCAGCGCTTAGCAACTGATTGCATAAAAATTAGGGAAACTCACTTTTACAATCTAAAAAAAAAATAGCTTTATTCTCTTAATTCTCCTGGGTTTTTCTTTTGGAATAACTTATTAAACTTAATTCTCAGTATGGTGAGCTTTTGTTCTGTTATATTTATTCATTAGTCAAGCTTTCCCCATTTCATTGTTCTTGAGTGAAATTATATTTTGAAATTTTAGGCAATTGGTTATACATTCCTACATTTGTTACTTCTGTATTAAAGCATTAGAAAATTAGTTTAAAAAGAGATCTTTATATCATTGATGGAAAGGGACTCAGCCCTGAAATTGAGTATCACAGTGAAGTTAATTAAATCAGAAAATGATGAGAAATTATGTGTAACAGCTTTATCCTTCCCTGACCCTCAAAGCTCTAAATTAAAGCATAGACATCTGCTATCTTTATTAAGAGGTATTGATAGGACTTCAGATATTGATTCTACATAGGATAACTTCCAAGGAATGTGCAGTTGAGATGATCTAAGCTATAAGTTCTGGATTTCCACAAAGTTCAGAACTCAGTGCTTTTCCAACATATTTCCATTATTCAGATACCATATCAGGTCTTCATCAGATTGATGAAGATTCAAAATTGATCCCTCATGACATTCCCTCATTGGTGCACTTTGGTGTAAAGTGGAAAGTATCAATATATGGAGTACTGAAGATCCACAGAAGAGCTAGAAGAGTAGAAAAACACCCAGCACCAACTGAGAAAAAACCAAACTCTTTGACTATAGATCTGTGCCAGTAGCATACTAAATATAAATATACCTATACTGGGGCTACTCAATATTATTTTTCCACCAACAGTACTTCAGTGAGTTTTAATCTTAACATAACTTGCCATAGTCCCCAACTCAATTTTCTTTCCTCTAAAAAACGCATCGTTTTATGTCTTGCATTAAGACACACTTCCAATATTAGTTACCAGTCCCCATTCTTGCTTGGAATTTCCATTATTGATATTTATTTTGGTATACGATTGAAAGGGCTTGTCCAAATGGACTCTTATTATTCCTGAGTTGTGATTTATTAAACTTGCATTGCCCTAGGAAGCAGTCATTGGAATATTATTCCATTTCAGTACAGTGTTGAGTATAGGTAATGTATCAGGGGAGATGAGACACAGTTTCAGGACCATTAGGGCCAAGATGGATTGATTAGAGTCAGATCCCAGACAGCTAGGGTGACTGTGACCACCCATGTGGAAGTTGGAGAATAGGAAAGATGGTTCCACAGAGAGGAGGAAAAAAGCATGAGAAACACATTATTATGTGTTTGGTTCAGCATGACTCTTTTATGCCCTAAAGCAGAATTATTCCTGGATTTCTCAGGAAGCTATCCACTAGTTTTTGGATTACCCACTCTCTTGGTTTCTTTTCATCTCTTGCCCGTTTTTGGTATCATTTCTCTTTGGGTTAGCTGCTCCTCCAGGGAGTGGCAAAAGGAGAAAGGTTTGTCGGAAAGTTCTCTCAGGGAGGCCTAGGAAAAGCTGACTTAGATTAATTTTAAATTTTAAATTTAATTTAAAAAATTTTTAATTAATTTAATTAATTTAAATTAATTTTAAATTTAAATTTAAAATTTAATTTTAAAACTTTTCTTTGGGGGCACCTGGGTGGCTCAGTGGGTTAAAGCCCATGCCTTCAGTTCAGGTCATGATCTCAGGGTCCTGGGATGGAGCCCCATATCCGGCTCTCTGCTCGGCGGGGAGCCTACTTCCCCCTCTTTCTCTGCCTGCCTCTCTGCCTGCTTGTGATCTCTCTCTGTCAGATAAATAAATAAAATCCTTAAAAAACTGTATGGAGGTCCTCAAAATGTTGAAAATAGAGCTACCCTATGACCCAGCAATCGCACTACTGGGTATTTACCCTCAAGATACAAATGTAGTGATCCAAAGGTGCACATACACCCGAATGTTTATAGTAGCAATAGCCAAACTATGGAAAGAACCTAGATGTCCATCAACAGATGAATGGATAAAGAAGAGGTGGTATATATATTCAATGGAATACTATGCAGCCATCAAAAGAAACCAAATCTTGCCATTTGCAACAATGTGGATGGAACTAGAGGGTATTATGCTAAGCGAAATAAGTCAGTCAGAGAAAGACAGTTATCACATGATCGTTCTGATATGAAGAATTTGAGAGGCAGGTCAGGGGATTATGGGGGGGTGGGGAAGAGAAATGAAACAAGATGGGATGGGGAAGGAGACAAACCATAAGAGACTCCTAAACTCACGAAACAAACTAAGAGTTGCTGGGAGGTGGGGGGGGGTGTAGAGATATGGACATTGGGGAGGGTATGTGCTATGGCAAATGCTGTGAAATGTGTAAGCCTGATGATTCACAGACATGTACCCTGGGGTAAATAATACATTATATGTTAATAAAAAAATTAAAAAAAAATCCTTAAAAAAAACCTTTTCTTTGATAATCTCATTGAATATAAATAAAACCATAATTACAATAATTGAATCTAAGATCTGGAAGGAAATATGTTGAAGCAGCCTAACCTCCACCTTCTGTTAACATTCTCTACCCAATCTTCACTTTTTAAAAAGCTCATGGATCTAGTATTTCCCAACGCAGTAAATCCATCACTATAATAATAATGAGAATGATGAGAATAAAAATAACAAAATAACGTAGCTCTTATTTACTGAGTATTAGCTACACACTGGGCCCTGCATTAGGTGATGAACATAATTGTTATGAGCTAGATGCTATTATTATTCCTCTTTATACACCTCTATTCAATGGAGTGTTTTCTCTGTTATTCAAAAGAACAATGAACATTTTATTTATAATATGAAATAAAAATATGCCTGGAATAACTTACATATTGGCTATAATTATCTATGCAAATGCACTGTATTTCTTCTGCCAATATCACTTTATGATCATTGTTAGGACTAAGTTACGTCTCCTCCAATTTTTAATTTTCTCCTATAATCATCTCTGTTTCATCTGTCCCTTGTATCATTCTTCCCTTATGCACCATACTTCAGGATTTCAATATTTCCTCTATCAGGTGCTTTCCAGAACTGAACACAACATTACAAATGTGATCATGTAATTGTCTTTCCATTCCACTCTGTGGTTTGAAAACCGGCTTTCATACAATAGCACGGTGTTCCAGGTTCACGTGCAGTTTGAGGCTTGGGAGCTAGTTCTAAGACCTGAGACATTTAGTTCAATGATGTGCACTTTAATAAATAATATTTTCTTTATCATTTGGCTAACATGTGCACTAAGCTAGGAAGAATTAGTATTCAATTGCTAGTATAAAATGCCTAAGAATGTATCTAATAAGAAATACGGGTGGAGAGTAAACAAGATTGTACTGATTTTTCGAGTATATGTGATTCTAAATATATTTCAAAATTAAGAATTAAAAAGAAGAAATGATTCCTAGTGTTAGTGAGCAAGTCGATACATGCAGATATTCTCTTGTAAACTGCCAGGAGAAGTCCAATTGCCACAACCTATTGGTGGTAAATTTGTACTCAGCTTCTGAAGCCTTATGAATGGGTAAGCTATGACTATAAATCTCACATACAGAAACTGACCCTATGGTAAGTATGACAAATATATTAAATATTTATTTACATATATGTTATTCTAGGGTTGCTTTTAATATCACATTATTGGAAATTCTCAGACTTGGGGAATGAAATGAGTAATTGTAGCTATGGGATAATGCGCTGTTCCAAATAATGTCATGAAAAGCATGTGGGAAGTACATTTTATCTAAAATTATATAGCATTTGTGTTGATAAACCACTCCCTGCACTTCTCCTTTCTTCACTTACTTATAAGACTTCTAACATCAGATATTTGGGTTTTCTCCCCCCACATCAAGCAATCCTCAGACCCTAGCTGGGTGCCCTACAATTTAATTCAATTTTAGCACTGTCTGCCTAGAGATAGCATCAGGTACCACAGGTTAGGGTTAAGGTTAAGTCAGTCCTACAAGACCGCCCCTCCCCCCCATTTCAGATGCCAATTCCAGGTCCCAGGTTGTCACCTGTGCTTCTGGACTGACTGGCTATAAATCAAGGTTCTCAAGACCTCTGCCTTGGGTTTGATAATTCACTAGAATGGCTCACAGAGCTCAGGAAAATACATACTTATCCTTACTGGTTTATTATTAAAGGATATGATAGAGGATTCAGATGAACATCCAGGAGGAAAAGATGCGGAGATCAAGCCATAGAAAAGGGGATTCCGTGGTGTACCACCCTCCCAGCCCTTCTACAGGTTCAGTAATCTAGAAGCTTCCCGAACCTTGTGATTTTCAGAGTTTTATGCAGGTCTCATCAAGTAGGCTTGATAGATTATTAACACAATTTCCAGCCCCTCTCTCCTTCCTGGAGGTGTGTGGGGCTGGAAGTTCCAAGCTCCTTTTTTTTTTTTTTTTTTTAAAGATTTATTTACTTATTAGAGATAGAGTGGGCAGGGGAGAGGCAGAGGGGGAGAGAGAATCCTGAAGCAGACTCTCCCCTGAGCACGGAATGGGGCTCATCCCAGGACTCTGGGATCATACATGACCTGAGCTGAAATCAAGAAAGAGATGGCTGCTTAACTGACTGAGCCACCCAGGTTTCCTGGAAGTTCCAAGCTGCTGTTCACAGAGAGTTCTTTCCAGTGACTGGCCCTCATTCAGCTACTATGCAGGAGACTACCAAGCAATAATTTCTTCTTGGAAAAAAAGACATTCCAATCACCCCAATAATTCCTAGGAATTTAAGAGCTCTGTGCCAGGAACTGAGGGAAGAGATCAAGAAATATATTTTCTGATTTTGCAACACCTATACCTTATTCAAGCATATAATACTTTAACTGAACACGTCTATAACACTTTATTTCAGGCATAGCTACAATCACTTGACAAATATTAATGTTGTACCCCTTTGACAGCCTCATAAGATGAGTATCATTAAAAATATTCATTTCAGGGCACCTGGGTGACTCAGTTGGTTGGACCACTTGGCTCAGGTCATGATCCCAGAGTCCCAAGATCAAGTCCTGCATTAGCCTCCCTGCTCAGTGGAGAGCCTGCTTCACCCTCTGATCCTCCCCTCTCTCGTGCTTTCTCACTCTCTCTCTCTCTCTCAAAATAAACAAATAAATCTTTTAAAAAAAGTCTTCATTTTAGAGATGACAAGACAGAGTCCCAGAGAAGTTAAACAGTTTGTTCAAGGTCACACAGGTTGAGTGGCAATGCCAGAGTTTGAATCCAGGAGGTCTGGCTCCCAAATCCGTACTCTTAGCAACCACATTGACTTTGTTCAGAAACTATCAAGTAGAGAAAAAAAATCGTACACTAAGATTATGTAATCTGACCAAGGAAACAGAGCTGCAAATATTTTTAATCGAAAGTCCACGTTGGCACTTTTCCTCTAATAACCAGCATCTATTAAGATAGCTCCTCCTCCCCATTCAGAGGCTTTATAAAATGGATATGGATATGGGTTGGAATACACGAGAAAAGAAAGGAAAGAGAAAAAGAGAAATGACTGCTGAGATTATTTGCAATTAAGTGAAGAATAGAAGGCATACAGAAACAAACATTATTTCTTACAGTACAAACATGTTATTATAATTCTATGTGATTTGTGTGAAACAAAAAATTAGGGCCAACTACTTAAAGACGGCTCAGAAGTTCAACAAAAACAAACTGACATCAGTGGGAGAGGCCTTAGATTTTTATCTTGAATGGAGGAAAAACACAATGGAGAAAAAACATTCCCCCAAGGAAATGTATTTGGAGTCTTATTGGGCTCTTTGTTCAATTTAAAGAATGAGCTACTGGAGTGTGCTGTGGACTCAATTATATTTAGTATCCTATCAATATACAAAGATATTTTATTTTATTTTTTTAAATTTATTTATTTGACAGAGATCGCAAGTAGGCAGAGAGGCAGGCAGAGAGAGAGAGGGGGAAGCACGCTTCCTGCTGAGCGGGGCTTGATCCCAGACCCTGAGATCATGACCTGAGCTGAAGGCAGAAGCTTTAACCCACTGAACCACCCAGGTGCCCCCAAAGATATTTTATTTTTAAGCACATATTTTAAAGTACAATACCTGACTGAACAAATATGTTTACATGTAATGAAGTCGCTTTGTGTGTGTAGAGTATTGTTTTTAATGCCATGGTCCCCTGGTTTAATACAAAATAAGGTAAAAAGGAAATAATTTTTATTCTACATTGATCCTCAGGAAAAAAAAAACCCACTCATTCTATAAACTATATGTCACTAATATGACAGAAATTTTTACCTGTTGGATACATTCACAATCACACATTGTTTCCTATCTCAAGTCTCAACAACATGCATGAGCCCAGAGGAAATACCCATCATTTGGGGAGTTACCTCTCATCAATCCCTGTAAGAATTTCCAATTATGCTCACGTATATAGTCTGACATGCCTTAGACTTCACCAGTTTTGTGGTCCTGAGCAAGGTCACTCTTTAGTTTTTCTGTAGGACTGCAGGATTAATAGCCCCCATCGCTGGTCCCCAAGGAGGGATGCCGCCCAGCCTTTCTGCTCAATGCCTTTGCCTGACCGTTCCATCTCTCTTGTTCTAGCTACTATCACATCCTGCTGTCTTACTGTTCATTTCAGGCCACTCCATACCATTTGCTGAGCACTTTTACTACTAATACCGTATGGTCTGTTAATTCCTTATCACCTTTGTGTTCAATACTGCTTGAGATATTGCTTTCTCTTCAGTGACAACTTGGGGTACGAGTCTCCTCAGCCTTGTCATTCCTCTCCATAGTTGACAGAAAACTGTCTTCATTGTGCCCAGTTCTTTTGGGTTGGGTTCCCACAGCGGAGTGGCTCCATAAACAGTTATATATATGTAAGTTATAGGCCACACCTAACTGTGGTTTTATAGTCATAATTACATAGTGACATACAGCTATATAACCATATATAACTATAGTTATCTCATTTCCTCTATTCCAGGACCGAGAGATCCTCAGGGATAGATGACTGGACTGGTAAGATGGAACCACTATGTCACATTATTCAGGTGGCACTATGTACTCAGCATGGTCTTAGTAACAGCAGCTGAGTAACCAAGAGAAATCTAAAGGCAGGTCTTAAAACTTAAGGAATTTTCCATCCTGCTGAGAAGACAAAATTTACCCATAAAGCAGTAATCTGCACTTGTGATTCTAAATACGGCTAAGCATGAGATTTACTGGGTGTGTGGGGGGGATTTCTGAAATATAGATGCTTGATTTCCATTAAGACCCACTTAATGAGAATTTCCTGGGGTGGACTCAGGCCTATGTATTTACAACAACTCACAGGAAATGACGGGCAATGTGTAATTCATAGGAGGTTTGCCTTTCTTCTCAATACAGTGCAACTCCATCAGAGTACAATAAATGTGGTCCAAAGAGTCAATCACTATTAAGAGGTTAATGAAATGACTGTCAGGGACTGGCCCTCAAGCCAGCCTGCTGGAATTCATGAGCTCCATCTATAGATCAAGCTTTATTCTATTCCTGGCTATTCGGTGCCTTCTAGCGTTTCTTGTGTGCCTTGCCGAAACTGTGGGGAGGGTCCAGGTTCTGGGATGATTGGGGATTCCTGGTCAGGAGTAGACTTAGCATTCTTCATCGTAGCTGGAATTCACCTCTCATGCAGGTAGATTGGGCTAAGAGAATTTGGGGAAAACTAGATCCTATCATCTGTCAACCCCAGCTTTCTGAGGCAGAATTATCCACTCTTTTCCCCTCTGACCTCGTGACCTCACCTTTACCTTCACAGAAGGTAAGACTTAGCATGCCTCTGTTTACCAAAGTGGGCTGCGAGGCACTCAGGCACCAACTGTCTATGGCCTGATATCCAAATTAGCAGTTACATGAGAATTTGTATTGTCATGGATCTGTTATCTTAAATGATTACTGTCATTTTATTATACAGAATTTTGCTTAGCTAGAATTCCATTTGTTTTATATCTATATACACATACATAAATACAAATAAATATTAACTAATAACATAATATGTAATGCATAATAATATAAATATATATGTACACACACATACGCACACATTAAAAATTTTTGGTCTAAAAAACAAATTCTTCCAAATTATTTCAACATGGACATATTTGCATTGTATTGACTCTAAGTGAATTCTGAAAATTAAATCCTAGACTCCTGAAAAAATGACATGCTTTCTTAAAAAGCAATTGGTATCTAAGAGGCAGAAAGCTCAGGTGTGACAGCCAGAGTCACTTGTAGAGTTTTCATTGGCTTGAGTTTATAAAATAAAATATATATCTATTGTTCCATCCCACAGACTCAACTCACTCTTTAGGATGAGTGATTAATAAAAGCTTTACCTAAATCCATAAAGGGAAATTGGAGTCAAATCCTAATCCAAACACAAGGCCTGTTTGCAAATTAGAGCCCAAATCCTAATCCCTCTAAGGCTTGTCCATCCCAGCTCAAAATGGCATTGTTTTGATTTAAAATCTATGCTCCCACAACATGTTTAAAAAATGATTGCTATTTCTGTGTCATTAAACACAAAGGCTTTTAAAGGTTTTGTGTTTTTTTTTCCCTAAAGTGTACCATAAATAGAGCTGAATATTCAGCTTGCCTAAAAATGAGGAGGGATGTGCTTTGGAATACAACCATTTAACAGAAAGCATAATTAAAACTATTTTTAGTTCAATCTGACTCGATTTTCAGGTACAGTTTTCAGAGATGACTTGGAACTGATGTGAGGCCATTTGTATCAATGATCTCCCTAAATTAATGACAATTCTGAAGAAGGCTTATCAATTAAGATTAGGTTTGGCTAATCTAACAGTGAGTTAACCATGAAATGTACTTATTTTTTTTGTTTGTTTGAAATAATTACAGGAATAGGGCATTCAGGACTGCGAGAACAGCTTTTTCAGGTACACCTAGCTTATTGCTCCACCAACCCTGGATATGGCTCCTGTTCTTGTGGTTCAAATCGCCTGCTAGGACTCCAGACCACATCTCCAGTACAGAGAGAGAAGCGCAGGTAGAGGAGAAAATGGTACACTGCTTACCTTTTGAAGTAAGCACCTGCCAGAAGCACTTAACAATGGAACCCTTGCTTTACACAATCAAGTCATATGGTTTCAGCTAGTGACAGGGGAGGATGGGGATTGAAATTAGAAAAGCTTGTGCTCACATTACTTTTAAATCCAAGGGGGGACATACATGTTAGAAGGTAACTTGAAGTTCTGCCAGCCACTGAGGGGTAGTGTGATAGTGTTTAGGACACTCAAAATCTTGCTTATGGGAATAAGATCGTGGTATTTGTTGGGCCCTGGGCCTTGTTTAATGGGTCCGGGCATGTATTGCATGTCTAGCCATATTCCTGGGTCTGAAATAGCCTTTGACGTCTCCTTCCCTGATATGGCAAACTTCCATTCATCTTGAAATATTTAGATAAATATTTAGGTAAGTTTTTTTTTTTCCTCAGAAAGCTTTTCTTTATCACCACGTTCCATTCTAGGAAGAGACCTGCCCCTTTCTCTGTATTCCTACAGCATATTTTGTGGTTGAGGAAGTAGAATGTGATATCGATGTGGCTATAAGCTCTGCTCAAAGCAGATGTATGAGTGGTGAATCGCTGGCCAGCTCCTACCACGATTCTCATACAAGATGGATCCTGTGAGGTCAGACTTCTGATGGCTTAGCCAAAGCATCAGTTCATAGGTCTGGTGTTCGCAATCATAAGATGTCTCCAGTTGCAAGCTAACAATCTCAAACCAGACTGAAAATAGCAAGTCATATGTCAGGATTCAATTTGCTAATATTTCTTAGAGCTCCTCTTGATTCAAGTGCATCTGAATCATGTTTACTTATCTTCCATCTCATTTGCTTGTTTCTTTTTACCTTCCCAAACTCCAGACTGTCTCTCTTGGAGGGATCTAGAATATTTACCTATTCCATCCTTTAAAAACTAAAGACCTGACTTGGATCCCCTACCTCCTTAGATAGGTAACACCTAAAAACCTGAACCAGGCAAATTTTGTGAGTGAAAATGATCGCTATTTTTAAATTTGCTGGAAAACATATAAACTGGGACTGACTTTCTCAGGCAAAAGGGGACATATGGACACCCTAGAAATAATGGAAAACCTTGAATACTATAATCTTTGAGGAAATACTTGTGTTTACTTTTCCACTGGGCAGTATTTTGGAATAAATTGTAGCGGGAGAGCCTAAAAGCCACAGCAAAAAGAATTAATGTGTGTGTGTGTGTGTCCAAAAAGCAGGGCCACAGAAATATTGTAAAGGCATTCTGTGACTCAGGCATGAGCCATCTGAAACTGTAATAGCTCCCTAGACTATGTTGTTATAAGCTTGATAAAACAGGGTGAGGACTTGAGCATCTGTTTTTGGTTTTTTGTTTGTTGTTCTTTCTGTGCAAAGGCATGGGGGAAGATTACGTTATACAACCAGAGTCTTAAACATTGCCTTATCCATGAAATAAGCTACACATTGCAGCTGTAGCTTTGGAACCCAAGAAAAGCATTTCCATGTGTTTAATACAGTGGGGACGGGGGAAAAGGACAGTCATGTCAGCTACACCAAATAAATATTACATATGTATGTACATGACCTATGTGTTGGTAATTAGTAATTACTTGGAACAAATATTTGTAAGCAACCCTGATGTAATTTTTTAGAGAGGGGCTTCTCTGTGACAATAATCCATTTTCCTCATTATCCACTCTCTCTTTCTATACTATCAATTCCCCCCCAATCCCCACAAAGCAGAAACCCACTCCCAAAACCTACCATCTTAGAATTCATAAACGTGGTATTTCAAATAATTTAAAGAAGAAAGTTTGGTGCTAATAGGTATATTCTTATAATTATCCCAAAAAAGTTCCTAAGAGTTCCAAACTGCCTGAAGTTCCATTAATCTGGGTTAGGCTAAATTAAACATAAGATAGTTCAGCTGTGTTTGTTTTTAATTTGCAAAGGAATTTAGTGTTCCGAAAGTGAGGGACTAGCAAACCAGGCTTCAATCAATCAGGAATATTTTGGGCATCTCTGCCAGTAGCATTAATGGGAAAGACCTGCTGTTATAATCCACAGGGTCTTTGGCAGGTCCTGAAATAAAAGAAAAGGGAATTTATGAGAGAATCTGAAGCCTAAAAGCTGATCCAAGATAGAGGTGGTAAAACTAATATATGAACTATTTAGCTAAGATGAGAGGGTTCTAGAGTTGAAGGAGACTTACATCAGAGAGCCATAAGGTTTTAATAAAATATTATTTTACAATTAATCTATCACTGTATCCATTTTTACTAGGCACATAATTTAAATTTTCAACTTCTATTACAAAACCTGTTAATAACACATTTCCATTCTTCCTGACCTCTCTCATGCTACCCAGCAACAGATAGTAACTTGTTTTGTGTTTTCTTCTGTTATTTGGCACTCTATTTCTAAATACTAATTTTTTCCTGACATTAGCCAACAACAGCCTACTATGGGAGATAATGATTTTCCTCACCACTTCCTCCCCTCTTTGGGAGAGTTAACAAAGGGATTTGGTTAAATAAATCCTCAGTACTTGTTACTATAATTCTGTAAATAGTATTCCCTTTGAGCTAAGATATATAGTATGATTTTTTGGGGGGTCTGGTTTACTTGTTAATTTTTTTGGCAATTAATATTTGTGTATCTTTTTAAAGTTTTTTTTTTTTTAATTTAGAATGGATCTTCTACAATACTGAGATTCACGAAATAAACCCCTCTCCACTATATTTTCCAAGTGGTCCAAGACATGAGATAACTTATCAATTCTATTTCCTTTTCTAACAATCTCTTTTTATGATAGACATCTGACTCACTCACAAATCTACACTGGTTTCCCTTCTGGACCTAATGCATAGTTACTATCCTGGGACAACTTGGACTACTCTCCTTTATTGGAGCTCTTGATTCTGGACTCTCAGTATCTTCCCGTTTATTTACCTCCTTGTTTTGAGATAGCATTTCTTCTAGGACTTTCTTGAAAAAGAATGCCTGGATGTTTAAAACAGAACAAAACAAAACAAAACAACAAAAATGGGATAATTTTGACATTCTAAACATACTTTTGTCCTACCCCTCATACTTTAAATGTAGCTTGGCTTCTAAAGAATTCTAAGTTAAAAATATTTTCCCCTCAAATTTATGAAAGCATGGTTTAATTTTTTCTTTTATTTCATTTATTTTTTTAAAGATTTTGTTTATTTATTTGCCAGAGAGAAAGAGATTACAAGTAAGCAGAGAGGCAGGCAGAGGGAGAGGGGGAAGCAGGCTCCCCGCCGAGCAGAGAGCCTGATGTATTGCTGGATCCCAGGACCCCGAGATCACGACCTGAGCTGAAGGCAGAGGCTTTAACCCACTGAGCCACCCAGGCACCTCCCTAATTTCTTTTTCTTTTTTTTTTTTTTCCCCAAATACTTTTATTTTTTCAGTGTTACAAAAGTAATTGTTCATCTAATGTGTTGTCTATAAAAGCTGATATCATTCCAGTGCCTGATACTTTATATGCAAATTCTTCCCACCTACCTCCAAAATTTTTAGAGTAATTGTAATATTTCTTTACTTACTCTTATGTTACTTCATGAACTTTGTACAAATTTTTATAATAATTTAATAATAATAATTTA
>CM052798.1:80664818-80685550 GCA_028533885.1 Nasua narica | reverse complement strand
TTTTTTTTTTTAAAGATTTTATTTATTCATTTAACAGAGAGAGAACACAAGCAGGCAGAGAGGCAGGCAGAAGCAGAGAGAGGAGCAGGCTCCCTGCGGAGCAAGGAGCCCGATGCGGGACTCGATCCCAAGACGCCGGGATCATGACCTGAGCCAAAGGCAGTTGCCCAACCAACTGCGCCACCCAGGCGTCCCTACCATCTGCTTCTTTTCCAGGTGTTAGGAGATAAATATTTGGACTTTCAGTTTGGAGCAAAACTTCAGGTATGAGAAATTTTGTTTTATGATTGTTTTCCTCTATTTTTTAAATTCTGTTAGTTGGATTTTGGATCCTCTTGATTAAATATTTCATTTAAAACATATTTTCATTTTGCTTTTAACATTTAAGAAATGGTTTCATTCTGCATTCAATGAATCTCCCAGGCTTTCTATCGCCATGATTGGTAGTAGTAATATTAAATTTCAGTGGTCTTTTTTTAAATTTTCTGGGGCCATTTGCTGTTTCCTCATTGTTCTTCTTAATTGCACCTTGCATTCATTTCATGGATGGAATATCTTCTCTTTTTGAGGACACTGATTAAACACTTAAGTTTCCTGCTCCCTACTTTGTTTTTACTTCCCCAAAGTTTCTTTCCTCTATTGGATTCTCAGGTCTCTCATTTTTAGGCTGTATTCTTTCTTCCAAAGACTGGGGCTTGTTGATTTTTACCGTGGATGATCCAGGGCTGAGCAAACGATCACTGGAGGAAATCTCCTGTGTTGATATTTGAAATATTTGAGTTTTTCAAAATAAGAATTCTTCGATCTTCTGCTCGGAGTTTAACACCTTGAAGAGGGTGTTCTGATATCTAGGACAGAGGATGTACACTGAGAGGGGCTGGTCAGTATCAGATCCTTATGGATTCTACTGTTAGCCTTAGACTTCGACTCTTTACTGAGCCTGGTGGCCTTGAGACCAAAAAGTCTGTCAGAGTAATTTTCCTTTCTTTTCTTTTCCTTTCCTTTTCTCTTTTCTTTTCTTTTCTTTTCTTTCTCTCTCTCTTTCTTTCTTTCCAGAAACCTAACACTGTGTTTCATATGTATATTTTGAGGGGTCAGAGAGAGGTGGGTATTAATCACCTGTCTCTAGCTACATTTTTTACCAGATTTCTCTGTGTTGAGCTTCATGATTATTTCTTGCCTTACTGGGGTTCTAGCTGCAAATTGATTTCTCTTCTCTTCTCTTCTCTTCCCTTCTCCTCTCCTCACCTCCCCTCCTCCCTTTCTTTCTTTCTTTCTTTTTCTTTTTTCTTTTGATTTTATTAATTAGAGTGAGAGAGAGAACACGAGCAGGGGGAAGGGAGAGGGAGAAGCAGATTCCCTGCTGAATGGTGAGCTGGATTCGGAGCTCGATCTCAAAACCCTGAGATCATGACCTGAGCCAAAGTCAGATACTTAACTGATTGAGCCACCCAGGCACCCCAGCAAATTGATTCTTTTCTTGCGGTTACATTTCTTTATAGGTAATTACACCATGGCTTCCTCCTCTATCATGAGGCATTTTCCATTCCTCCATCTGCTTTCTAACTTATGGACATTTCTTTAAATACTTTATCTACTGGTCTGTTTTTTTTTTTTTTTTTCCTCTTTGCACTTGTTTTCCCCTTGTGGATAGATTTATATGTTTATAATTTAATTTTGCCTCTATTCTTGGGTTAGTGGAATTTGAGGAGAGAGTTCATATAAACGTAAAAATTAATGTGAGCTTTAAAACTTTTTCAACTTTTTTTTTGTTTTAGTGTTGATGTGCATGTTTTGTGCAGGTAAGATAACGAAGTGTGTATATACAGGACATATAACTAGCATCATGTGTACACATGGCTGTATAATCTATGACTGATACAGTGAAACCCTCCATTATTTTTCTTCTTTCCTTTTTGCAAACTAGTTAATGAAGATTTAATAGGGACATGGATTGGGACCTTTGCTGTGGTGATAATGAATGATATAACCTGACATATGTCAAAATGTATTTGGACAAAAGATGAGAAATGGGCCACCAAGGAGGACAAATTGCAAGAAAATAAGATGACAAGTCTTATCAGGATGGATGAAGAGAATGGAAAGGAATACAAAACAGACTAAGAATCTGGATGCCAATGGCTTCTAATATGGAATATAAAACAGCATGACTTGATCAATCACTGTTAGGAAAAAGCTTAAAGTATTCATTAAGTTCATAGCCCCCCTTGCTGTGCCATGCTACTAGCAAGTTCTTCCAAACATCACTTCTTTGTTTCATACCCGTCCCCAGATGTCTCTGAGATACCCTCCATTCCCTGCAATGCACAGACCTCCTAATCAAAGGTGAAACAGTTTGCTAAGACTAAAAGAAAATTTTGTCAAGATAATGAAATTTTAGGGAAAAGTTCACATGCCTGAAGAATATAACAATGTAAGGGGCATTTGGCTACACTAGGGAGTAATTAAATTTCCTGAAACAGCTCCAACACTCCTTCCCTTGATTCGACACTAGTTCATTCAATGCCATAGAGAGAAGAATGAAATACTGTCCTATTCTCTTATATACTTAAATATATACTTAAATTTTGTGATAGTAGAACTGATGCTCTAAACAATAGGCTGATTGTACCTAAGTCATGGCAATGTTCAGACACAGAATATACATATTTATGTATTTAGTTCTATAATATTCCTGTTAAAATAGGAATAGGGAGGCTGGTTGTCTCCAATATTTATCCTCAGGCTTAGGAAGACAATAATATGAAAGGAAGTAAAATGATAAAGGGTTGTCAGATTCAGGAGAATTCATGTTAGTGAGTAAGGGTAAGAATGCAATTCAAATCATGTGATTATAGAAGCTCAGAGCTATAGGAAATTTTTGATATCTATAGCTTACTTTTATTTTATAGGTAATAATAAATCAACTTCTTACTTCATGCCAGATACTATTCTAAATGTTTAATACCCTCATCTAACTTAATACCCTCAAAAATCCTATGAAGCATATCCTACCTCTATCAGCACCAAGGAAACTGCGTCACAGAGAGACCAGGTGATTTGCTCTGGGTTGTACAGATATTAATGTTAAAACCAAGACTAGAACCTACAGTTTGGGAACACCTGGGTGTGGATGGTGTGGTGGCTAGTGGCTCAGTTGGTTATGAGTCTGCCTTGGGCTCAGGTCATAACCCCAGGGCTCTGGGATTGAGTCCCACATCAGGTTCCTTGCTCAGCAGAGAACCTCTGCCTGCCACTCCCCCTGCTTGTGCTCTCTCTCTCTGTCTTTCTCCCTCTCTCTGACAAATATATAAATAAAACCTTAAAAAAAATCTATAGTTTGGCCATAAAAACCTATGCATATGCGTTTAACTAACAGATGTTTCCTTTCTTGGAGGGAAAAACACCCAAAGATGTAAAGAGATTTTTATTAACACACCAGGACTAAACTAAGATTTCTTTGCTGTGATTCATGGTATTAAACACAGATTGAGATTCACAGCTATTGACCAGGACCTGTGATTCTTTTCATGGCACTCGCTTTGCATGTAAGTGTTATTACTTTTCAATAACGGTATAAGTTATCCCTCAGTCAAACCTAATGTGGAGCTAAATATGCGGAACTGGTGATTAAAGAAAAAATAGGTTTATTTTTATCATAATCATTTTCTAACATTACTTGTCTTTTATATGGCAGGCAATATGCTGGATAATTGACTTACATTTTCTTACTTAATTCTCACAAGACCACTGTGTTATAGCAAGTATTATTATGTCCATTTTGCATATGTGGAATCCTAAGGACAGAAGTTTAGAAACTTACACAACATCATAAAACAATTAAATTGTAGTGTTAGTCATCAAACCTTGCTCTTTCAACTTTCAAAGACCTTCTATCATTACATACTTTGACTATTTTTTATAAATATTACCAATGAAAATTCTCTTTGATTTTGAGTATGTACAATTTTGTTAGTTAAAATACAATGTACATTCATTTGTGGGGCTTTAATTTGACCTTTCTAAATGAAATTGCTTTAAAAAAAACCTTGTCAATATAGAGCAAAACAATGACATTCCCTTGTGTGATATGCATTATTGGGTGCACATTATCATTTCTGAGTAGCTACGCATATTTTCCCCTTATTAAAAAATGTATGCACAGCTAATGTTTACTCAAGAGATGAATTATTTTGCAAGTGAAAAATTATAATTGTTATATCCAGTCACATTTCAACCTTACATCACCAAAAGGGAGCCTTTTGCTAGAAACTGTCTTGCAAAAATGTTTTTTTTTTCAAGCTCTCCAGCCAGCTTTAATGATTGTAAAATATTTAGGTATTTTTTAAATGCTGGAGACCAAATAGAATAATGTATGAAAGCAATAAATAAATAAGTAGACAAATCGCATCTAAAGACCAACGGATAGTGAGGCCTTTTACAACAGGATCGACCACAGAGGTTTTAAAATCCGTTTGATAGTGTTTATTTGTGGTGGGGAGATTCTTAAACAGGTGAACCTCATTACCCTCAGAAGACTACAGAGGAAGCAGTGATGGAGGGCCTTAGCAAACCAGTGAGACATGGTGACCACAATTAAAAATACTGAGCTTTCTGGAAGGAACAACAGTGAAACTACTCAACCTCTGGCTACTCCCCAAAACCCAGCTTAACTGTAGACGTCCCTTACCCCGGGGGAAATTGTGCTTTTCTGACAGTCAGGCAGCCTCTGCCCTTGGAGACGTCTTCAACCCAGGATGCAGGCGATGAGGCTAAAAGGGGCGGCTATAAGAAGCACCCTTAAAGGGATTTTATTAAAGGGATTTTATGAAACCACTCACTGAGGCGCAGCTAGGTCGTACTGACACAATGCTCCGGCTGTAGGCAAGTCCAATTCTTGAAATTAAGGGTTTATAAGAAGGGATCCTTTAGATTTCAAATTCCTCTCTCATTTTCATTCCTTTTTTTCATGATAATGCTTTTATGTTTTTCAAAATATCCACACTGACATTTATATGAATGTCTGTGAACTTTTTCCCAGTAAGCAATTTTCTGCATTTCAGTCATCTCTATATATATAAAAAAAAATTCCTAACACGTCTAATTTTTGACACACAATTTTCATTGATTACTAATTCATGTGAAAGACATGCTACCTCAGTCTTCATATTAATATGTTCATTGAAAATGACATAGAAGAAAGGGCATTTAGACCTACAGAGAATTAATTAGCATGTAATTCTCAGTATATCATCTAGTGTTAATTAGCAGTTAAACCATCTTCTTGTGCATGACCTGCTGATTTCAATACAGTGTCCTATTTTGGAGACCCTAGGGGAACAAAACTTGAAAGGATCTTCGGTCTTCTTTTTTTGAAAATGAAATATGGAATTACAGTTTCAATTCTCCTGTGCTTTGTTTAACCACTATATATTTTCCTCATTCTGTTCCTTTCTTAAATCTGTGTCATAGGCATTATGTCTTCCCTTTCTAGTAAAACAGTGGCCAGACCTTAACTTATTGTTAAGAGTGAAATGAATATTCATATTTAAATCTTTTTAAAGTTAGAACTTTTTCTGATTTTTCTTATTCACAGTTCTTAGATGGATGTTCAGTATGGTTGCTACACAAATTTGTGTATGAGCTAGTCTTACTGTTTTCTGTTTTCTCATGTTTTTACACATGTATGTTTTGGTGGTATACAGGTCACTGAAGAAAAAAACCTCATGGAGAAATTTGGCAAGTCATCAACGAAACATTTAGAATTTTTTAATATTTCTTTCTTTTTTTAATATTTCTTTAATGTTACTGCAATTATTGTGTATCTGAGAATTTAGTTTATGTCCTTAAAGAAATACAGTAACTTATTTGAACAACTGCTGGAGAAGAAAAAGCTTTTAGCACACTCATGTTTATTCATAACAGATAAAGTAAGAATGACTAACCTACTCTAAACATTCAAATTTATCTTTGAAATTCATAATTAAATATGTTTGTATGGGGGCATCTGGGTGGCTCAGTCAGTTAAGCATTTCCCTTCAGCTCAAGTCATGATCTTGGGAGTCCTGGGATCGGGTCCTACATCAGGCTCCCTACTCAGTGGAGAGCCTGCTTCTCTCTCTCCCTGTCTGCTGCTCTGCCTATTTTTGCACTCTCTCTACCTCTCTATCAAATAAATAAATAAATGAAATCTTTAAAAAAGTTTGTATTTGAAGTGTAAGAAATTCAGAATCCTTAAAAAACTGAAAAATGACATTTCTGTCTATTTGAGATATGCCAGCATGCCAGCCAGGCCTGCTGGCTCAACGTTCATAGGATATTTTGCCATCACTACCCTTCCTCCTTTGTTTCAGGCCCGGTCCTCCCCATGCTGGGCCCAACCCTGGTCTCTGTGTCTGTCTCTTTCATGGCTATCACTTGGGTTCACAACTTTCTTAGACTGGTAGTAAGATCGAGGAAATCAAAATACATTATTTTTAGAGGCTTTCCTAGATTTTTGGATTTATAATCATATTAAGAAGGGGTTGGTTATTAAAGTAGCCTTTTCACCAAAAAGAGCAACTTGGACAATCCGCCGAGCATTTTCACACACATTATCTCATTTGATTTTCACAGAAACTCAGAGCGGGTATAATTACTGTCATTTTACAAAGAAAGAAAGGGTCTCAGAGAGATTCAATGATATCTCAAGAAATCAAAGCAAGAGAGATGTGGTGTAATCAAGAATAACACTTAGGTTTTTGATTTCTACAACTAAGTCTGTCCCAGCTTTATTAGTCTCCGGCATAGAGACCTCAAACATTACTGTGTACTGACTGGTCCCCCTTGGACTAGAGGATAATTGGCAATAAAGAAGGTGAGGAAATGAAGTGGAAAGAAAGCTGATCTGGCATCAATTTAATATCACATGACATTCCTGCGTCCTAGGGAGCAGGGTACATTGGTTCCTTTTCAAGACCGTTTCTCATACTGTTTCTTCACGGCACAGCATGAGGTGATCTGTGGGGACCACATTTACAGGTTCAGTTTGAGGCCAGCGCCATGAAGACACTGTGTTCTCACTTAACACTTTTGATAAGAAATGAAATGTTTCTATCTTCATTTTGCAATTTGATTAAAAATGGGCTCCTGACTTGTCTGAGACTGAGGCCTCATTCTAAATATGCTCAATCAGGGGTGCCTGGGTGGCTCAGTTGGGTAAGTGTCTGCCTTCTGCTCAGGTCATGGGATCGAGCCCTGCATCGGGATTTCTGGTCAGTGGGGAGTGTGCTTCTCCCTCTGCCTGCTGCTCCCCGTTTGTGCTCTCTCTGTCAGATAAATACATAAAATCTTAAAAAAAAAAATCCTCAACCAATAATTGGAACCCTGATCACCTATTTGTATTTTATATATAAATTTGAATTTATAAATTTTTTAGGGAAGGCCCTGGATAAGACAAAAAGTGAAATTTTTGAATAGTCAGCCCCATCACTTCCATCAGTTAGGAACTTGTCTTAAATGTATTGCAAATTCTTTATTCATCTAGCTTCCTATTTCTAGAACGATCTCATAGAGGCAGAATAAAAGCTCAGAGTTCAGGTTCTGACTTCAGACAGCACAAGTTCAAATCCATGTTCTGACATTGCTAGA
Source organism: Nasua narica (assembly GCA_028533885.1). Lineage (NCBI taxonomy): Eukaryota > Metazoa > Chordata > Mammalia > Carnivora > Procyonidae > Nasua > Nasua narica. The sequence goes on along the minus strand of CM052798.1, from coordinate 80,677,921 downwards.
TTCCTGACTCCTAGAAGACAACTGATGTGTCTGTGCCTTGGTCTGTTTTAAAGATTAAGTGAGGTGGTACACTTGGAGTTAATTGATACATACTGGCTATTACTTTTGCTATTATATAATCAAAGAGAATAGGGAAGTGCCTAGCATCTTATGTCATACTCTTGTGATAATGGTGTTCTAGAAAAGTAGCTATGCTCCTTATTTATTAATTAACTTAGTGTCACCACAGTTTCCACATCTCCATATGACGTTTGGGTAATTTTCATCATATTAGTTTAAATGTACATATTTATATGTTTGTTTTTGTGTATAACATGGTAACATGGGTAAAACCACATTTCCATATTTCCTGAAGTTTTGGAAAATAGGGAAAATAGGGAATTTCATCAGTCTGCTAATATATTGGGTTACATGATGCCAAAGTAATCGATTTTACTTTTTAAAGTGTTTTTAATATATGTAATTGATTTTCTTTTTTACCTGATGATTGAATTGACTGGTTGGAGTTGGCATTTTATACACACACTCTGAATTAAGCATTTGTGAAAATTGTTGGTTATTCAGTCTCTTAAAGCACCATTAGCACATTTTTCTGCCAGTGGCTTGAACATATTCATGCAGCCTTCAAAAATTTCTAATTTATTTCCAGGTAGGAGATCATATATTGGGAGAATCTGACTCAGCATGAAATATTTACAGTAAAAATTACTTTCCTCTAATAAGTGTACTTAAAATGTGTTTGTACAGAAAGTTTTTTCCCTTCTTTCAGCTTTATTTTTTATCATAGCATTTTATTCAGTCTCTCACCTTGAACAGTTACACTGGGAGTTTTATGGACAGCTGTGATGTCCTGGAAATCACTACCTGGCTGTCAAAGCTATCACTTCAATTGTGGAAGCTAAGTCCAAGTTTTACAGAGGTGGTCCTCTCATATCCTTTCCTGACGCCTTCCCTGTGAGGAAATCATTCTAAAAATGTTTGGTAATTATTTCCTGCTTTCAGATCAGAATCACCCTGGTCTGCTCCTTGGAGAAGAGAAAACATGCTATTGGTCATATGATTATAAAACCTTCACAAAGGAGCTGAAAGAACTCACTCTGGTTTGTAGTTTCCAAATCAAATGTTGCACACCCATCCAGAGAAAACTAGAGATGATGGCTTTCATATCTTTCCGTCCTCCTCCTACATCTATTGTCTCTGAATTATTTCAACCACCTTTTCATTCCTTCCCTGTCCAAAGTTCCAGTGGGATCCATTTCTTGCATGGTAGTGGGGCAACAGAGTTTAATGAAGTGGCCTGGAAGGCTAGATGAATCATAAATTTAGACCGGTTGACTTCTTCATGAAGCCACGTAGGGACAATGGTGTTAAGGAAGAAATTCTTAAAACAGACATTTCCTTTCAGTGGTTTCTGAAACGTGTTGTTCTATTCAGTTGAAAACAATGTTTTATATTTCTTGCTGTACTCGGTGAAAAGCGAGGGGTAGTATATTATTTGATAGAGAGAAGTGAAGCATGATTCCTACTCCTATTATACATGCTGAGAGGAGGTAGCCTACAATTGCTGAGGTAGCCTCAGGGTTTTATCCTGAGATACCTCAAAGAGTCTGATGGTATGTCTTCCTGAGATCGCGAGGATTTGGAGAAGTCTATTTTTCTTTGATTTTAAGATTCAGGGCCTTTGGAGTTTTATTTAAAAGAGGCCTCTTTACAATTGTAGACTTGTTCCTTTTAAAATGGCAGTGTTTTCCTTTCATTCATCCCTGTACACTGAACATTCCCTGCTTGAGCAATGTGTGGTGGGAACTTTGTGAGGTACACTGGGGGAAGAGCATGAAATGGAAAGAACCTGCCTTCAAGGTATTTATTTAACTTGCAGGTAAGATAGAGTTGGTGATCACTTCCATTGTTGTTTCATGTCATGCAATCATGTGATAGCATTTACTTTCTCACTTTCTATAGTCAAGTTAAGAAAATTAAATCTAATTTATATTCTGCAAAGGTGCAATTCTCTTCATGTAATCCAAGTGAGTATGCTTTGAGTTATTTTGGTAATTCCTCTTTCGCTCCAATTTTCAAATGCAAATTGTCTATTCTAGTTACTTTTAAACCCTATATTAACACCTTTTTTTATTGTGGCAAAACACAGCGTAACACAAAATTTACTATTTTAACCATTTTATCTACTTTTTATTTTTAATTTTTTTTAGGATTTTATTTATTCATTTGAGAGAGAGAGAGCATAAGTGGGGTGAGAGGGAGAAGCAGACTCCTGGCTGAGCAGGGAGCCAAATATGGGGCTTGATCTCAGGACCCTGGGATCATGACCTGAGCCGAATGCAGACACTCAACTGACTGAGCCACCCAGGTGCTCTTATTTAAACCATTTTTAAAGGAACAGTTTAGTGCCATTTAGCGTTCACGATGCTGTGCAACGCTACCTCCTCCCACACCAGCCTCAGCATCCAGGCCCATTAAGCAGTCATTCCCTAGTCTCCTTTGCCCTGGCCCCAAAATGTCATTAATCTGCTTTCGGTTTTTCTAGATTTCTTTATTCTGGATAGTTCTTGTAAAGAGAATCATATACTATGTAGCCTTTTGTGTCTGTCTTTTTTCATTTAGTATAAAGTTTTCAAGATTTATCCAGGTGATAGCATGTATCCGTATTCATTTTTCATGGCTAAATAATACTCCATTGTATGGCTATACCACATTTGTTTATTATTATTATTATTGTCAGTTGATAGATATTTGGTTTGTTTCCATCAGTTACTTTTATAATGGATAATACTACATACTCAAGTAAAATTTGAGTATATTTTCTTGTTTAAAGTAGTACAGAAATGATCAAAATTCATTTGAAATGACATGGGAATGTTCTTTTGTAATATTGGACCATACCACCTCCTCCTTAGCTTTCTGATTTAATGTGGTATATGAAATATACTCCAATGGGAACTGCCCTGCCTCCTCCCTCCTATGTTATTCAGGCAATGGGTTCTCAAAAAGCATTTTTGTAGACATCTAAAATTTAGCTATAATGGAAAAGTTATTTCTCATCAAATTACCAATATGCCTAGTCCCCTTATGGCATTGGAAAATAGAATGAAAAGAGACTGTATTACGTTTAATAATTTCAAAATAGTCTAAAATGAAATTTGAACTCGTTGTTTTGATTCTGAGGATTCCACAGCTCATGGAAATCAAGTTGGCAGCTTCAGATATGAAGCAATAACTTACCCCCAGCCTTGTGTATTACATGTTTTGAAAATGAAGGTCAAGGCTCTGAGGTTGCCCCATCCTCTTTCGGAAAAGCGTGATGCGATCTTTAACTCCACCTGAGCAGCCACTAGAGGCAAGCGGATGAGACCTCAGTTTAATGTCTCAGCTGAAGGGCAGACAGGCAGAGCCATTATTAATACCTGACAAGCCGAGAACTCTGCCTCAGTGCCGTTAAAACCTCAGCGAAGGGCAGCAGCACTTTATAATTTATAAGGATGGAAATAGATCGAGACTCTTTTTTTTTTTTCTGGGAAGAAAATAAAGTCATAATGCATTTTCAACTGATGCTTAGTTGCTTTTAAGTGCCCCTTGGGGCATTCCATTAATGAGGATCAGGGATTATAAGAAACAGATATAGATATGTAAAAATGTTGAATTAACATGGTTTCCCTTTCTTAAAACCTGAAAAAGTACATAATGTCCTTTCAGCATATTTGACAAACATATACTTAAAGATAAAATGGTTACTTACAGAGCCATAATACTACGTGAAACCATATGGCAAACTGTCTATCTTGGTGATTACAAACCCTGGTTTTATAGCACCCTAGGGATATCATAAAAATTTGAAAATTATTTTTAATTAAAAATGCATAGTAACTTCAATGTAACAAAGTCTCTGTAGACCAGAATTCTCCTTAAAATAGATCTCACTTAGCCTTTGCCTTGATGGGCTTTATACCAAAAAGACTTTGTGTTAGATGCATTTATCTATCTACAGAAACAATTTGAGGAATTTGCATTGGCACCCATATTAAAGCATTTAGTCATAGGCACAAAATCAAGTAGCAAACAATAAGATGCATCAAATCTGAAATTATTGAGGGTGATTAGGCTGGGAATCATATATTTATTTTTATATCTTGTTTTTTTTCAAGCGTTTCTTAATGCCTGTTTCACAATATTAGAAATTTGAACTATTCTCAGGAAAAGGATGAAATTGCAAATCACATCGTGTGTGTGTGTCTGTGTGTGTGTATCTTATTTAAAACCAAAATACCAATTTCATCCTCCCTTTGTATAGTGAAAACTACGAGGCCTCTTGTAGACATTCTTCCAATACCCAAGTCAGTTTTAATTTTAGATGTGTTTATAAGTTATAAAACAATGTATAAATTTTTGGTTGTCTTTTTTTTAGATTTTATTTATTTATTTGACAGAGAGAGAGACATCACAAGTAGGCAGAGAGGCAGGCAGAGAGAGAGGGGGAAGCAGGTTCCCCACTGAGCAGAGGGCCCAAAGCGAGGCTCCATCCCACAACCCTGAGATCACGACCTGAGCCAAAGGCAAAGGCTAAACCCACTGAGCCACCCAGGCGCCCCTATTCTTGGTTGTCTTGATCCATCTCCAAAAGATACAAAATGAAGTCCTTCGATCTTACAAGTGATGTATAAGAATCAATAGAAAGACAATGGAAAGACAATAGAAAGACAACAACAACATTAACAGAAATGAAATTAAGAAATATTGTTTGCTATAACAGGCAGCCCTGAAACAAAAAATTGTTTTACCATACTGATGAGTGAATGAAGAAAAGAAGCCCTGTTTAATATATTTCTCATTTTAGCCATGTATTAAAAGAGAGACAAAAAAATGGCCCATGTCTTTGCAGCCATGGCTATTCTAAGCACACAATTGGGGAAAATCATTATGTGTACACTCTTACCATGTTTATGCCCGAAGGTTTCACCAGGAGCTCAAAGAGCCCAAAAAGTACTATGTGAGCACATGTCAATCCTTTCCCATTCTAATATAAACATCTAGCAGCTTTTAGAGTAGCAGCCAGACAACGAATCATGGGCAATATGTTTTTAAATTGGTCTCACATATAGGTTATTTATATTTTAACTTATGGTTGGTTTTAAACCATGGAGTAGTGATTCTTAATCACTACTTAATCATCCTTTGGAATGATTTTTGTATGATTTTAACTCATAGAGGGGATGGTTCATTCCCAGTGAGTAGAAGGGAACAGCTTTTAGGACATACATATTAAATCAACCCTACGAAAACGTGCTGCTTATTCAGGTTGATGTCTATTCCTGTCTCACATTCACACAGTATATGAATAGTTGCACCAGTACCAGGACACTGAAGACATTGATCCTACAGAACCATCATTCTCTTGCACTTTACTCCCAGTCATTGTACAAACATTGCTGTACTTCTGCTTCATGAATTCTCAAATACATCTTTGATGACACTACTCCTTCTGCATTGAGAAAAACAGTCTCTGATTCCTAAGGCACTTTGCTTCTATTATTCACTCACCCACTTATCCATCCTTCAGTCACTGCCTGCTTTATTGATAATGCGCTTGACATTGGGGATTTAAAGTAAAACATAGTCTCTGACTCCAAAGTGCTTTCAGGATAGTGGAGATGACAGACATGTAAAGAAAGAAGAGGAATAAATTATCATACAGTCTGTCATAGAAATATATGCACAGTAGAGAACAAAGGAAGGAATGTTCATTTCTACCTGGACTTGAATAAGAATGAATAGAGATGGAGAATAATATTTAATGGGTTTTGACAATTGAAATAAAAAATTAAATAAGCAAACAGAAGAAAAAGTAAGTGTAAGTTAGCACACTAAGGAGAAAAAGAACCTAAAAGAAAAAGAAAAATAACTTCAATGGAAATAAAAAGATGGAAGAAAGACTTACAAGGAATTTTTTAAAAGTTACTAAAAAAGAAGTGAAAATAACTTCTGATAGGATGCACTTTAGAATTTTAAAATTTTTACTCTAGAAAGATATTGATGATTTAGTTATGGAATAGAGTCGCGCGGAAATGTATGTAATGATTCTTACTTTTCCAAACACAGAAATCAATAATGGAAATCGATAACTCCTTTTTCAGCAGATATAGTATTTTAGTCTCTTTGTTAGTTCTGTGGTGATAACTGATTATTGCATAGGTGGAATTATATAGACTACAAAATAAAACACATACAGGCTTTAAACCCACCAGATCAGCATACAGATTTTTTAAATGGCTGGTTGGATATTCTATGAAAAATTAATTAGCATTTTACAGTCAGCAACATCATAGTTCTTGCATTAAATAAACTCATGCAGAATACTGGATGTGTACTACTGGCAGGAATCACTGATGACAACTGGGACGAGACATGACTTCCTTTAAAGCATAACTTTCTTGTTAAATGATATGAAAGACAGAGAATGTTCCTGCTACGATATTATTTTTTACTTCCTTTTTTTAAATTTAAATTCTATCAGCCAACATATAATAGTACATCATTAGTTTCAGATGTAGAGTTCAATAATTCATTAGTTGCATATAACACTAATCCCATCATGTGCTCTCCTTAATGTCCATCACCCTGCCCCCTTCCCCTCCAGCAACCCTCAGTTTATTTCCTAGCGTTAAGAGCCTCTCATGGTTTGTCTCCCTCTCTGATTTCTTTCCATTCTGTTTATTCCTATACAAATTAAACCAGCAGAGCAAGTTCTTAAATGTTAATTTTTATGTCAAATACACACTGGCAATAGGTAATATGTATTTTCTTTTTTTTTTTTTTTGTCTTTCGAATTTTTCTTTATTTTTTCCCCAAATATGTTTATTTTATTTTTTCAGTGTTACAAGATTGATTGTTCATGCACCACACCTAGTGCTCCAAGGAATACGTGCCCTTCTCAATACCCACCACCCGGCTCGCCTTTTTCAAGAACTTCTTCAATTGTGGATCTTTCAGATTTTGCGAAATTATGGAAAACTCCCCAAATTTAGTCAGACTGCATGGGTTGTTAGTTAATAGGGGGTTGAGTCATGGAATATCAGCGACAAAAAGTCCTAATTATGGCACTTAACTGACATGAGTGAAACTGTCAGTAAATTATAGGGCCTATATTTTGATTTTTACTCATATTTCCTTTTTTCACACTTTCCTTGCATTTGGGATCTTATGTTATATGCAAGCAAACATGCTATTGAATACAGACACTATGGAAACTGACCTAGAGAAATAATAACAAACTTAATGGAAATTCAACCCACATATAATGTATGAATTTTTAGCAGTTTTAAGCAACAAGTCAAAATGCAATATAACTCTCTACAAACTGAAGATCTAAGGGCTGAAATAATGTGTCAAAATGTAATAATTATCATGGATAAGATTGATTTCCAGAATGTTCAAAGACTTGTTGAATTCTGTAGTTTAACATAATAATATCTACATGGTCTGATAGTTTTGCACATCGTCGAATGGGTTAAATGGAAGCACATTTCCTAGTTTTTCCTTTCCCTTTAGGTTTTGCCACAGGAGAGATTTGTGTGAGATTTACAAGACAAAAGTGAAGAAACAGCCATTACTCTCTGAAATCAGTGTAGGGGGCAATCGCACTGCAGCTGAAACACACCTTGTAAATGATCTTCTGTCTTACAGAAGATGGTGTGGGGACACAGCTGGGATTGCAGAGATTCCAAATCCCACTGTATCTACTCATTACTTTCTTCAAATTGTGCACCAGATAAAGAGCATTCACTTCTATAAGACCTCACTGCACCATCAGGATGGGAGGCCATGAGGGATAGAGCCGGGCTACAGATTACAGTTATTCTTGCTTCACGCTTTGCTTTTCTCCTTGACTGTTGATCCACAGTAATTTCATGCTCTTATAAGATACAGAGTCAACAACCTTCCATAGCACCCATAATTGTACATAGCATATTCCCTATAACTGGTCCATTATTATACACTCTAAGTTATTCTACTCTGACTAAACCTTAAATTATAGAGAAATTCACTCCAGAAAGGCTCTAGGAGAACAGAACCTTTTGAAAGGGTACTTTGAAATGGCCCTGGGCTACCTGGAATTTGTTACTTGATATAATTATATTTCAAGACATTAATGACCCTATGAACAGTGATAATGTACATATGGTTAATACATGGCAAAAGCGTAACATAAAATGTCACCTGTAGATACCTGTCACCTGTAGATACCTGTAATCAAGTGTCTATAGAAGGAATGGTTTTGGATGGCCAGGTACCTTTGCCACAGAATATTTTATAAAAATAAGAAAGAATAATAGATTTTGTTGGTAGCTTCTAAGTGTACCAGAGGACTTTCTCCAGAAAGTACATAATGAGTTCAGAGTTTTTGCTTTCCAGTCAAGGATAAGATAGGAAAATGCTATCTATGTTTGCCTTGAAACAAACCTTTATTTCCTATAGCTAAAGGACTGGGATTTCTGAAAACTAAGTCTAAAACTGAAGTCTAAAGTTATTTCTGGTTAAATTAAAAAAATAATTAAAACTACTCTTCACAAGATCTCTTATTATTAAAGTTGCATATTCCATAGCAAGGGGATAAAGATCTGAAAATATGGATGGGATTATATGGAACACATTCTAAAAAAGCTGGGGAACTTGATTCCTAAATAATTCTGAACCTCTTTTGCTTATAGAAGCAGCTTTTCCTCCCTTGCCTGAAAAAGTTAATCTCCTACCTAAGGAATCTGTCATGCTTTTCTTGAAGTAGTTGAATTACAGAGGATTGCTAATCCTTTTCAAAACATGCTCTATAACCCCCCTTTGTTTCTAGACCCATAATTAGACTGAAGCTCCAGAGAGTAAGGTAAAAACAAACAAACAAACAAACAAACAAACAAAAAACACACAAAAAACATAGCCTGTGTGTAAGTAGAAATCATACTGATGTGACTGCAAATTTTACCAATTTGTATTGTCATAAATTTAGGCAATAGGTATAGGAATAGAGCCTTATAGATGCTGGATCAGGTTAAAAGGCATGGAATGTAGGACTTAGTTAAATTTGTTGATATGGATATTCGAAAGCAGAGATTCTAAATTCAATTTGAAATCTCACATGACTGAGAGTGGCAGAGAGGTTAAGGAACTCATACGAAGCTAAAATATAAATACATACTATAGGCAGGATCTGAGCCCAGAGTCAGGCTCCAAAGTCCTTGTTCTTAAGGGTGATGAGGTCAGAGAAAAGAGGTTGTAGCTTCAAACACATTAAAAACTATAAATTTTAAAAAGCAGTTGTAATAAATGAGATAAGAAAGAAAGCCCAAGATTTAGTTGATAAACCTTCAGTTATAGTTATATTTTTCCTGAGTCATCACTTTTCCTCTATTCCATGTATATGTAGTCAAATGCTTGTCCATTTTCTCAAGGACATTATACTTAATAATGACAAGGAAAAAAAAAAAGAAAAAAAATACTTCCTGGTTATCATCAGATCCTGATAAATATCATCAGATCATATCATCAGATCCTGATAAAGAAGGGATCTGTAACAGACCAATAATATGACATAAATCTTCTGATGAATAACTAGGAGGTAGATTAAGTATTAAATCAAGAAACAAAGGGAGAGAGAATGTGCAAGCATAAATCTGTTCTTAAGCATGTCTATGCACTTGTAATACATTTTATATTTTCATAGAAAGACTGTTATATATATGGGTATAAGTGTATGTTTGTATGTACACATTGTGCTATTATTCTATCCTATCTAACTAAACTCATTGAGAGACAGGAAAAACAGGAAAGAATTAAAAATAACTGTCTAAATGGCCAAACCCAGCCCAATATACCCAGTATTCCAAGAGTGAGAACTTCCTTTTCCTACCTTGTAAATAGAGAGGCTGAGTAGAATGGGAAAGATGATAGAAATATACTACCATAAGATGTTTTACCTAAACTTACTTGGAAGACAAAAGACTTAGGCTGCACCTATATATTCTAATGAGTAAACGGATGAAGTTGATCTTTATTCATAAAGAAAAGTTATTTCCCTTTATATACTTACTATCACCTCATCTAAATTCTTCTTTAACAGATAATAGAGATAATAGACATGCAGTCTCAGCCTCTAATTATGTTTTAATTTATTTTAATAGAGTTTTCTTCATTGTTATATCAGTTTTATATTTCTGCATACAAATTACCACAAACTTGGTAGATTATAATAATAAACATTGTCATATGTGAAAAATCCACAGCTAACATTATACTCAATAATGAAAGACTGAAAGCTTTTCCTCTAAGATCAAAAACAAGATAAAGGTGTCCACTTTTGCCTTCTTTGTTCAGCATAATATTGGAAGTCTTGGCCAGAGCAATGAATCAAGAAGAAGAAATAAAACACCTAAATTGGAAATAAAGAAATAAAATAATCTCTGTTCTCAGGTTATATGATCTTATGTGTAGAAAAACCAGAAGACAGCACAAATCCAACAAGTTGTAGGATACAAAAATCAACAGACAAAATTAGTTGTATCTACATCTTAACAATGGGCAATATGAAAAATAATGAAAACTATTTCATTTATAATAGCACCAAGAAGCATAAAATACTCAGGAATTAGCTTAAGCAAGGAGGCAAAAAACTTGTACACTGATAACTACAAAATGCTATTGAAAGAAATTAGACATAAATAAATGAAAAGACATACTGTGCTCATGGATTGAAAGATATAATATTGTTAAATGTCGATACTTCTCAAAGCTATCTACAGATTCAAGCTATTAAAACTGAAATGATGATTTTTGCAGAAATAGAAAAAAAACCCATCCTAAAATGCATATGGAATCTCAAGAGAACTCCAAAAGCCAAAATAATCTTGAAAAAGAACAAAGAGATCTTATACTTTCTAATTTTAAAACTTACTACAAAGCTCTAGAAATCCAAACAGTGTGGTATTAGCATAAAGACAGACATCTAGACCATTGGAACAGAATAGATATAAACCTTCATGTATTTTGTCAAATGATTTTTGATAAGATTGCCAAGGACATTCAAAGGAGACAGGGGAGTCTTCTCAGAAAATGGTGTTGAGGAAATTGGATATACACACACGCAAAATAATGAAGTTGGACCCTTAGCTACATTATATACAAAAATTAACTCAAAGTGGATCAAAGAATTTCAATGTAAGAGCTAAAACTATAAAACTGTTAGAAGAAACCATAGGGTAAAAGCTCCATGACATCAGATTTGGAAATGATTCTTTGGATATAACATCAAAAAGATAGTCAACAAAGGAAAAAATAGATAAATTGGACATCAAAATTTAAAACATTTTGCAGCAAAGGACATTATCAAGGGAGTATGAGAGCAACCCATAGAATGAGAGAAAATATTTGCAAATCTTAAGTCTGTTAAGGAACGAACATGCAGAATATATAAAGATACTTACAACCCAAGAACAACAACATAACTCAATGGCAAAATGAGCAAATTCATGGATAGACATTATTTCAAAGAAGGTATATAAATGGGCAATAAGTATATGAAAAGATGTTCAACATCAGTAGTAATTAGGAAATGCAAATGAAAACTACAATGGGATTATACTTTATACTCATTAGGGTGGATATTATTGAAAAAGAACAAGAACAGAAAAGAAAAAGAAAAACACTGTTGGCCAGAATGTAGAGAAATTAGGTCTCTTACGCATTGCTGGCAGGAATAGAAAATGATGTACTACTATGGAAAACAATATGGCAATTCCTCAAAAAACTAAACATAGAAATAACATGTGATCCAGCAATTCCAGTTCTGGATATATACCCAAAAGATATGAAAGCAGGACCACAAATAGATATTTGTATATCAATGTTGAAAGCAAGGTTATTCACAATAGTCAAAAGGTAGAAATAATCCACATTTCTATTGACAAATGAATAAACAAGATGTGATATATACATATAATGAAATATTATCCAGCCTTAAAAAAATGAAATTCTGGTACATGCTACAACATGTAGGCATTATGCTAAGTGAAATAAGCCAGATACCAAGCTATGAAGGTATTATGCTAAGTGAAATAAGCCAGATACCAAAGGACAAATTTTTTTTTATTAACATGTAATGCATTATTTGCCCCAGGGTACATGTTTGTTAATCATCAGGCTTATACATTTCATGGCACTTACCATAGCACATACCCTCTCCAATGTCCATAACCCAGCCACCCTATCCCTACCCCTGCTACCTCCCAGCCACCCTTAGTTTGTTTCGTGAGTTTAGGAGTCTCTTATGGTTGGTCTCCTTCCTGATCCCACCTTGTTTCATTTCCCCCCCACCCCCCACGACCTCCCCTGCCCTGCCTCTCAAATTATTTATATTAGAGAGATCATATGATAATTGTCTTTCTCTGATTGACTTATTTCACTTAGCATAATACCCTCTAGTTCCATCCACGTTGTTGCAAATGGCAAGATTTGGTTTCTCTTGATGGCTGCATAGTATTCCATTGTATATATATACCACCTCTTCTTTATCCATTTGACTGTTGATGGACATCTAGGTTCTTTCCATAGTTTGGTTATTGTGGACCCTGCTGCTATAAACATTCGGGTGCATGTGCCCCTTCGGATCACTACATTTGTATCTTTAGGGTAAATACCCAGTAGTGCAATTGCTGGGTCATAGAGTAGCTCTATTTTCAACTTTTGAGGAACCTCCATACTGTTGTCCAGAATGGCTATACCAGCTTGCATTCCCACCAATAGTGTAGGAGGGTTCCCCTTTCTCCACATCCTCGCCAACATCTGTGGTTTCCTGACTTGTTAATTTTAGCCATTCTGACTGGTGTGAGGTGGTATCTCACTGTGGTTTTGATTTGTATTTCTCTGATGCTGAGTGATACTGAGCATTATTTAATGTCTGTTGGACATTTGGATGTCCTCTTTGCAGAAATGTCTGTTCATATCTTCTGCCCATTTCTTGATTGGATTATTTGTTCTTTGGGTGTTTTTTGAGAAATTTGAGAAATTCTTTATATATTTTGGATACTAACCCTTTATCTGATATG
>CM052798.1:80595126-80664318 GCA_028533885.1 Nasua narica | reverse complement strand
CAGTAAGGAAGACAAAGCAATATTTGCAAAAGGGTATTCTTTCTAGATCAATGGAACAGAATAGAGTTCAGAAATAAACTAATTCATGTCATCAATTAATTTTTAACTAGGGAGTCAGGGCAATTCAATGAGGGAGAGTAAAGTGTTTTCAATAAATAGTGTTGAAGCTACTAGATATTTATATGAAAGAAATACAAACATTGACATCTTATACAATCTACAATTCTTCAAAAGAATCATAAACATAAATGTAAAAACTAAAACTATAAAAATTCTAAAAGTAAATAGAGGAGAAAACCTTTGTAAATCTGGGGTTTGTAAAGCTTTCTTACCTAGGACAGAAAAAGCACAACCCTTACTCTGCTCTTGAAAGACATTATTAAAAATATAAAGTTATAGACTGGGAGAAAACATTTGTGTTACATAGATGTGACAAGGAACTTTTTAAAAAGTAGGTAACTCTTATAATTCAATAAGAAGGCAACTTAAAAATGGGCAAAAGAGTTGAACACTTTACCAAAGATCTATGAGTGGCCATTAAATACATAAATGATGTTACAACTATTAATCATCAAGGAAATGCAAATGAAAGCCACAATGAGAAAACAGGAACATAACTAAATTGTAGTAACAATGAAATTTCATTAATGGCAGAAATGAAGACTAACCATTCCAAATGTTGGTAAGGATATAGAACAACTAGAACTTTCAAACATTGCTGAAGGAAATGTAAAATAATAAAACCACATTGGAAAACAACTGGACAGTTTCTTAACAACAATAGAAAGTTAAGCATATGCTGAGCATAAGTGAGTCACTCCTATTTATACAGCAAAACCAAAACATATGTCTGCTCAAAGACCTATACTTAGAATGTTCATAAGAGTTTTTATTCATAATAGCCAAAACCCAGATATAACCAGTTCATCAACAGAGGAACAGATAACTAAATTATAGTATATCCATATAATGAAATACTCTTCAGGACTAAAAGAAGGCATAGTACTGATGTATGAAATTTCATGCTGAGTAAAAGAAGCCAGGCACAAAAGATTACAAAGTCTATTATTCTCTTCCACAAAATCCCCGAAAATAAACAATAATCTTTCTTGACAGAAAGCAAATTTTTATTTGCTGTGGGAGGAAGTTTGTGCAGAGAATGTGTGGGAGTGACTGCAAAATCTCTTGTCAAAACTTATCAAACTCTGTGTTTAAAATGGGTATGATTCATTGTATGTAAGTTATACCTAAAGAAAGGCTTACATTTCTTTAAGGAAAAAAATTATAGTAAAATATGAAAACAGAATTATATAAAAATTATTTGAAAATAAATCTAAATATAAGGAGATTGGGGCTAATCTTGTGTTGTCACTATCACTAGGGACCCATGTACCTTCAATCTTTTACTTCACAATTCTCAACATGCTTCATTTTCATGAAATAAGTTTCCTCAAGCTTCAATTTTCTCATCTGTATTCCAGTCAGCACAAAGGAAAGGGTAGAGGAGGGCTTGTTTTTTCCCTCCCTCTACAGACCTGTCTTAAAATTGCTTACAGCACTACTTCTATCCTATTGGCGAGCCCATGATTACATGGTGATAAGTGGAGGTAGGAAGTGTAATGTTTACTCTGGATGACCATTTACTCAGCTAAAAATTTGAAATTCATTGCTAAGGATGAGAGAAAAATTACATTGAGGGAAGAGAAGATCTCCTTATCACAGGTTTATTCTTTCAGACTTTTCTACATGTAGATGTCATTTACCAATTTAAAGTAAGAGAAACTTCTGTGTATATATCCTCCTTGCTACAAAGTTCCACATTTTTCCCTAAAGAAGTACTACTTACCAAAAATGTATGGTATTTGTTAAACGTCTTTCGTGTCTAGGCTACTGGATTTAAATACAGAAATTGTATCTTTCGCTCTCTCTTTTTTTATCATTGGTACTTGCCTATATTTAGATAGTGGTCACTTAATGAATGTTGTTGATGTTTTTCTGACCAAATGAAAACTCTGAACTCACAAAACTAAGCACAACTTTTATCCTAAGAATGGCTACCATGTATAGTCCTACCACAGCCACTAAATGGCCTTCCTTACTGCAATTCTTATATGCAAGAAAGACCTATTGACAAACATTAGTTGACATGCTTTGATAAGACAGTTCAGATAGAGGGGCACCTGGGTGGCTCAGTCAGTTAAGTGTCTGCCTTTGGCTCAGGTCCTGATCTCAGGATTCTGGGACCAAGCCCCATATCATGCTCCCCGCTCAGCAGGGAGTCTGCTTCCCCCTCTCCCTCTACCCCTCCCCACCACTTGTGCTCTCTCTCTGTCTCAAATAAATAAATAAATAAAATCTTTTTTTAAAAGTTCAGATACAGATTTTTCTTGGGTCAATAAAACCGGATTTTCTGATCTCAAGTTTAAGAAATTCAGTGTAATCGGTATATACATAAGGTAGCTTAGTGACATTCTCCAAAGCAGACACAATGTCCCAGAATTTTACACTCAAAATCTTGCAATTTTGCTGGAAATATCCAAATTAGCAATTATTCCTTCAAAAGTTCTGAAGTGCAGCCAGGCTGGAGCAGTTCTACACGTGGACCATTATGGATATATGGTGGGTATTATTATATATCTTGGTTACATATATCTAGTTAAGATGTGCCATCTTAAACTAAGTGTTAAATAGGTATGCATGCATAATATATACACATGCACACTGATGTGTGTGTATAGACATACACAAACACACACACACACTCACACAGAGAAGTATCTGGGTGATTGGCAATAGGAAATGTTAGAAGACAAAGGGATAAAGGGAGGAGAAGACACTGTGGAGAGCAGAGTGAGCCACGAAAGGAGACATGGTTTAGGAGTGGGAGGCATTTGAGTGACACAGTGACTTTGCTTGTCATTTGCCATGCATCATGAGTTATATATTATTTTATTCTATGTTTTCTTTTCTATCAGGAGTCCTTTTTCATTCAGGAAAGTGAGAAGAGTTCTAGAACTTAAAAAATAGAAATGGGAAAGAAGCACATGTAATATAGTTCTAAATGTTTTACAGTTTCCATATTTGAAAGCAAATTTTTTTAAAAAGATCATTTCTTTAGAGCTTGGGGAACTCTTCAAAAATATTTTTTGTCTTAAAAGCCTGTAAACCTAGATTTGGGGCAAGGTAAAGAAATGTATTTCTAGAGGCGAGGAAATTTGGAAATCTTTTTTTATAAGGGAAAGACACCAAAGCAAAGTCCCTCTCTATAGCACATAATGTATAAAGAAGATCCTTACGATCCCGAGGAAACCTCGAGGTCCATGTCCACTTCTAAGGTCATTTGGCAAGATTTAACTTTACAGAGCTATTGAGAGTTTCATTAAAAAATAAACTCTGGTGTATTAAAAATTTTAAGAGTTTATTTGAGCAAAAATCAATTTGAATCAGGCAGCATCCAATCTAGCAGATAGAATGGAGCTCTGAAGAGCTGTACAAAATGAAAGACTTTATAGCCAGAAGGGAGTGGGAACTAGGAAGTTATATTAGGCAAACAGGTGGGTTGGTTTTTGCAAGGTCGTGTTCCTTTAGGGGATGGCAGGGGTCTATTAGGCAGATTACCTAACTAGTGCTGATCAGGCAATTCCTGGTTGATTGGTGGTTTGAAATTCCATCTCTGGGAGAGATGAAACTGTACATACCTCAGTCCAAGTTTGGTCATGTGGTACTTAGCATAAGTGACTCAATTTGGGGCATATTGTCTTATTTTCAGCAGTAGTCATGTGTTTTATCCTCTCTTAGATAAAAGGGCATGAAGACTTAGTATCAAACAGGAAGCCAGATGTTAGGGTTTCTTATGCTGATTTTAACTCTTAGCGATAATTAACTTACTTTTCAAAAACTTAGCGTGGACTTGGATTTTGACAGCTGGATAAGATTAGATACAGAAACAATTCCAAGATGTTGCAACTAATAAGCTTTTTAACAAAAGCATAAGACTTAAGAGGTTTGACAGCTGATATAGACCCTTAAGAAGTTTTATTAGTGACAATTAAGTCAGATGTAGTTAATTTTGTAGTGAACAAATACTTTTTGTTCCAAATTTATAAAAGGATTTTTTTTTTAACTAAAAATTCCTAAGACAGTCTACATTTCTTTTTGCCTCTGTGTGGGAGGACAGTATGTTTTTCAGGTAGAGAAATCAGTCATCATCATTGGAGATACAAAAATCTCACGCATGGAGAGAATAAAACTCTGCAAATTAGAAAACCCACAGAATCATCTTAATCACATAGCCATCTCCCTGAGAAGATAGGATTTAGCTATCATCAGAGTGAGTAGACATATGAAGGATCACATATTTATGTTAACCTATATGGAGTTTCTCCATTGTGGAGGTTGCCTGCAAGTCTGTCAACATTTATGTCCATTTGGTAGCCCACTAAATCCTGTCTTCCAGATACAGCAGCTGGTATTTTAGTGAGTATCCCTAGGAGATACAGGGCAAACAATCGGATTACTTTGCTCAGTAATTGCAAAGGAAATGACTGGGACAGTAGCATTTCAAAAGAAAATGCTAAGAATACTCAGCCATAATAGTAAATTTCCCAACATTTAAAAATGTGTGTCTCAATGAAATGAATAGGTTCCTGTCTGAAGTTCTTTCTCTAAAAAAGGCACCTCTATCGAAAGAATGTTTGTCAACAGGATTAACTTTAACTCAACTTTCCTGCTTTTTTAATAGCTGAAGAAGGGCATAGTAAGTGTTATGGAAACGATGTGGATTCTAATAGACTTGCTTCTGAAACCTGAATCCACCATTTATTAGCTCTGCACATTGGACATTTAGTTCACTTCTTTGAACTTCAGTTTCCTCTCAAGAAAATTGGAATAATAATAAATACCTACCATGGTCTCAGGGAATATTATGTGAGGAGATTACCATAAAAAGTTCAGCATCCTAACTGACTTAGAGAACTTTCCTTTACCCTTACAGGTCATTGACCCTGTATAACTTACCTACCGCAAAAGTTAAGCATTTTAAAAAATATTTTATAGAATAACAAGATAAATACATAAAACAAATCTACTGAGCCATCTTTTCTGTGTTTTATCACCTGAACACTATGATAAAAAAAAGTCTAGCATTCTGCTTTCAAATTAAGGAAACTGAGGCCTTTTAATGTTTAAAAATAAGTGCTGTGAAATGTGTAAGCCTGATGATTCACAGACATGTACCCTGGGGCAAATAATACATTATATGTTAATAAAAAAATAAAAAAAAATGAACCTGTAAAAAAAAAACAAAACTATCCCCAAGTGCCCATAGATAGTAAGGTCTCATATCCTTCAGCTGAGGGCCATTTGTCCTGCATTTTACCGTGTTTTATCTTTATCTCACTTTATCTTTATCTCACAAATAGTCTGTCTTGATGAATGAGGTCAAAAATAGCCATCTTGTGGAGAATAATCTCCATGTGTATTTGCAAAGCAAAAGAGAAACTGGTTACATATGGCTCTAGAATCTTTATTTTGAAGATTTATTTATTTATTTGAAAGGAAAAAAGAGAGAAAGAGAGAGAGCAAGTGCGGGGTGGAGGAGCAGAGGGAGAAGGGGAAAGAATCCAAGCAGACTCTGTGATGAGCATGGAGCCTTCTACAAACATTAATACAGTGACAAATAATGTGATTTTCTTTTATTTATATTTTTTTATTATTACTGCCATGCTTTGGGATAGATTTTGGAGTCAAATCCCAGTGTCATGTCTGTCGTTGATAGGATTTAAGGTAGACATTTATCTTCATGAGCCTGTTTATTTATAAAATGGAGCAAATAATGTGTCTTTATAGGGTTGTTATAAGAACTGAATTATATATATATAATATATAACATATATTATATATGTTATATATTATATATGTTATTATATTATATATTATATATTTATATGTTATAATATATTATATATTATATTTTTAACTAAAAATTATATAATATATATAAAACTAAACTAAAAACTAAAACTATAAAACTAAAAATTATATAATATATATAATATATAATATATATAATGTTATATATAATATATATATAATATATAATATGTTATATATAAAGAGAGAGAGAGGTAACTCAGCATAGTGTTTGGATAGAATGGATATACACACACCCATGCATAATTTTACTGGGCACTCAAAACAGTCTTTAGATATTATTCATCAATGAAACATCTGTTACAAGCAAATAGATAACAAATGACAATTATTATAGTTCCAAAGAAAAATAAGAAGTGTTTCCTACCCTCTTTACAATAATCTGCATAATTACATTGCTGTCACTGTATGTGACCCCATATGTAGGATGAGCATTTCAGTTCAGTATTCTGTGCCTCTAATTGAGGAATTCTTGATTTTAAAGGTTAAAAGATCTATGTGGATCATGTAGCGAACAATGAATACTATCATCTTGAGTGAGATGCAAATTAAAGGGTGAAATTGGGAAGGAGAATTAATAATGGCTAATACATAAGCTTAGCTGGCATAAGGCATACTCTGTGCCATTTCCTGTTCTGCGTACTGAGTGCATTTTTTATAAGAGAGAGAGGGAGAGTATGCATGAGTTGGTGGGGGAAGGAAGGGATGGGGGGGAGAGAGAGAGAGAGAAAGAGAATCTTAAGCGGGTCCCAGGCCCAGCATGGATTCAGAGGTGGGGCTCAATCTCAGGACCCTGAGATCATGATCTGAAGTGAAATTGAGTCCAGTGCAAAACCAACTGAGCCACCCAGGCGCCTCAGTGAGTACTTTACTTCCATTAAGTTATTTAAGTATTCAGTACTTACACAACCCTCTGAGTAAGCTTTCATTAAAAAAATAATAATTTTACATACATAGAAATGAAGTCAGAGAGAATTGTAAAACTAGTCTGAGATGATGCAGCTCGTAGGAAGCCCAGTCAGGATTCAAAGCCAAAGTGTTTGATTCCAGAGACAGCTGGTAACTACTACACTAACTTGCCTTTCCAATGACAAAGCATTCTTGCATCAATTACTCATAATAATATCAAAGTATGCATTTATATCATTAAAACTACTGAAGGTTAGATCTTTTAAAATAATTGAATCTGACTTTATTAATCTCTTAATTATCTTTTTTTAATTAAAGTTATTTTGATGATGTTTTCTACTATTTTTTATTATAGAAGGATTTTCTCAGAAGCTTATTTTGCAGAAATTATTTTTCTGGAATGAAACACACCAGGTAATGTCTTCATTCTTTCACTTGATCTCAGAGAGGGAGAAACTCTTGTGGCCTGAAAGCCTCAGGAAGAGAAGAGGCAGATTCTCAAAGGCCATTTAACTGACTAAGAGACACCCTCTGGCAAGCACATAGACCTTTCAACCTCTCCTTCCTCTTAAACCCCCTGGAGATGGTAGAAAGAGATGATTTGGGGCCTGAGAGGAAGATAATCTAGGTTGTTCATTTTGTGCTGGAAGCATTTCTTCAAAGTTGAGCTGAATAATGAAATGAGGTTGCAAGCAGAATGTAGTCTCTGGACATTGACTTTGATGATAATGTTAATAATTTAAGTGTTGTAAGGGTCTGAGTCTGATGTTAAATAATAGAGGTTCTTTTTGGCCTACATTTTTTTTTCTCCTTGTAATTTCTTATTTGCTAGGGAGCGAACACAATTTAGTAGGAAAAATTAACCTTGTGAACTTGTAATAGATAGCACTGTAAACATTTAACTAGAAACTTCCTTCTCAGTAATTTTTTTTTGAGTTATAAAATAGTTTTATGTGAATCACTACATGATTCTAATAGATTTTAGAGTCAGATGGAGTTGATACTGGAGAATACCGTATTTTGATTCATCTCTTGACATTCTTCTTCATACCTCTTGATGCCTACAATATATGTTGGATATTTTACAGGCTGTCTCAAAGGCAACGTGTCCAAAAGAGAACTTGGACCTCCTTTCCCACTCGAAGTCCCCTCTTCCCTGGTCTTCCCCCTCACAATTAATGGCACCACAATTCACTTAGTAATTCTTGCCCAAAACTATGGAGTCATCCTTGATTCCTCCCTTTCTCTCCAATGTCAATTCCAATCCATCAGCAAGTTTTCTCATCTCCATGACCTCTTTGACATCTCCTTACCACTACCTTCATTGTTGCTGTGGTCTATGTCACACCTCTCTCTTGTGGCTGATGATACCGGGCTTCTATAGACTCCCTGGTGTCACTTTTACTCCTCAGTTTGACACCAAGAGTAATGACTTTTTTTAAGGAATAAATTACATCACCTTACTCACCCGGATTAAACCCCTCAGAAGGGGGAAAAGATGGCAGAGGATTAGCAGACCCAATTTCAACGGGTCCCTCCAATTGAGCTGGATAGCTACTAGACCATTCTGAGCACCCATGAAATCAGCCTGAGATGTAAGAAGATATATCTGGATCTCTACAGACAGAATATCTCTGGTGGTTGGTCTTGAGGTACAAAGCAGGGAGCTGTGATTCTGTGGGCAGATATCAGCAGATAAATGATAGGGGGAGGGAGTCTCCAGGATCCTGTGCTCCTGGAGCACAAAAGCCTTCCACACTGGGCACCAGGCACAAATTTGCAGACCAGTAGAGGCGGGGAAAGGACTTTAGGGCAGTCCCTCAGACTGAAACATGGAGCTGCAGGGGTACACATGTGAACTGACTTCAAATTGACTTCAGAGTAACAATTATCAAGGTGGTGAGTAGGCTTCAGAAAAATATTAACAACAATATAAACTCTCTAAGGGCAGAAATGAGATCTGATCAGGCCGAACTTAAAAATGCAATGAATGAAATGTCCAGTCTAAACTGGGTACTCTGACTGCCAGGGTAAATGAGGAAGAAGAATGAATTAGTGAGAGAGAGGATAAAATGACAGAAAAGAAGGAAATTGAGATGGCATGGGAAAAACAAAATTAAAACCCAAGGAATCAAACAGAGAGATTAGTGACTCAAAGAAATGTTCCAATATCAGAATTACTGGGATCCCTGAGGGAGTGGAGAGAGAGAGGTCTAGAAGATGTATTTCACCAAATCATAGCTAGAACTTCCTTAATCTGGGGAAAGAAACAAGCATTTGTGTCCAAGAGGTAGAGAGGACCCCTCCCAAGATCAATGAGAACAGACTGATACCATGACATATTTGCAAATCTTAGATCCAAGGAAACAATCTTGAAAGCAGCAAGGGGGAGGAGATTTCTTATGTTCAGAGGGAGGACATCAGAATAACGTCAGACCTGTCCACAGAGACCTGGCAAGCCAGAAAGGGATGGAAAGATATATTCAGGAAATTAAATGAGAAGAACATGCAGCCAAGGATACTTTATCCAGCAAGGCTGTCATTCAGAATAGATGGAGTGATAAGGAGCTTCCAGGACTGGCAGAAGCTAAAAGAATATGTGATCACCAAGCCAGCCCTGCAAGAAATATTAAGGGGGGTTCTATAAAAGGAGAAAGACCCCAAGAGTGATAGAGATAAGAAATTTACAGACACAATTTATAGAAAGAAGGACTTCACAAGCAACATGATGACAATAAAATCATATCTTTCAATAACCATTCTCAATGTGAATGGCCTAAATGCTCCCATGAAATGACATAGGATTGTAGATCGGATAAAAAGACATGACCCATCCATATGCTGTCTACAAGAGACTCATTTTGAACTTAAAGATAATCTGGACTGAAAGTGAAGGGTTGGAGAACCATTTTTCATGCTGATGAACCTCAAAAGAAAGATGGGGTGGCAATTCTCATATAAGACAAATTAGATTTTATGCTAAAGACTGTAGTTAGAGATACAGAAGGATATGATATTATGCTAAATGGGTCTATCCAACAAGAGGATCTAACAGTTGTAAGTACCTATGCCCTCGACATGGGAGCAGCCAACTACATATGCCAATTGTTTACCAAAATAAAGAGACATATTTATAATAATATGCTAATAGTAGGAGACCTCAACACTCCACACTCAACAATAGACAGATCATCTAAGTAGAAAATCAACAAAGAAACAAGGGCTTTGAATGATACACTGGACCAGATGGACCTCATAGATATATACAGAATATTCCACCCTAAAACACTAGAATACTCATTCTTCTCAAATGCATGTGGAACTTTCTCCAGAGTAGACCACATACTGGGTCACAAATAAGGTCTCAACTAATACCAAAAGACAGATTATTTCCTGCATGTTCTTGGACCATAATGCTTTGAAACTAGAACTTAATCACAAGAAAAAAAAATTGGGAGAAATTCACACTTGGAAGCTAAAGACCATCCTGCTTAAGAATGTTTGGGTTGACTAGGAAATCAAATAAGAACTTAAACAATTCATCAAAACAAATGAGAACAAAAATACTTTCGTCCAAAACCTATGGGATACTGCAAAGGTGATCCTGAAGGGAAAATACATAGTCATC
Source organism: Nasua narica (assembly GCA_028533885.1). NCBI lineage: Eukaryota > Metazoa > Chordata > Mammalia > Carnivora > Procyonidae > Nasua > Nasua narica. Next base: position 80,653,850 of record CM052798.1, on the reverse strand, counting down.
TAAGCCTCACTCAAAAAAATAGAAGAATCCTGAATACAGAAATTAACTTTACACCTTAAAGAACTTGAGAAAGAACAAGTAAAGGCTAAGCCACATGTAAGAAGAGAAATAATTAAGATTAGAGTAGAGATCAATGAATTAGAAACCAGAAATACAGTACAGCAGATCAACGAAACAAGAAACTGGTTCTTTGAAAGAATTAGTAAGCTTGATAAACCACTGGCCAGACTTATCCAAAAGAAAAGAGAAAGGACCGAAATTAATAAAATTATGAATGAAAGGGGAGAGATCACAACTAACACCAAGGAAATAGAAACAATTATTAGAATTATCAACAACTATATGCTAATAAATTAACGCATTCCTGGAAACCTATAAACTACCAAGACTGAAACAAGAAGAAATTAGCAACCTGACCAATAACCAATAGACCAATAACCAGTAATGAGATTGAAGCAATAATCAAAAGCTTCCCAAAAAACAAGAGTCCAGGACCTGATGGATTCCCTGGGGATTTCTACCAAACAATCAAAGAAGAAGAAATAACACCTATTCTCTTGAAGCTGTTTCAAAGAATAGAAACAGAAGGAACTTCCAGACTCATTTTATGAGGCCAGCATCACCTTGATCCCAACCAGACAAAGGCCCCATCAAAAAGGAGAATTACAGACCAATATCCCTGATGAATATGGATGCAAAATTACCAGTAAGATCCTAGCTAATAGGATTCACCAGTACATTAAAAGGATTATCCACCATAACCAGGTGGGATTTATCCCTGGGATGCAAGGGTGGTTCAACATCCGCAAGTCAATCAATGTGATAGGACACATAAATAAGAGAAGAGAAAAGAACCACGCAGTCCTCTCAATTGATGCAGAAAAAGCATTTGACAAAATACAGCATCCTTTCCTGATTAAAATTCTTCAGTGTGTGTGGATAGAGGGAACATTCCTCAATTTCAAAAATCCATATATGAAAAGCCCACAGTGAATATCATTCTCAATGGGGAAAATCTGAGAGCCTTCCCCTTAAGATCAGGAACGGGACAAGGATGCCTACTCTTGCCACTATAGTTCAACACAGTACTAGAAGTCCTAGCAACAGCAATCAGACAACAAAAAGAAATAAAAGGTTTTCAAAAGAAGTCAAACTCTCTCTCTTTGCAGATGACATGATACTTTATGTGGAAAACCCAAAAGACTCCACCCCCAAATTACTAGAACTCATATAGCAATTCAGTAATGTGGCAGGATACAAAATCAATGCACAGAAATCAGTTGCTTTCTATACACTAACAATGTAACTGTAAAAAGAGAAATTAGGGAATCAATTCCATTTACAATAGCACCAATAACCTTAAGATACCTTGGAATAAACTTAACCCAAGAGGTAAAGGATCTACACTCTAGAAACTACAGAACACTTATGAAAGAAATTGAAGAAGACACAAAAAGATGGAGAAACATTCCATGCTCATGGATTAGAAAAATAAACATTGTTAAAATGCCTGTGCTGCCCAAAGCAATCTATACTTTCATCACCATCCTGATCAAAATACCACTGGCATTTTTCAAAGTGCTGGAACAAACAATCCTAAAATTGTATGGAACCAGAAAAGACCCCAAATCACCCAGAAAATGCTGAAAAAGAAAAACAAAGCTTGGGCATCATGTTGCCTGACTTCAAGCTTTACTACAAAGCTATGATCACCAAGACAGCATGGTACTGGCACAAAAACAGACACATAGACCAGTGGAACACAATAGAGAGCCCAGATATGGACCCACAACTCTATGGTCAAATAATCTTCAGCAAAGCAGGAAAAAATATCCAGTGGAAAAAAGACAGTCTCTTCAATAAATGGTGCTGGGAAAATTGGACAGCTATGTAAAGAAGAATGAAACTTGACCATTCACTCACACCAGACACAAAGATAAACTTTAAATGGATGAAAGGCCTCAGTGTGAGTCAGGAATCCATCAATATCCTAGAGGAAAACATAGGCAGTAACCTCTTCAACATCGGCCACAGCAACTTCTTTCAAAACACATCTCCAAAGGCAAGGGAAATGAAAGTGAAAATGAACTTTTGGGATTTCATCAAGATAAAAAGCTTCTGCACAGCAAAAGAAACAGTGAACAAAACAAAGAGACAACCCACGGAATGGGAGAAGATATTTGTAAATGACACTACAGATAAAGGGCTGGTATCTAAGATCTATAAAGAACTCCTCAAACTCAACACCCAAAAAACAAATAATCAAGTCAAAAAATGGGCAGAAGACATGAACAGACACTTCTCCAAAGAAGACATACAAATGGCTAAGAGACAATGCAAGAATTTTCATCATCATTAGCCATCAGGGAAATTCAAATCAAAACCATATTGAGATAACACCTTACAATAGTTAGAATGGCAAAAATTGACAAGATAAGAAACAACAAATGTTGAAGACGTTGTGGAGAAAGGGGAACCTCTTACAGTGTTGGTGGGAATGCAAGTTAGTAGAGCTACTTTGGAAAACAGTGTGGAAGTTCCTCAAAAAGTTACAAATAGAGCTTCCTATGACTCAGTCATTGGACTACTGGGTATTTACCCCAAAGATACAGATGCAGTGAAAAGAAGGGCCATATACATCCCAATGTAAAAAATAGCAGCAATGTCCACAATAGCCAAACTGTGGAAGGAGCTGAGATGCCCTTCAACAGACAAATGGATAAAGAAGATGTGGTCCAGGGGCACCTGGGTGGCTCAGTCATTAAACATCTGCCTTGGCTCAGGTCATGATCACAGGTTTCTGGGATCGAGCCCCACATCTGGCTCCCTGCTCCCTGGAAAACCTGCTTCTCCCTTTCCCACTCCCCCAACTTGTGTTCCCTCTCTTGCTGTGTCTCTCTCCATCAAATAAGTAAATAAAATCTTAAAAAAAAATGTAGTCTGTATATACAATAGAATATTACTCAGCCATCAGAAAGGATAAATACTCAACATTTGCATCAATATGGACGGTATTAGAGGAGATTATGCTAAGTGAAATAAGTCAAACAGAGAAAGATAATTATCATACAGTTTCACTTATTTGTGGAACATAAGGGATAGCATGGAAGACATTAGGAGAAGGAAGGGAAAAATGAAGGGGGGGAAATCAGAGTGGGAGATAAACCATGAGAGACTATGGACTCTGGGAATCAAACTGAGGGTTTTAGAGGGGAGGCGAATGGGGGGAATGAGTTAGCCTGGTGATGAGTATTAAGGAAGACATATATTGCATGAAGCACTGGCTGTTATACGTAAACAATGAATCATGGAACACTACATCAAAAACTAATGATGTACTGTATGGTAACTACATAACATAACAAAAAAAATTATAAAAATTGGCCACCATTATCTCCCATCTCATTTGTTCTCTAAATACCATTCCTCATGGGGCACCTGGGTGGCTCAGTTAGTTAAGCGTCTGCCTTCAGCTCAGGTCATGATCCCAGGGACCTGGGATTGAGCCCCGTGTTGGGCTCTCTGCTCAACAGGGAATCTGCTTCTCCTTCTGCTCCTCCCCCTGCTCGTGCTCGCTCTCTCTCTCTCAAATACATAAATAAAAATCTTAAAAAAATATAAGTACCTTTTTCCATCTAAAGCAGTCTAATTTCCCCTCCCTTTGAATCTGGGTGGGCTTATGACTTCTTCAACCACTAAAGTGAAAGTGAGGCCATGTGACTTTTGAAGCCACATTGGAGAAAAACAGCAGCTTCTGCTTGGTTCTCTTTTACAGCTCATTGTCTGGACACTTCCTCTCCAAATCCAGCTGTAGTGCTGGGAGAGCCCATGTCACACAGAGAAGCCATAGGTAAGTGTGCTGCTCACCAGTCCTCAAGTCCTACCAGCCCAGGAGTCAGATGTATGAGGAAGAAGCCTCCAGATGATTCCAGCCTCTAGGTTTTGAGTCTTCTGTGATAAGACTCCAGAGGTTGTGGTGCAGAGATAAGCCATAGTTTGTATGTAGAGGTTCTGGAGTAGAGTGAAGATAGGAACTTCTCTTATCTCCAGAGCCCAGGTTATTTTTCTCAGGCTCTATAATATTATGCATTATGTTCATAACCCAAGAAGCAGGACTGAAGAATGGTGATGAGTGAGAACTCTGGCTGGTTCTGTATCCCAGTGTTATTACCTTATAGCGGTGTGACACTGAACACCAGTTCTTTACCTCAGTTTCCTCAATGAAATGGGAATAATAATAATTTCAATACTTATCCTATTAACCCCATCTTCTCCTATCAATACCGATAGGCTTTTATGAAGATAGTATGAGATAGTATAATCATAGTACTCAGAAGAGTTCCTGAAATATATTTCATACGACTGAGTATTAGGTTTTTATCTATTATTACTATAGTTTTTTCTCTGTCTTCTCTTTTACTTCTCAGCCAACTCTACTTTTATCTCTTCTCTTTCTTATCTTTCAGTTATATTTTCAAACAAATTAAATATCATGAGTTTCAATGAGGCCAACATGCAAATTCTTTATACAATTTATTTGTTTTCTTTTTGTAAGGAATATATTTTTCTTATTTTAAATTCTGAGTTCTGATTCTTTACTTTGGTGAATCTTAACGTGGGGATTCCCTACTAAATGGTAAAAATTCTACTCAGCCCAGTATCTGTCCCAGAAAAAGAGTGAGGTCATTCATTGATAACTTCAGCGTGTACACGTAATGGGTAAAAGCATAACCTCAGTTTTCTTATTTGTAGAATAGGAGTCTTAAACTTTCTTCATAGTGTTTTTCTTAGAAATACATATTATGGTCTATATAAAGTGCTAAATGCAATGCCTTGCATTTAAAAATAAATCAATAAATATTAGGTCTTATCATTCACCTACGAACCCCCTTTAAATTTTAGGTTTGACGTCTAGTTATTATGGTAATAATCTAGTATCATAAGGATGGTGAAAAAAGTCCTAACTTCTTGGAGGATTCTAGCAGACAGAATTTTTTTCTTCAAGATTTCTGCTCTGTTAGGCAGACCTTGTTCAAGTCTCATGAAACGACTGGTGTCCTTCCAGATATTCTTCAGCTTCAATAATGAAAACCACACATTTTAGAACAAGCTCCTAGACTATCACTGCAGGCCCTTTGCTTGCTAAGGTTACCAGAATTCCAAGAGGTGTTTTTCCGTCTTCCGATTCATATTGAGTAGAGCTATTCATATAGCTATTCATACAGCATATCTACAGGAGCATCCTTATAGATAAAATTATTTTCACATCCAGACTAGATAAGACCATAACTGGGAAAGGAGGTGAAAAAGTAATTCCAACTCAAGCAGAAGGAATGATGAAGGTAAAGCATGGAAGTATCAGAGTCCTCAAGATGAGAGGGGGAAGATGAACCCAGCCATTAAAAAGACAGGAAGCTGAGCAGAAGGGACTCTGCACCAAGCTTGTGAAGTTTATAGAACAGGAAAATTGGAAGGTGGAAACCACCAACTCACACCTGTCTTGACTTGTCAATAATCCGTGGATGACATAGGAGACTTCGACGTTGCTAGTTCCATAAAGCTGTGAATGTGGGACCTGCACTTCGGTATGAGAGTGGAAAAATTCACAGCACGACGAAAAGTGGATTTAAGTAATGACAGGCTGGCATTGTTCTATAGTCCTGAGCAGTGATAGATACAGATTCCTGTTCCACCAGTACTTTCTTCTTTTTTAAATGATATAATTGGTGAGGAAGAGTAGCATTATGGCCCAGTGACAACCAATCAGGAGGGTTTATATTTATATATTCATATTATATATAGTTGCAAAGTTATGGAAGAGTTAGTATGATGACACCATTTCCAACACTTTTGTATCCAGTATATTCTAGATTTCCTGCCAGAGCATATTGTTCAAGGCATATTAAAAATAATATTTGCTTTTTAAAATAATAATAATGATAATTTATACTCTCTAAAGTCAGATTCTGATGCCTTGGTTGATACACCATTAATGATTTAAAACTATTTTAAGAAATAAAATAATGCAGGAAGCAGAAGGTTATAAAATTGCAAGTAATGATATACAATCATATATATTATAGGTAATATATATAACTATATGTTACAGTTTAACAATAGGTCCACAGAAAATAAGTAATTTTAAAGATTACATTCTTTGGTCTAATCGATTTTTTTAAAGCTGAGAATATAATACATTATTGAAAAATTAAAGCATATGGAACAAATATTATATCTCAAGTAATATAAAAATCAAGGAGCAATATGAGGAAATTTTTTAAAGTGGTTAAATACTTTGTTGTAAAAACCTTAGCCTTTTAAAACCTACTATGAGGATTCCTAAGATAGGATATCTTTTTATTATTGCTTTTGATTGCTTGATGGCCAGTAATAATGCTTCATCACTGATAGAAAAGGAGATAAGAAAATTGTTTTTGAGATTGCTATTTGAGTGGAATGTTCAGTGAAATAAAAAGTTCTTGATAGATACCTATAAGATAGAGATTATTTCCACAGAATGCACTGCATATTTTAAATCACATATAATTGCCGCCATGAAGACAAAATACACTTTAACATTAACACACGCTTTTAAAAATGCATGTTTGTAACATATATTCTGAGTTTAGATTTCTTAAATAGGAATGATAATTTAAGAAAAGGAGCAGTCATTGTAGTCATTGCTAATAATAGTCATTGTCTACATAAGGAGTTTATTTCAAATTTAAAATGACATGCAACTCCTTAACTGTTTTTTTTCCCCCCCATATCATTGTCTCTGTCCTTTTTGGAAGAAAATATGACTGACAGGTGCCGGACAGAGAAAACAGCCCATTCAAATATAAACTCTGCTGTCTGTATTTGGCCCAAGATCATGGTTGCAACCAGATAACATGACAGGAGCAACAATTTTCTGCTTTCACGGATTGTTTCCAGCTATGATCATAAAAGGACCACTGATCACAGAAAAATCCTTTTGCATTATCTTCATTCAACTATCCATCAGTCTATTAATCCATCCATTATTATTTCGGCAAATCTGTATTAAACATTTACTACAGGTAAGGCGGGCCACAGTTCCAGGGGACACTGAGTTTGAATAGTTTAGAAATCAACTAATATTTTTCTAAATTATCTGCTATTACTACTAATGGTCAATTCACATATTTATACAAATTTGGATGTGTTCTATCCAGGTACATAGAGGAAATACTGGTTTAATGAACATGAAACATTATCCTCAGCTTTCTATTTTTGGCTTGTCTGTAACTGAAGAGGTAATTCTTGCTTTGCTTGTTTGTTTTCAGTACAGAGTCTCCTGTATTTTATTTAATTTGTTATCATTCTCTCCTAGAATTCAGTATTTTCTTTTAGCTTCTTGAATACAGTAAGCAGTTGAATGTGTCCATGTCGGGAGGCTCCGGTGGTTTATTTCTGTTTGTTGTTTCTTCTCGCGTCTGGTTCAAATACTTTTGCCAAAATGGGTTTTACTTTGTTCTTCTAGTTACTCTCTAATCATATCTGCACACTGTATTTGTAAAATTGTTTGTAGAAATAATTTGAGAGTATTTCCAAATTTTGCTCCTGCCAGATACTTAGGGGCAGTATCAATCTGGGATCACCTTAATAAAACTTTAGGACTTGAGCTCTGAGAGGCAGTCCCTGCAAAGAATGATCTACTTTCGGTTTACTTTATTGTGAGGGTGCTTCTCTTTCAGGTCTCAATCCAAATAAAGAGAGTTTTAGCAGGATCTCACCTTTCCAGTCCCTGATCCCAGCATCCTGGACACTTTAGGTTGGTCAAAACACTACTTAGTCTTTCTTCTATGAAGCCATCCTTTCTAGAGTCAGCAAATGTCTTTGGAGGAAGAAAAAAGCCCCAAAGTTGGACATACCTCCATGGGCCTCTCCTCTACTGGAATCTGATCCACGTATTTTCCATTATTATGTCAGCTCTCTGAGACCTTTACACAGAATTTTTTTCCAAGTTGCCCTCACTGGGAAAGCCAAGAAAAATTCTCTAACCTATAATTATTTAAAGCAGAAGCCATTTGTATGTTTTTAAAAATAACTTAATTTGAACTAATATTCAGATTTCACTACATTCTAAAAAGGATTTAAAAACAACTGAAGTGAAATGATTTGGGAGAGTGATTTACACAAATTAATTGTAAAGAAAATGCATCAGAAATATATTTTTAAATTGGTTCATATAAACATGTTCCAAATATAGTCAGTCGGACATCTGTGTGTGGGGAAACCCATAGGGAAAGGAGAAAACAAAATAAATAAAACAATTTAATATAACAACAATAACAACAAACAATGAGGAAAGACTTGGCATAGAAAAGAATCATGCGGGCCCTGGGATATGAGAATTGTATCTGAGGACAGATTCTCCTAGGCATAAACCTACAATGATCAAGAACATACTAAGGTTTCAAGGTGAACACTAAAAAAAGTGGTCTGGCATGCAGGTACTTTACAACAGGCATAAATGGAAGAGAAGGATAGAGAGAAGGGTGGTGTCCAGAAGGCTGGTGAATATTTCTGAAGCTCAGCTGGTTCAGGTCTAGATACACTGGAGCTCAGATTATACTCAGAGGCAAAGTCACCCCTCAAAAAGGAGGAAAGCTAGCAAAATGTAGGCAAGAACTTGCTTCTCATATTTGCAAAGTGGATAAGGAAATTGCAATTACATCATGAGCTGGGAAGGAAATCCAACTATAGGTACAAGAAAAGCATGTATGAAGAAAGGAGAATGCATTTTGATAAATAAGCAGGTCACTTGGGGTAATGGTCCAGATATCCTGGATACTAGACTTCAAATTCCTACCTCCTAATGTTCTGAATATTCTTTCAGGATGGTATCCTTAACTGAAGATGAGCAAAGTGGGTTGGCGGGAGAGGGGCAGGGTAGCAAAATCATATCTCCTGATTCCATAAATTAAACACACACACACACACACACACACACACACACACACACATTAGTTAAGAAATGACATTCATCCTTCCATCTACTGTCTATATCGTTTTTAAAAATTGTGTTTACAAAAAAAAATTGTGTTTACACTTTTCAAAATGTCTATTATGTATTTTATCCTCATATTCCATGAACTATGTGCAATAAATGCTTTCTGTGATATCAGAATCAGCAGAAATTAAATCTCAGCTACCTTATTTGTTTTTAAATAAGAAAATGGCAGAAAAAAAATCCTTCAAAAAGAGAATAAACACTTCAAAAATAGATTTATTTCAATCTGACAAGAGATGCTGGATATTTCTCTTGAAAAGTTCCATTGAAGGATTGATAATGAATATAATTTGAAACCCAAGTCACAGTCATGTGACTCCCTGCTCCAATGATGGTGGTGTGAATGAATATTCATGACTAGTTTTGCTAGCACAGATAAAACTCATATGACCTTATGACAGAAATATTTACTCTCCCCTTATATATATGTCAGTATAAAATAAACTACTGTCATTTCAAAATGAAAGGTGAAATTAAGTAGCTTCTAATTAGTTAGCTAAAAGTTCACATCTAGTACTTGCGTCCCGATATTTAAGCCTGGTTTGACTCAAGTCTTTAATCACCAAATTTCCAGATCTTTATTTACCTTTCACTCACTGTTTTGAGGTTATAACTCATGCAAAATTCTCTTAAATTAGATATCCTCTTCAGCAACTTTTCTAGATTCCCATGGTAAATTTACTTTTGTCTTGAAGAGACTCAATCAGAAAACATTCCAGTTTTACCTTATTTAGTGAACATTTTGTAAATCTAATGCTTTTGCTTTCTCTTCTTTGACCCAAGGATACTGAATCTTGTCTACTATTTGGAGATTCAGACCTTTGCTAGAAGCAGGAGGGAGAAAACTCAAATTTGGATTCATATTAAATTTTTTCAAATACACTTCCTCCAAAGATATTCTCAAATGATACCTTTTCCCTCCAAGTTCTCTAAACCTTGGAACTAATGTCTGTTTATTTGGATCTACAGGCAATGGAATGAAATGGCGACTCAGATTTATTGAAAACCTACCATATATATGTCAGGCTTTGAGTTAAGCTGTGGATGGAAATTCTTTTTTTTTTTTTTAACATTTTTTTTAAAGATTTTTATTTATTTATTAGAGAGCGAGAGACTGACAATGAGAGGGGAGAAAGTCAGAGGGAGAATCAGACTTCCCGCAGAGCCGGGAGTCCAATATGGGACTTGATCCCGGGACTCCGGGATCATGACCTGAGCCAAAGGCAGTTGTTTAACCAACTGAGCCACCCAGGCGCCCGTGGATGGAAATTCTTAAAAAAATCTTCATAACGGTTTCAGGATATAGTACTATCTCCTGTATTTTATATATAAAGAAACCAACATGCTTTAATTTATAAATCACTTAGAAGAAAACATAGGACATTTTTCTCCAAAGAGAATGGGCATGAAAATTTTTCCTTAAAAAGGCACAAAGAGCAGAAACAGTAAAGGAAAAGATTGAGACATTAGCATACAATAACCTAAATATAACTGGAGTGAACTAAATCATGACAAATTAAATTAAAAAGATAAATCACAGCTGAGAAGATATTTATAACATCTAAAATATATAAAAATATTAATATTGAGAATATCCAAGAAGGTTCTGCAAACTAATAATGAAGGGATAGTCATTCCAATAGAACGACAAATGAAGTCTTTGACTAGGCAATACACAGAGGAAGGAGACCAAATGGCAAGCAGACATGAAAATATGTTCAGTTTTACTAATAATTAAGCAACTACAACAGGGGTGCCTGGGTGGCTCAGTTGGTTAAGCATCTGCCTTCAATTCAGCTCATGATCTTGGGGTCCTGGGATGGAGCCCCATAGCGAGCTCCCTGCTCAGCAGGGAGCCTGCTTCTCCCTCTCCTTTTCCCCCTGCTTAGGCGCTTTCTCTGTCAAATAAATAAATAAAATATTTAAAAATACAACAAACAATAAAATAAAATATATTTTGTGCATATCGGATTGGTAAAGTTATCTTAAATTTGATAACAATATGTTGATAGTGCACTTTGAAGCATAATTTGGAAATATCAATTAAAGTTGATGCATATCCCAAATGATGTAGAAAAATAACTTCTAAGCATTTGTCATAGGAAAATTTTATTACATCTGTAGAAGATGTATATGGATGTCAACTGGAGCACTTTTTATTTATTTTAAAAAATATTTTATTTATTTATTTATTTCAGCGAGAGAGAGAGAGGACGAGAGGGGGGAGGGTCAGAGGGAGAAGCAGACTCCCTGCTGTGCAGGGAGTCCAATGCAGGAAGGAGCCTGATGTGGGACTCGATCTCAGAACCTGGGATCATGACCTGAGCTGAATGAAGGCAGACGCTTAATCCACTGAGCCACCCAGGCACCCATGGAGCACTTTTTATTACAAAAAACTAGAAATGATCTCAAAACTTATCACCAGTGGAACCAATGCACATTTATACATAAAAGGTAATTATTTACAATAAACATGAATTAATTAGATCTACAAGTTTAAATGTGAATGGATAAATGTGGAGAGGAAATTTGCAACTTAGTGTCATTTATAGAAATTTCAACCAGAGAGTGAACATACATACTTTATGGATGCAGAAACCACGCATGACAACTGAATTAGGTAAATGAATGCTAGCTGATGTAACACAGAAGTTCATTTACTGTTCCTTATAAAGCCCCAAATGGCACAAAGTCCCTGGATGATGACTCAGGAGAGAAATCTGAAATTGTTTTATGTTGCTAGTTGCTAATTACAATACTAGATACTTATATTTCATTTACTATATGCCAGACACTTTTTTACATACATTACATGTTTTAACTTATTTATTTTTCCCCAACACCTCTGAGAGGCAGGTACTATCATTAGGAAGCCCATTTTCTACATTAAAAAATGGAACCACCGAGAGATTAAAAGATTTGCACAAGTTCACGCAGTTAGTATGTTTTAGGCCTGGGATTTTTAATTTATGCAGTCCACCTACAATGTGCTCAACCATTAAGGTATCTTGCCTACTGCTAATATATTTACTATTATTCCTACTCTATCATAACAAATATAAAGATGGTATGTATACAAAAAATTAAAGTACAAGCCACAATCACCCTCACACAACCCTTGGATGTTTTTTTATAGGTTTATTGAAATTCTCCCTTCCCAACAGCAATAAAGATATGAAAAGCATAGAGATAAACTTGGCAAATGGTCAAAAAGAAAAAGACACAGAATAAAAAGGTATACTGAACAATTACATGCAGCTAAATGTTACTTTGCATTCAATTTAAATTAAAGGAAGGATAGACTTGTTGATGTCTTAGTTGTGATCAAACATTCAATATTATTAGATACCCAGGTTAAAGAAAACATAAGATAAAAAGTTTTATTCATTATTCTGGCTTGGTTAGCCCCTTTTTCTCCTAAGAGGGACATTTTAATGGTTTAGGATTTGCTGAGAAGTAACTAAAACTTTGAATAAAATGCAATCACAGAGAAGAAAAACGTGGGCCACGTAATTACAGCTAGTGAAACTTAAATTCCTTTGGATTTTGCCTCAGCAATTCTTTACCTTCTTTTTCTTCTTTTCCTTTGGCTGATTAGTTTTGCAGTCTGTGGTTTGTTTTCACTCATTAAATACTCTCCATATATTTCTGAGAGTCAGTTAAGTTTTTCACCGGTCTATAAAGTAACTTATTTCTCATATCGCGCTCTCTCTCTTCACAAGGACCTGGGTACAGATTTTGCAATTGTTTTGCATGATCTTTATAGGTATAAATTAAATCTGGCTTCCTATGGAAGATAACTATCAGGCCTCTCAAAGGAACATTTGCCTAGAATCTTCCTCTGACTCTGGCCTCAATAGAGAGCCATTGATTTAGGGATTACAGTATTTTGATTTGCCTTTTAGTAAGATGTAAGAACATTTCCAGGAATTACATTTACTCAAAATCGACAGGTTATTTTTTAAAAGCTGTTCCAAGAATGAATGAATGAATGAATGAATGAACCCCATATTTACTTACCTTGATTGGATTGTTTCCAGGTGAAGTATCCATAATGTGTAAAACCTTTAGACATTTTCCCACAATGATCTTCTGAGTCTTTCTCTCGCATCTGTGCAAAGAATATCATGACTTTACTTTTAGCCATTACTTTTGCAGAAGATAAATATTTTACTCAATAAATCATTTCTCTAAGGAATTAAACAACATATATAAACATTCTTCAGGAAGAACTGAAAACTCCTTACACCTTTGATTCAAGCTTTATTGCTTATTTACTTAGTCTGATGGGAATAAACCTTTTCTTTTATGCTTCAAAGAGAGAAAAAAAGATTTTTTAGCTTTCTTGGGAAGAAAGGAGTTTTTCTTCACAGTTGTGTAGAGAGAAGTTTGTGAGGGACAGAATGTTCTCTGAAGGCTGTCAGAGAGAGATCATAGAGATATCAGAGCCTGGGAAGGGATAGCTGAGTGTTTGCCAGGAAAGTGGTCTATTTGGGTACAAGTTTGAGAAGGGAAGTTATGAATTGGTTGCAGATAGAAGCTGGCAAGCAGGAGAAGCAGAATTAATTTATATTGACATTTCAGGTTATCCAAATACCACAACAAGACCATTAGCATTCTTTCGTGGCCATTGGGGAGGCAATGTCAGTGTGAAATTTTACTTAGGCTAATAATATTGATTTTTTTTTTTTGGTGTTCTTTAAAGTATGAGAGAAAGGAAAGATTACTTCTGCCATGGTTATATTCACAGACCACAGGAATTTGGGTACGAAGTTGATTTTTATTCCCTTTGTTTGATTTTTACATTATCACCATTTAAACATGCCTTTCAATTTCACCTGGTTTCAGTAACTTTACCTCATTTTCATGTTTCCCATCAGGGCTATTTTCTACTTTATGATTAAATATACACAGATTAATTTTTCAGCGAATATTTATTGAGTACTCATTATATGTCTGCACTACATTAGGCGCTGAGGATACAGAAATAAAATCTGTATCAGCCTTGAAGGAATTTATAATCCTCCTAGAGAGAAAAGGTAACAAGTGCTCAAAGGTAACAAGTGTGGTAAAGTGTTGTGAATATTTCAAAGAGCAACAGTCTATTTATGGCCTGATGGATTGGCACCCTCACTTCAGAAGGGGGGGCATTGAGTTGCACCCCGCAGGTGAGGAAGGTAAGAGGTGAGCTGCAGAGAAGGAAGTTAGTCATTGCTGTGTCCTCTGGGTCCAGATGCCAGAACGTTAGAGTCCCACAGCTCCTGGTGTCACATCTATGCCACCATGTGATGAAGCCAAAATAGCGTCCTTCTCTCCAGGGACCAGCGGAGACCATCTCAAGCTCACTGCTTACACATCCACTCAACCATTTCGTCTGTTCTCATGAAGGTTCCTACTGCTTTCTCAGAGTTTACTGGGGAGAGCAGATGCCCAGACCAGCCCTGCCCTCAGACACTCCTTAGAGAAGGCCGACCAGTATCTAATTCATAGTTCTTTTCTTCCCTTCCCCTTCCTGCTCTCAGAACAGAAACCATTACTTTTTGATAGCAATACCTTCCATTTATATCCTGATACCTCCTGGCCCTAAATTTAGAAAAATCTAAATACCTAAGTTTTTAAAACTGAAATCCATTTCTTGAGTTTCCTGCAGCAATAAATGCACTTGATTAAATAACTGGTGGATGGGAAAACATGAAACTTTGAGAATCATAATGGTTAATAATCCAGAAAATCATCCCCCTAGACATATTTTTGTGGGATGAAGGGGACTGAGGAAGGAGGCTGAGAATTGCCCTGGGTTATTGATATAAATTTCTCTATTGTTACACTAGGTAGAACAAAGGAAAGAAAAGTATAAACAAAGCACTTAGAAAGCATCAAAATATGGCATGTATGAGCAGGGAAAAGAGAAGGGGTGTCTCAGGAATGACTTCTCTCCCAGGAGAGGCTGCTTTTAACCTTATTATCCCATTCTACATATGAGAAAAACTGAGGGTCAGAACATGACTTCCTTAAAGATGGCAGTTTGTGTTTTCCCATCTAAAGATTATATACTTCATATAATATAAAAATTACTTTGCATTGTTGAGACAATGGTGGAACCTGATCTTTTCTAGTCAAAAACAGATATAGTCCAAGTTTTCACTATATGCTGTCCTGGACAGAGATTTAAGGGGCTGTCTGTGATAAAATATAAGCAGACTAACATTAGTCTGTCTGTGCCAGCCTAATTGTTTCCCCCCCAAATCCCCATTGGCTGTTCTGGAAAGAGGATCTTATTTAAATGCCACACAATATTTATCCAAACAAAGATCATAACTCTGCCAGGCAGAAATGAAAACTCTATTGTTTCCAGAGGCCCCAAGTGAGAGCTTTCCATGAGAAATTTCACTCTCTAATTACAGGTAATTTTATTATAATTTTGTTTAGATCATTGTGGTGTCAGATAAAGTTTCAATATTTGCTAAAATCAGTTTAAATGCACTGGCATAGCCGATGTTCCTGTGATGCATTTCCTTTTTAAAATCAGTGTTTGCTTTTCAGGGCTTATCTACAATAGTCACAGTCTTTATTTCACAAAGCCATTAAAGTAAAGGCATTTCAAAGGGAAGGCAGCTATAATAGCAGGGACCTAGATTTCATTATTAGCATAATTCATAATTATTTTCCAGTTCCAAACAAGCAAAAAAAAACCACATTTTTTTTACAGTTACTCCAGCCTTTCTGCCTCCTATAATAGAACATACTTAGCTCTATTATAACACTTGCCAGCTTGTGCTGTGATGTTTATTTACATCTTTGTTTCCCTCACCAGGCTGAGCGCTTCAAAGGCAAGAATTGAAGTCCCCCTAAGTGCCTCATGCAGTGTTGAACACATTGCTGGGGCTCAAGATAGATGTTTTAGATAAAATGGTGATACAGACATACATTAGAGGAAATCATGCATGTGTTTACTTAAAATACAACTGATTCCTTTTTTAAAAGATTTTATTTATTTATTTAGTTGAGGAAAAGACAGAGAGGGAGCATGCAGGAGAGGTGGGGGGAAGAGGGGAGGCAGAAGGGCAGAAGGAGAGGGAGAAGCAGGCTCCCTGCTCAGCAGGGAGGGCCAGAGAAGGGGCTCAATCCCAGGACCCTGGGATCGTGATCTGAGCCAAAGGCAGACACTTCACCAACTGAGCCACCCAGGTGCCCCTAAAACTGATTGCTTAAAGGTAGAATCAACTAAATTTTAAATTCTTCTAAATAGAAATTGGTACATCTGGGCTGATAAAATTTGAGTTGTTTCAACAAGAAATAATCTTGTTTCTTATAAGAAAGTTATTTATTTTCATATTTTCTGTGAATTGAATATTCATAGGAAATGAGAGATACTGAGAAACTCTATGTAGGTGAATTTCCTAGTGTTTATTTGGTAATTTCGAAAATCACTTATTTTTTAAAGAGAAGTCCTTCTGCTGGGAAAGTTTATCAAAATAGTGATTTAAAAACAATGCTCTGATCTAATTTTCATTGACTCAGTGAAGCCTTTTGAATTTTTACTCTACTATACATCTGTAACTATGCTAAATACTTACAGTAAAGAGATAAATGCTCCCTGCCCTCAAAGATCTCCTAGTCTAGCTTATGAAACTTGGCATACAACAAATATAAAAGATGAGAGGGTGAATATTAAAATAGAAATAGAAATGCAGTTCTATGAGAGCATAGCAGTCTGGTGAACATTGTGATAGAGAAGGATATAGGACCAGAAAAAACTTCACAAAAAGTTCAAGTTTAATGTTATCATCAGCTTCCCAGAGAGTTTAATACTCCACCTGGCCTTAGGTTAGTAAATAATAGCCTCAGTGTTTGACCGTAGGCAAGTTTGGCTCCAAAGTCCATTCTCTTTATACTCTGCTTGTCCCACCATTCCCCAACCCCACAGCAGAATGACCCTTTCAAAGCTAATCCCATTTCATATACAGTTTGTACAGTGTGGATGGTTTCTTTATGTGATATATTTTCTGCATCATTTCCTATATTTTCCCTGTTTGGGCAACTCCATGAGCATGGGGCACTGTAGACCTGATGAAATGACAGAAACATGATGACGAATGATAAGCACATAGTATTTCCTGATAAAAGGAGATGTTAACCACACATATGTATAACCACATATATACATATTTAACCACATATATGCATGCATGGAGATATATGTTACAAAATTCAGGTGAACAGTGGGTGCATTATCGACACTATATAACTTTATTGTACTCTAAAACAAGCCATGTGCTATTAAATGGGAATGTGTTACATGAACTACTATGCAGTTTACAAGATGAAATTATTATGTGGCAGGTGAAAACTTTCTTCTCAAATTCAGTGAAAAATGTTATAAATTTAGGATTCTCAAGCATATGCATGGTAGCAAGTTATTTAGAGGGCGAGACCAATTCTAAGGGGAACAAGTATCGATTTTCACCTCTGGAAGCACTGATTGACAAATGTAAAAATCATATGGAATTTTGTAAACACGAAGACTACTTGTCTTGCAAAAAACAATCATCAACCCATTCCATTCTCTCCACCATCTTGTATAAGGAAAAGCTCCATTTTTATTCAGGCAAAATTTTCTTTTGTGATTTCAGAAGTGCTGCACAGAAAGCCTTGGATATTTTTATTTGTATGTAATGGAAAATTGATCAAAATTAGACTCTTACTGACTCCTAATTTCAATAACCTGCTTTTTGTCATTCTATATGTTGCTCTCCAATTACACATTATTACTGAGTTGGTCAGAACCTTGAGATGAGAGGTGTTATCGTACCTAAAATGATCTTCTAGATGGTTCTGACTATAATAAAGATGTATTTTGAAATGATAAACCCTGATACAAATGCAGATTCCATTAAACTGTCATGATTTGTACAAAGTTACATGTTTTTTAAATAATTAGATATATTTTGTAAAGTAGGTCTTGTGGTCTTTCAAAATGATGTTGTCTTCTAAATCTGTATTTTGTTAAACATATACACCTTTACTCTTTAAAGGTATAATGGGCTGAATATTTATGCTCCTTTCCCTCAAATTCCTATGATGAAACTTTATCCCCCAGTGTGATGCTATTTTTTTTTTTTAAGATTTTCTTATTTATTTGAGAAAGAGAGGAGGGAGGGAGAGAGAAAAATCTCAAGCAGACTTCCTGTTAAGTGCGTAGCCCAATGCGGGGCTGGATCCCACAACCCTGAGATCATGACCTGAGCCCAAATCAAGAGCCAGAGGCTGAACCCACTAAGCCACCCAGGTGCTCCCCCCCCATCCCCACCAGGGTGATGGTATTGAGAAGTGGGGCCTTTGGGAAGTAATTAGGGTCAGCTGAAATCATGAAGGTATTCTTATTAGTTCTAAGAGAGCTTGCTTCCTTTGCTTTGCTGTCCACTATGTGAGGACACAAGGAGAATTTGTTAGTCTACAACCTGGCAGAGGGCTCTCACCAGAACTCCACTCTGCTGGAGCTCAGATCTTGAACTCCAGCCTCCAGAACTGTGAGAAATAAATTTCTGTGTTTATGAGCCATCCACTTTACGGTATTTTGTTACAGCAGCCAAGTGACTAAGCAAAAACGTCACTGTCAAAAGGGAAAAGAAGGTGCATTATAAAACCGCATGCATTTTTGTCAGACATTCCTGTGGTATCTTGCAAGCTTTTGTCATTACTGGAAGCTGAATAAATGATACTGTTCCCATCGCCTGCGGTGCCCTTTTCCTCTAGGCAAAATCCGTACTCCTTGAGGCATAGCTCCCGTGTTTCCTATGATGTCAAGTCCTCTCTGCTTTCTCAAAGCAGATTGAGTTTCATCTCTTTCTGAGCTTCATTGCACTCAGTATCATGGAGTATTTCAATTAATCTGGGTGGCTGAGCAGTGCTGTACTGAGCAAGTGAAAGGAAGTCAGAAAAATAGGAGTGCAAAGCCTAGCTGAACTCGCTATCACTTGGGCCTTCCACCTAATCTCTCTGAGTCTCAAGTTCCTCCCTGGGCAAAGGGATACACATCCCTACTCTGCTGAGTTGTTGCACCGAAGCTAAAATAATCTACTATATATACCTGGTCCAGCAGGGCTGGCATGTGGTAAACACTAAATAAATGTCATTTTCCCTTTAGTTTTCTGTCTCTGTCACCTCTATCAATGAATCCCTGCAGGACAGGAAATGCTATTTATTCATCTGTATAACCCCAACCTCCAGCACTCTGCCTCACATATGCTCAATGAGTCTTAATTTCATATAAGAATAAAAAGTACCTTTGGCAGATGACTTGGTCATGTTTAGGGAGGATATAGAGTTTCTTGCGGTAGTGGTATTTTCCTTAAAGGAATTTGAACTAATTTTCTATTTTATTATTTGGGTAAATGAGGCAGCAAGGGACTCACTTAACAATAGAAGCTAATATCTTATTTCTGCTTGTTTTCTGCCCACCAGGCATCTATTGAATGGGCTCTATAAAGAAACACTCTTGATGGTAAAGCCCATAAGCAGGGGCACCCTTCTCTTTCCCCTGTAGTAATCACTTTCCTAATACCATTTACTTTCAATTAAAAGGACTGATGAGGAGCATTTTTATCTTGAGAACACAAACTAAATCAAGTCTCAAAGTCACCATCAGCATTTTTTTTTTTTTCATAAATGTTCTGCTACTGATGAGAGAGTGGGGTCAGGGTGCCCTACAGGACAGAAGGTAACAGTAAATTTGTCTCCTTCGAGAAAGAGAGGCAACCTCAAAAAAGAGTTCTTTTAAAAGATATTTGCTTGTTTCTTATCCATAGAATTTTATAACTAGAAGGAAACTTAAAGATAATGTGTTTCAGATTCTTCATTTTGCAGATAAAGAAAGTAAGGTCTGAAGATGTTCAGACTTGCCCAGAGTTCTTACACGGTTTGTTGATAGAGGGAATCCTGAAAGAGAGGTGCCTGGAGTCACAGTCTATTCTAGTGCATATGTGTGTGTGTGTGTGGGTGTGTGCGCGCGCGTGAGTGTGTGTCACATATATGTATGTGTATGTAATCTTGTCTTTCAAATACAGTTATTTCTCTCTCAAAACTTTCTCCTAATTATATATTCACTGGGCTCACGTTATAAAAGTATCTATGTTTGCTGTGTGCACACACTGGCAAAAAAGCAGGATTGAGCCTCTAGAATGCACTATTTTTGGAAGGCTGGTATGGGATAAGCAACTGGTCTTAGAAAGCCCATAATTATGAGAAAAGAGATAATTCACATGTCGATAATTGGTTGACCTAAATAAGAAAGAAAGAAAATGCATTTGTGCCCACTTGGTATGCCTGTTGTTTCAAATTGTAGAAATCTATCTGTAGGAAGAGGTACTGTTTTAAAAATAACATTTTTTTTAAAATGCAGGAAAGAAACACCTGTGATTGTGGTGGCTGGGTGGCTCAGTCGATTAAGAGTCTGCCTTCGGCTGGGGTCATAGTCCTGGGGTCTTGGGATCTAGCCCCACATTGGGCTCCCTGCTCCATGTGTAGTCTGCTTATCCCTCTCCCACTGCCCCTCCTCCTTCTCCTGCTCTCATTCCCTCAAATGAAGAAATAAAACTTTTTTTTTAAAAAAGAAACACCGGAGGGGGCGCCTGGGTGGCTCAGTTGGTTGGGCAACTGCCTTCGGCTTAGGTCAAGATCCTGGAGTCCTGGGATCGAGTCCCGCATCAGGCTCCCAGCTCCATGGGGAGTCTGTTTCTCCCTCTGACCTTCTCCCCTCTCATGTTCTCTCTCACTATCTCGATCTCAAATAAATAAATAAATAAATCTTAAAAAAAAAAAAGAAACACCTGATATTAATTAACAAATGACACAACTCTCTTTTTTGGGGGTTGCTAATCCTATAATCAATTTTCTTTTTTTTTATAATTTTTATTTTGTTTTATTTATTTGAGAGAGAGAGAGAGAAGGAGAGAGAGAAGGAGAGGGGAGAAGGTCAGAGGGAGAAGCAGACTTCCCACAGAGCTGGGAGCCTGATATGGGACTCGATCCCGGGACTCCGGGGTCATGACCTGAGCCAAAGGCAGTCGCCCAACCAACTGAGCCACCCAGGCGCCCCTCTTTTTTTTTTTAACCAGAAACTACAATGTTCCTTTTGGGGATCTATTTTGGCCTTGTGTTTCAGGTCATCCTATGCTCTAAAACTGAGCTAATCAGTATCTAAATATCGGCAGCAGTTGTATCGCCAGAAACTTGTTAGAAAGCAGAGGCTGGGGCCCCAGTTCAGACCTACTAACCCAGAAACTGCACTTTTAACAAGATTTGGGGCACTT
Source organism: Nasua narica (assembly GCA_028533885.1). Classification (NCBI taxonomy): domain Eukaryota; kingdom Metazoa; phylum Chordata; class Mammalia; order Carnivora; family Procyonidae; genus Nasua; species Nasua narica. Next base: position 80,632,502 of record CM052798.1, on the reverse strand, counting down.
GTAGGCATCTTAACATTTGGGAAGCACTGCTCTGAGACCTCAAACACTCTTCCTACTTCAACCTTTCTTAATCTCCCACACAGACTCATCAAAGGGATTACCTTTTTAACTGAGCCATTAGTAAGGCTCTGAGGAGACACAAAATTTCAGTTGCAGAACAATCCCTTCAGAAAAACAAACCAAATAGCCTTTTGATTTCTTCCCTGAGCTCCACCCCTTATGTCCCTATAATTGGTTAAGAGCAGGCCACTAACTGTGAGTTACAGACACAGAGAGACATTCAACACATTGCATTGAACTCCTTCTTTTAGGCCCCGTCCTGCTTTTCATTTGGTGCATGAAAAGTGGTTGCCACATGCTCTGCTTTCTATTTAGACCTTAAAACTGGTGGTTATTGCTTTTTGCCTCTATTGATGTGGCAATTCCTTACATCACCATTAAATTCATCTGGAAGTCTTCATAGTCACATATGAAGCAAATTGTAATTGGCTTAGGGAGAGGCTGGGTAGGGAGATCAGTAACAGGAACTAGTGATGAGGAAAACATTTAGGACAAATATTTATATTTTTGTCTATAATGCTCACACATAGTCTCCAAAGTTTGCAGTCTTTCCCCAATTATGTTATAACAGAAGTAGCCTTTAGAGTATTTTAAATCTCGGAAAATGCTCATCTTTCATTGCAGTCATGGGATGGTATTCTCTATTGCCATTATATATATGTGTGTGTGTGTGTGTGTGTGTGTGTGTGTGTGTGTGTGTGTGTATTAGTCTATGAGAATTAACAAATTGAAAGTGGTGATGGTTATCACAAGAGTCATGAGATCCCCTAAGAATCTTAACTCATTTTAGAAAATGGACCATTAAAAGAACTTATTTAAAAGCTAAAAAGGGGGCATGTGGGTGGCTTAGTCGGTTGAGGGTCTGACTCTTGTTTTCGCCTCAGGTCATGATCTCAGGGTTGTGTGATGGAGCCCCACTTAGTGGGGAGTCTGCTTCTCCTCTCCCTCTACCCCACCTTGTGCTCTCTCTCTCAAATAAATAAGTAAATAAACAACGCTTAAAAAAAAAAGAAAAACTGACATTGCCATTCTAGCACTTCTGGAATATGACTCATGTCATTTATTACCCTTCTTGGAAAATTTTTTATGGGTGAGGGCTTGATCAATTCTCTTATTGGACCCACCACTTATTGGCCATGTGATGCACAGCAAATCACCTAAATGTTCTGTTTCAAAGTTTTCCTTATCTGGACAACACAGTCATAATATGCTTCTTCTCAAATTTTATGCTCACGAATTTTAGTGATTGTTATGATTAAAGACATCCAAAGTAAGAATAAATTATATATCATAATTAAAAATTATAACTGAATTTAATAAATTCTCCTTGCCCCAAATCAAATCTGTTTACTCTGATTTTTAAATTCCCTGCTTGTGACACTGGTATTACATATTTTGACACTTCACAGAATTTTAATCATTGTGAGAATCTTTACTGCTTTTTGTAGAAATGTAGGCTGAGAAGGTGCTGATGACTTAATTAGGTGCATTGCTTTTCAAATAAAGTTAAAAATTAGCTTGCTTTTAATTCAATTAATTCTAAGTCATTCCTTCATGTTAGATAGTCTTTTTTGGAAAAAATCATAACCAACAAACTTCCTGCTTTTTCACACCCTTAAATATGATAAAGTTTTATAATTCCTTCTATCTTAATCAAATGTTATGCAGTTAGTAGCTTTCTTTAGGGGGTTTCTTTAGGGGGTTATTCACATACACAGATATAGTTCAGGTGCAAAGTTACCTCATCGATAGAGATTATGAGATACTCTTCTTTTATTTTCGCTAGTGACTGGGTAGCTCTAGGGCAACAAAGAGGGAGTGCTTCACTTCCAGTTAATACAGAATTATCTAGGTGCCCTTCTCATACTGAAGCCTCAGCATCTTAGTAGAAGCAGAAACATATTTATGAAAATAGCTATGAGCTCCTTTGCTAGATCCTAAGTGTTTCATGTAAAATAGAAATGCTTTTTCTTTACTTATTTAAAACCCAAACATTGCATAAATAAGGCCCAACACAAAGTGTAGACTTCACAAGTATTTGATTCAATAATTGATGAACAATCAAGTCCTTCTGGTACAACCCGAAAAAATGACTTCAGAGGAGAAAACCCGAATTAGCTGCAAGAGAATATACTTCCATTAGCATGCTTTCAAACTTGAGTCTGCAACACATGGCCTGAAATAATTGATAATTCCCATGATTTGATGATACTGCTTTTGTGGATGCTGATATATTTCTTTTTAAACAGCAGCAAGCAAATGCATTGGTTAGCATCTATTTTTATCTAAATCAGCTTCCCAGGTATCATGTAATGGCAGAAAATATTCAAGAATTGATTAATGTGAACCTGGCAGGTAAATCCCTTGTTGCGATCTTTAAATAGAGGTGATCCTAAAATATCTGGGTACAAGATTTCCATCAGGACAATGCAAATACCCTAACTTAGCATTCAAATGTATAAACTTAATATACTGACTGCTTGTAGAAAAATAAATTGCCATTTGGGTCTCCGTAATAGACACATTTGTGATTGACAACGTAAAAATTTTTAAATTCTCTATTTTATTAGCAAGAAATACATACAAATGCAGGAATGTAATATAAATGTGCATACACACACACACACACACACACATATATAATATATATACACACAAAATCATGTTATCATTTTGCCAGTCATATAATATATGCTATTGTGTGACTTACAACAAACTTAAAACAGGGCTTTTCAGCCTTGGCTTTATGTTGGAATTATCTGGGAATTTAAAAAATATTGATGACTAGATTCGAAGTCAAGAAATACTGATTTGACTAGTCTAGGATATGTCTGGGACATCTGGATACTTAAAACCTCCTGATGATTCTAATATGCAGGCAGGATTACCAGCTGTTGTTCCAAGACAATACATCTTTAAATTAAACCCTACATTAACACCAGAAACTGCATTAAATAGTTTTAGTGGTAGGACCACAGAGAAGGACATTTGGATTCATAGGAATCCCAAATTAAAAAGACATCTAGCAGGGAGCCTGGGTGGCTCAGTCAGTTAAGCGTCTGCCTTTGGCTCAGGTCATGATCCCAGGGTCCTGGGACTCAGGCCTATGTCAGGGTCCCTGCTCAGCTAAGAGTCTCCTTCTCCTCCCCCTGCTGCTCTCCCTGCTCATTCTCTCTCTCTTTCTCAAATAAATAAATACTTTAAAACAAAAAAAGATATATAGGTACATATTTTATTCCTGGGAAGATTCTAAAAAGCAAGGAGATGTAGCTGTGGCACTTACAATTTAATTCACATGCCAAACATGAATATTAGTGTCTAAAAAATATGTGAAGTCACTTATATTCAGAATCAAATAACCCTGTTAGTTTTCCTAACACTGCTGGATGTTAAGTCTCTGACATAAGCCACGGTTCATAGCAGGCACAGGAACGGTTCATCCCCAACTGGAATGCTCAGGGGATGGCAGAGGTCCAACAAGTTATGCAGGTGAAACCACAGAACTTGGACTCCAGCTCCTGATCATGCCCTCAGAAGGGTTGACACTTCCCCAAACATGCAGGTGAAAAACTGTAGATCTAAGGAATTGAGGTCTCTCTTTTGGAGTCCAAATTTTAGCTAGATTTTAGCGCGTGAGCCTATGTTAAGAATGCAACGGTAAATGAAGTGCTGTGCTTGTCTACTGCAGCTAAGAGTTTAATAGATGTGTGTGTGTGTGTGTGTGTGTGTGTGTGTGTGTGTGTGTGTGTGTTTTCATGGAAAAAAAAAAGAAATCCTCCAACTTAGCCTGGGTTTGGATGTTTGTTTTAGGTAGGTGGTATGACATAAAGGGCATTTATCTCGGAGTCCAAAAACCCAGGATTAGAATATAAATCTCACAGACCATTTATATAAGTTCTCAGGTCCTCAATTTTCTCCTCTTTTAATTAAATGTTAGCAAGATGATGCATAAAGTCTGTCCTTGGGGCGCCTCGGTGGCTCAGTCATTAAGCGTCCGCCTTGGGTTCAGGTCACGATCCTGAGGTCCTGGGATTGAGTCCCACATCAGGCTCGCTGCTCGTGGAAAGCCTGCTTCTCCCTCTCCCACTCCCGCTGCTTGTGTTCCCTCTCTCGCTGTGTCTCTCTCTGTCATATAAATAAAATATTAAAACAAAAAAAGTCTGTCCTTACTTTAAGAGTTGATAATTCTACACTGAGTCTTTCTTGAATGTGATGGCTTTTACCTGATCTGGGTAGCCCAGAGTTCACTGGGCTGATTGAAAAGGCTAGAGGGACAGCTCTTTCTTTGACCACTGTTACCCTGAACTTCCTTCGTGAATCTTGAAGCTCACTAAAGAATCAGAGACAAGAAAGCATGATGGAAGTAGAAGAAGAGCAGGTTTTGTCAGTGGCCTTGAGTGCAAGATTTTTCTCTCCTTTAAGAAGTGATAAGTCAAGTTCAAAGTGAAGCTCCTACCTGAGGGCCTGCCCCCCACCCTGCCTCCCTGGAGGATAAGAAATACAGCAAAATGACACCAGAACAAACTAAGCGTCTGTGAGAACCCTTTCATTTTCTCTTCATCTCCTAGAAATCACAGAAATAGACAACTGGGAAACTTCTACTTTATTCCCGAATAACAGCTGGGAATACTTCATAATCATTACACTCCCTACCCCATAATAATACTATTTATAACTGTTACAATTTGTTATAACAAATTATAAATCATTATAAAATTATAACAATTATAATTATTACATAATTTTTTTAATTAAGAAAAAGACCTTTGCTAAATCTGTAATTTTCTTTTGTAGAACAAATTTTGTCTTCTTCCCAGGGTAATGTTCAACGTAAATACTTAAGAATTAAAACTGGAAGATAAGGTTTTATTTTCTTTCACATTATGGCCTTTACAAGCAGTGAAACTAGATTTGAACCTTTGGTCTTGTATTCATTAGCTGGGATACTTTTAAGCACATAACTTTATCTCATAAGCTTTCATTTTTCTTTTGTGAAATCTAGACAATATTTTCCTCACATATATATTTTGGATGTCACGAAATTTCATGTAAAACATTTAGCATAGGGTGATTGTTGAAATGGAAATTATGTAATTTAATATTTCATTAAGTTTTATATATGTATGCCATTGCTCTATATACTCAGTGGAAGGAAAGGACATGTAAATCAGTAAAAAAGGTACTTTCCTTCTAAGCTGGACTCTTATCATATCATTTTTCTACTGATTCGGAGATGCAATCTTGTATGATGGATGGGTCTTGTTGGTAGACAAGGAAAAAGTTAGATGGAGATGAGAGAAGCCTTTGCTGTGTAGGAGTGATCTTTAATCCTTCTGAGGCAGGTATAATGTCATTTGATTGAACTACAAACTGGAACCTTGTTTATGAAAGGAAATTTTAATTATGAAATGAAACAAATTTGGTGAGAAAGATCTCTCATTTCTAGTGAAAGGGCATGCTATTAATTACTGGATACTTTTATCTTCATCGAAACCAAAGGCATCAGTTGAAGAGCCAAAAACTTCAAAAAGGAACTTTTCAAGATATAGTAGATTTCAAGAATGCAAATTACAACCACTTAACACCTCCTAAGGGAGCGGGAGCATATGCAGAGGAACGTGTCAGGTCAAATATCAATTGTTTTCAGTTGTGAAACATGCTTGGGTGCAGCCTCAAATGCTAGAGGAAGAGGGGAGCAAGGGGGCCAGACAGGATACTGAGGGGTGGGGAAACTGACCATCTTCATTTCTTCATACAAGGCTCAGAAAGTCTATGAAAGGCTCGGCTCAGGCTTACCCTAAATTTCTAGGAAGATACTAAAAGTTGGTCAAATGATAGTGATGATGTGATTGCAAGTGGACACAATGTCAAAATGCCACACACCTTAACTGCCTAGTACACCCCACCCTCTCACCTCTTTCCATCCATGAATTAACAAGCTCTCCAGATATAGGCAGGATTTCATGAGCTCAGACAAAACGTGAGAGGTACAAAAGTTACCTCTGTCACTAAAACACTCTCTATGATGAGTTCGTTCTTATTGTTTGTTTGTTTGTTTGTTTGACAGAGAGAGACACAGCAAGGGAACACAAGCAGTAGGAGTTGGAGAGGGAGAAGCAGGCTTCCCATAGAGCAGGGAGCCCAATGTAGGGCTACACCCTAGGACCCTGTGATCATGACCCGAGCCGAAGGCAGATGCTTAATGACTGAGCCACCCAGGTGCCCCTCTATGATGAGTTCTAAAGGAGTAACTGGTAGACCTGAGAGTTGGACCAATAAGGTGCACGACATAGGCACATCAGGTACTGCTCTACAAGAGCTTCCATCTCCTGGTGGAGCTGAGCTGTTAAGAGACAATCTGAGGCCATAAAAGATTAAGGGCTACCCTAAAGGATGGACTGGTCTTTTTCTCACTTGCATGAACTGGAGACTAATTGAAATGAGGCAATTCTGACCTATCTTATGGATGCTTATGCCAGTGCTTTACCTTCTTATTCCTTTTGTCATTTTAATTCTCAAGTTTTGCCCACTAGGTGTTACAGTGTCAATTCAATAAATATTTATCAAGTGCCTATCATGTGCCAGACACAAAAGTCATACTATTTATTTGCTTTTGCTTTCACTATAGAATTAAATTGTTTCTTAGAGCTGGGAGGGAATTAAAAGAACTTAGATTTCCCCTTCTCCCAGCTTACCTTCACATTATAGTTATGCACTTTTATATAGTAAAAACAGCAAAAAAATCAAGAAGAAGAATACACTATTCCTTTATTCTATTTATTCCATTATCCCTTCAAAAAATAATGATTTTAGACTTAATGATAACCTAAATACTTAAAATATACTTATGTAAGAACACAAAGGTTATGAAAACACTAACATTAAACCTTAGTAAAAACCAGGGATTCCTAATGTGAATTTAGGCCCAGAATCTTTAAAAGGCTTGCACAAGGTCTACTGATTACAATTAATTTTCTTTTCATACCTTTTCTGACTGAAGTGGTTTAGTAAATCAATTAAACCCTTGAAGTTCATTTGGCATTTCACTTGGCTCCATCTGGGGAATTCTATTTATTACATAGATTTTCCTTCTGCACTTCTCCCTGAAACTTTTTCTTGATTGGGAAACATTATTGGTGTTTTGTTGCTTTTGTTTTTCACCAGGAAGCTTGGACTCATCGAAAATGCTCAGTTTCTACCACTGAAATCAAATCTAGTCAGAAAAGATCTAGCAATACCTGCTGGTTATACTGATACAGGACAATTGTAAATTAGTATTTGACTAGGGAATGGTCTATATGTCATAGGGGTATTATTCCTGAGTAATAGAAGTAAATGTACCTTGAAGCTAATTTGAATTCTCCCTCACCCCTGCCATTACTCCAGAGACAATCGGAAATGGCTCTTAGCAAAATAAAACTGCTTTGGAGCCTAAGAATAACTAGAGAACGGACTGGCTGCTGAAGACTAATGATTTATATACACAGTAAAATTACCTACCTGGAGCTATTAAGATAGAAAAGGAAAATGGAACATGACTGTTATCATTACTTTATTATTGTACATTTATATTTTTCAACTTGAGCATAAGAGTGCATAAAACCAAATCAGCTGAACAAAATGCCCACTCTTTCTACCACTAAGGGTGAAAGAAATTAGCTTTTTTTTTCTTCCCCCAGGTAAATACTTATCTATCTTACTGAAGCTCTGAACATGTAACATTTCTATCTCATTCTCTGTAACAGGGCAGGAGATCTATTGGAAATCACGCCACTAACATTTTCAGTGTCTTCTATACTCTAGCCATTTGAAATTGTGTAGACAGACTATATAATTGGTTGCTTGGATTTGCTTAAAACTTTTTAAAAAACCATCTCTTTACATGTTAGTGAGAGTAGGATGTGAATTCGTAGTTGACATCGTAAGCAAGTGCCTACCGATCCCATCAATATGGGGACAGGTTAAAAATGCTTGGAATTAAATATTTCGATATATGTAAGACTAGAATCGAGGCTTCTTGATGACAGAGCTCCCTTTTGCTAGCACACAAAGTGAGGAGCACAGCTCTAGCCATGTATCTTCAAACACCACAGGAGAGAAAGGTACATAAAGCCATTGAGTTATCATAAATATCAAGTTATTTGATTCTGAAAGACGTATGATAACTCCTCAAACGGAAAACAAAAAACAAAAGTCGGGGACCATGGTTGAGCGTTAAGTAACACCAGGTTAGCAAACAGGATATCTGAAACTCGCTGAGTCCCAGACTTCCTCCGTGACTGAGTGAGTTTGTACCATAGGTCTTCCGAATGTAAACTGGGAAAGAAGACAAAGAATGCCTCACTTACCGATTTTATATAATTATGTGGAGGAGAAAAATATTGTGTATGGATGAAAAATCTCCAAATTTTTACTTTTGGAGGGACTTTGACCTTTTACCTTTTAAAAGGTTACTGAGGGACTTTTACCCTTTTTTCCCCCAATCTTACACTTTCATAAGAGGAAAAACTAGTCTATCAAGTTTTCAGTTTGGTGCCAGAGGGAAATCCATAATTAGTGATTATTTAGATGGCAACTTTTATTTTCTCCTTTTTGAAGTCAATTTCAGCTATTGTATAGTTTGGAGGAAAATTGCTTTAGATCCTTTAAGAAGTTAGTATCGTGTCATAAGGATAAATATTTTCTTTCATCTTTTCTTTCCTTCTTTTTTTTTCCCTGCTTGGAATAAATGGAATAGACTCTTTATTCCAAAAACAAAATATGTTTCTTTAGACTTAAAGCTTAAATTTGCCAGGCAAGCCCCCAATCTTATCAAAGAAACACTAGGGGATGTTGAAATAACATAGCATTTCTAAATTCAGATGACTTTTACAAGACAATATAGGCTTTGAAACTTATCTTTAAGAATTTATTTACCAAAAAAAAAAAGAATTTATTTACAGACACAAATATTAACCTTTTACATGTTCCTATAGTAAAGACATACATATAAATACATACAAACAAATACACACACGTACATTTTTAAAAATAACTTGAAATTGGATATAATTTACCCTTTATCTGCTATGTAACTTTACTTCATTAGGGTACCATGTTGACATTTACAACTACAATATGCAAAATACCTAAAAACAAAACTATTTTCCAACAAGATAGAATTTCAAGCTAACTTTCATATGGCGACTGAGCTGACCTCAAACAATAGGACCTTTGGAATCAGACTCCACATTCTATTCTCCAGGCTGGAATAAGGCCATTCTTTCTGTTTTATAGGCATTTGCACTAATTTTTTACCTCTGTAGAGCCCGTCTCCCCCAGACTTTCACATGGACTACCCTTTCTCACTCTCCACACAAATGTTGTCACCTCAGATTGCCCTTCCCTGCTTACATCCAACATTGGCCCACTTCTCTCCATTCATTCTGTCACTTGATCCTGTTTCATATTGTTCAAAGATACTATGAGTATCTGAAAAAAATAGCTTAGTTATTTCTATAGGTACCAACAAACATTTGCGAATGGATGACTGTTGACAAGTCTGTGGAATTTGGGGTCACTTTAAAGGTAAGAATAATGACTAAAACAGGATGCTCTTTTCATCTACCCATCGATCTTTTCCTTGATTTGTCTGTCTCCTTCGCTGGATTTAAATTTTTGTGAAAATAACAACTTTGGTTTGTTTTAGTCATATAAGTCATGTATCCTCAGAAGTCATTCAGTTTAAAAAAATGAACAAATGAATGAAGCTTGGTCCAGATTAATGTTCCAAATGTTGATTCATTCATTTGTGAAATTGCAATGGTAGTAAAGTTGCAATAAAACATCTTTTAGTTAATAAGTAAATTTTGTTGAATACCTTTTATGTCATAAAAAAATCATGCTGGGGCTTTAGAATTGAACAGGGCATCATCCCTGCCCTCAAAAACTATGTAGTGTAGTGAGGTAATACGTGTAAAGTATTTAGGGTCATCTGGCTTTTAGTGGATGCTAATATATGCTTGTTTCCTATTCCCCATTTCTTTCAATGTAACTCCACTGACCTGCACTGTTCGTGGGGCTATAAACAAGAACATAATTAATAAATTGGTTAGTGGTTATTACTTATTTATATTCACTCAGGTCTGATAGTTAGCCTAGGCATAAACAGTCTGCCTACATGACACATGCTTGTATACATAGTAGCCCGGGAAGAAATGTGAGAGGTCTCATTGTATCTGGCATTAGAGAGAACGCCAGCCAGTTTTCATACGTGCGATCACACTCCTGAGCATGTTTGATTCTTTTTGCTCATAAATCGCTTGATAAAATATAAACACCTGGGTAAGAAATAATGCAAACTGGGAGCAGCCTGAGGATGAAGGCAAAGGAAAGGATTGCTTCGAGATATATTTAGAGGTAGGAGAAAGGGGGGAGGGGTCTGTGACTGTTGGAATATGATGAGATAGAGGAGAGGGAAGAATCAAGAGTGAAGCTTCTATTTCTGATTTAGGCACAAAAGTGGTTAGTAATACCATTCACTGTGAGGAAGAAATAAAGACAAATTCAGAGTAGGAGAAATGATGAGCTGACTCAGAAGATCCTGTGTAGAGTAAGAAGAAAGGGAGCAAAAATAATATTTTGATTTACACCAGCAGTTAAGGAATGTCTAGAATAAGAGTAGCCACAGGGCTAAAAAGAAAATGGTTGTGGAGTATCAAGAGAGTGGGAAAGCAAATCAAGAAAAAGTGGTATCTCTGGGCGCCTGAGTGGCTCAGTGGGTTAAAGCCTCTGCCTTTGGCTCAGGTCATGATCTCAGGGTCCTGGGATCCAGCCCCGCATCGGGCTCTCTGCTCAGCAGGGAGCCTGCTTCCCCCCTCTCTCTGCCTGCCTCTCTGCCTATTTGTGATCTCTTTCTCTCTGTCAAATAAATAAATAAGTAAAATCTTTAAAAATAAATAAAAAAAAAGAAAAAGTGGTATCTCAAAAGCCAAGGAAGGAGAAAGTTCAAGACAAATTGTGTGCCCCCAGTGTAACATAGCATTGATGTGTTGTGAAAATCAGGATAGACATCGAAACTGCTCATTCTAAGGTCACCCATAATTTAACAAACACTCAATCCAATAGCCACCTGCTATTGAATTATTCAATCTGCATCCTGTTTTCACTAAGAATTTTAAAGGGGGTCAAGAAAAGAAGTTAAAGACTTCTGAACAAAACCAAATGACCAGTTGCATAATCTTTCCACACGTTCAAACAACCTAAGTATGTAATAAATGTGGGATGGGGGGGAGGATCAGATTACAGGAAAGTGAGGAATAATCAGAAGGGGAAATCGGAGAATACAGAGAGATAGGGAAAGTCCTTCAGAAAATTTAGCTAGCAAAGGAGGTCAGTCATAATGGAATCAAAGGGATGGACATGCTTATTTTGTTTTTGTTGTTTTTCAATCTTTTTAACATAACTTGTAGAGACTTGAAATGTGGACTTGCCCACAGTTTTTAATGGAGACTTTAGGAAGGAAGGTATCATCTCCTGTTGAAAATAAACATTTAAAGTGCAGGATTGGTCAGGCTTTCTCAGGTTCATGGACAATCAACAGACACACTGCTGACCATAAGTTCTTGACTATTATCTCCACGGGTATATATGTATTAGGAAGGGGTGGGTACTGTGCAGGCCTCTTCTTCTATATTAAAAACACTTCTAGGTTCATAATAGAAATGCCAAGCAAGTTTATTATTTATTATTTCAGAAGGTTGATTTTTGCTTAGGAAAATCCCCTTGGGTACATTCATAAACACCTCACCAAAATAAATACTTTCAGAAACCTTAATTTCAATGATAAAATTACATACCTGTCTTATACTAGTGTGTAAAAGCGGTGAGTGGCCTGAATATCAGAATTCAGAGACAGGTCTTTACAACTTTTTCAGTATATAGCTACTATCCTCAAAATAATTTTTTTTTTTGGCTTAGATGGTAATTCAGGATACTGATCTAGGTTGGTTATTCTATCACCCAGTTTATAACATGTAAGATTTGAATCTCTCTCAATGCAAAGCTTTTGGAGCTCTTGGATCTTTTTTTATCCTCTCCTATGCAGGGTTAAGACTCAACCTGATTAAGACTCCATTCAAGCCAAAGCCTAAAGAGCCAACAGGTGTATGTTTTATCGTTTTTTTCCCTTTCTGCTATAAAAGCAAACATTTCAGACAGAAGACAGAGCTTGCTCTGATGGCCTGGGTCCCAACGCCATGATGATGTTGAACTAAAACACAACCTACAGACAAAAGACATGCAGAACATATGAGCAACAATCCTCTTTCTCCCCCTCCTTCTCTCTCCCTCTCTCTGTCTTCCTGCCTCTCTTTCTGTGTCTCCTGCTTCTGCTTCTCCTTTTCCTTCTTCTCCTACTTCTTCTTTTGTTATTATTTATTACTGAGCCAATGAGTTTAGGATCATAATGTCTAATATTTCTATGGTTTCTTAATTAATACTTCAGTTTTGGTCAATGATGCTAATTATTAACAATTACAAAATATTTCTCTCTCAACACTTCTCTGTCCAATTTTTTTGTTTTTTCTTATGTACTCACATCAATAACCCAATGAAAGAGCTGCCATCATTATACTCATTTTATAAGTAAATAAACCTAGGCTTACAAACTATTGGTTGGGTGCATGTAGTTAATATAAAGGAGATAAAAATTAAGTCCTTATATATATGTATATGCGTAACTCCAGAGCCTTGTTTTTTAACCACTGCCCTATACTGCAATTTCTTGATGAAGTGTCTATCATCTTTGACATAAAGTTTAACTGTCATTTTTCTTTCCCATATTTGATGAGGATTTTATGGGATTAAAAAATTCCTTAGAATTTAACAATTTAAATACTTTAACATTGGGTAAAATCAACTACTTTCTTAGAACATATGTAATCCATCCACTGGGATTTGTGCTATTTCCTCTATCCTTTAAAGTTATGACTTCTAAAATGAAATTTTCATTTTAATGTTTCTCCTTATTTATATTTTGACTTTGCCTAGAACCTTAGAAGAAAACAAACAGGCAAAACTAATGAATAATTAACAAGAAAAAGTGCTGTATTTTGGCAGAACCAAAAAAGAAGGAAGGAAAGAAAGCTACCTAGACAAAGAACTAAATTGAAAAGAATATTTAGGATGTCTGCAACCAAATTATGTTGTAAAGAGCCGGTGACTGACATTGCTTCATGGCATGCAAATCTAAGAAAGGGAACAGTCCACATAATGGTAATAGAGAATCTATTGGAAATGGAAGAGAAAGCCTTGATAAAGAGCCAATTGTTAAGTTGTGAAAAAATTAAGACAGGAAGGAAAAGAAGAAAGAAATTTCTTTAATCTTATTGGTATGTGGGGCCTTTGGGAATGGAGGAAGCTGCAAGATTAGAATGAGAGCAGGATTATGGGCAGGCACTGGGCACCTTCTCCAGACTAGAGGTTCATCCCTAAGCCCCCTTGCGGACGGTGGTGGCAGGTGCACGCGGGAGCTGCTAGAAAGAGTCATCTATCACCACTGAACTAAAATGTCCTATATGATGTTGGCCAGGGGACCATGGAGCCTGAGGATTTCATTATTTTGTCCATTTGTTTTGTCATGAAAGAGAAAAAAAATCTTATAAATATATGCACTCAGGTAATGTCTCAATGTGCTCTTTCGCAAAAGCCCATAGCAGCCTTTTCACTTAGAATGAGTTTGTGATGATACTTCAGGTTGAGTTGTTAGAAGCCTCTCTCTTTGTGTGGAAATATAAATAGGCATAATTGTTTGTTTCCTTATTATTAAGGAATATTCTTTATTTATTTTATAGTTCAATTTTTCTTTTATACTAGAAGCCTAAAAAGAATAATTCTTCAGTGACTTTTTAAAAATTTCCCTCAGAAAATCTTTCTTTCATGTCTTTTATCATAAGACATTTGACATAAAGGAAGCCATCAGGGACTTTTTTTTTTACTCAGAAAATGTTCCTTTTAAGAAAAACCTCAAATTGACATGAACTTTCTGCTTTCTCCTTTGCAATTAGTGTTAGTGCAGGTGTAAAAAACAAGCATGTATTTATTTTCTAATCCATTTTGTTTCCAGTGCACTTCAGTACTTCCAATCAAACAACAAATAAAGTACTTCCTTAAAAAGTGACTTCTGAGATTTCTTATCTTGGTTTTTTAAAAAATAGAAACTGTAGCTATGCAGATCAAAAGATGCTTTCTATGTCCTTGTTTGAACTTCAGCTTTCTCTTCTATAAAATGGGGATAACATTTATTACATAAGATTGTTATAAATATTACTATGATCATCTATAGAAAGTACATAGTACCTTGCACGTTCTGGATCTCAAATGCATATTAGCTATTATACTATTATTATTTTTTTCTCTAAATGATGTACTGTCCACTTTCCCTCTCTCCAATCCCTTTCAAGTACATTATACTAATATGGCCTTTACTATATAGCAAGCTATATGTACTGATCTTTCAGACAGTAGAGGGAGTTCACACAGACCTGAGATTTCCTTTAGTTGAATCCATAAACATAGCTCAAATCATTTCTTTTCTGCTCTTTTCTGTCCCCAAATTGTTGTTCTGTAAATTTCAATGGAATCAGAGTGGAGAGCTTTTGCTTCATGAAGTCAGAACAAAAAACTTCCCTTAGGAAGTGACTTGGAATTTAATTACTTAAATAATTAAATTACATTAATAATTACTGAGATATATTACAAGTGAAAGATGCCGAAAAGAAAAGAGTGTTTGACAAAATTATTTGAATGAAAATGATGTGAGAGTTGTCATCTATTGATCAAATATGACATGTAGTAGAGGTAAAAAATTCTGCAACAACTTTATAAAGTCACTCATTTGGATACCCCAATGGCCTAAAGGAGTTAATGTTATTTTCAAAGTGCTAATGGTCCCTGGTCATCATCATTTATCCAATGGAAAAAGTAGTAAAAAGAAAAAAAACCAATGGTACTATTGGTAAACCAGAACTCTCTTTCTCTCCAAGACAGTCTTTAGGACATTTTTAAAATGAGCTCTACTGTATTTACTCTTATAAGCTAGAATGGACGGATATTGTGATGAAATACGGCCCCTCAATAAAACTATGCCCCAAACACTTTTGCTCTCAAGCAAATGTCCACAGCTACAGCCCTAAAGTATCAGGCTTACCTATTACTTGACTACATATTTATAAGATATTACCCTCATAAGCTCAAAGAAATAAAATGCATCTCAGTTTTGTACTGGGGAAACCTCAGCACTGGCATTAAGACCTCAAGTTTGCATTTAATGTCTCTTCTGGATGTCTGAATTGGGCAGGCCAGGAGTGTCTTTATGAGATCAAACCGGAGTGTTCCCTTTCTCGGGGAATTCAGGATACAAGTCTCATTTCTTATGATGCTCACTACATATGTATATATGTGTGCATATAACGTGGTTTCACGTCAGTTGGAAATTTCATTGCATTATCTTTGTTTCTTTCTGAATTGTCATTGTTACTGTTAAATCCTGAGAAATGTTTAGCTGTTGCAAATCCCTGCCAAACCCTTGGTGATGCTATCCTGATTTAATGCACTCATTTTATTGGCTTCTGACATTAAGAAATAAGGGCTATAGTCCAGGATGTTACATGTTAGATGTTCTTAAAACCAGAGTTTCCAGCAACGTTTGATAGATTTTCCAAGTTTTGGTCATAAAAATATCAATTTTATTATTATTACAAATAGTTTAAAGGTACACATCAATTTATTTCTGGTGACATTTCTTTATACACTTTTCTAGAGAAAACGAATTACTGGAAAATCAACGGCACTATGAGAGACAAATTACTGAATATTTTGAGGAACACTGAAGTTTACCAATGGAATATTGTTAATTCTTGTATCATCCTTATATACTACATTTTTATTCTACTTCCTATGGGTTTAAATGTGCCCCCCTTCCAACCATATGTTTAAGTTCAAACCTCCAGCACCTTAGAATGTGACCTTATTTGGATTCTTCTACAAACAGAGAAAACAGAGAAATGCCAAAGGCATCTTTAAGCCACTTGGTCTGTGGTACCATGTTACAGCAGCCCTAGCAAACGAATACATTGCCCAACCAGTACCTATTAGGAGAAGCATAATCGGTTGTTTATAGCAAGCAGGTGTTCTAGTTAGCCGTCACTAATTTTGCCTGATGGCTGCCCCTGCTTTCCCAGCTATTAAATTTGTGAATATCATCCCTGTTATTTCTCTCTCAGGAGTAACCTTCAGACTAGAGTTGAACCCAGACACTGGTCTTCAGTTTCTAAATTTAAAAGGAAGATCCTAGATGAGATAACTTTTAAGTTGTCATCGAATTCTGAAACTTTCTGGACATTTTAATTCTAGCAACAGGAAGAACTGTTTCCACGTTACAGATAAGAAAACCGAGACTCAAAGCAGTTGGGATAGACTGAGGACACATGGAAGTGTCAAAAGGAGAATTTGATTTAAGACATATCACTCCAGTGGGTTTTTCAATTTGCCAGTGTGGTCTCAAAATGGTGGTTGGTCACACAAACATTGACTATGCGGTGAACTACGACATGGATATAAAGTCTGGTCAGGTGGGTTTAATAATTCACTGTCAGGAAAGTGATACTTATTTATTTACTTTTAAATTAAAGGATAGGTGTTTCCCAAATACCCTGTAATCTTAGGCTTTATTATAACGTTGCTCTGTAATGGATGTCCTTGAAAGAAAAGAGTTGCTCAAGCAAAGGCAACTGAAAATCAGCAAACTGTACTTAAGGATTACATCTATGGCTGTAAATAGATTTTTAGAGTTCACATTTTATTTGTGTGTTTTTATAGCAATCAATAGGAAGCCATCTATAGCATTTAGGTGTTCCCATGCTGATTACTGTGACAGCTACTGAATCACTGCTAGGAAATTCAATGTGTTAACAGGTTATATTGGCTAGCTAAACACATCACTTGGATAGAATAGAAAACAACAGTAGAGGGTCAGCTTTAGTTTAGAGGGTGAGCTAAAAACATAAAAATCTAGTTGAATAGGGAAAGAGGGGGAGATAGGGGCAGTTCCCAAGCTTTCTCCTAAGAATTGGGACTTTCCAATGATACTAATATTTAATATTTTGTCAAAAATGTATGCTAACAATAATTCCAAATCTGTTCATTGTCATATATTTTGTAAGAACAAAAGCAAGATCATTGCAAAAGCTTATACCGATATTTTGGTTTGGTCCTTTTTGTGATTCTGATAGGAGAAAAAGTAGAGTGGCGGTTCAATCACATTCCCACATACCACTCTCAGTAAGTGAAAGCTCAGAAGAGTTAGTCCATTCACTTAGTACCAAGAAATTTGTCTTCTTTGGAGCAAATCATATTCTACACGAGACCCCTCCAGATTAAATCTCAGAATCCTGGGGGGACAAAATGACTCAGACTGTTATTTTCTTGACTGGAATTTTAGTAAGTATTCTCTACAATTGTTAGAATCTAAACTACAAAGGAATTTATATTTCAAATCAATGCATTGGAGCTATTTACAGGAAGTCTTAGCATGTTTATTCCATCAGGTACCATCAGCTAAACCTAAGTGACAGAAGAGCTCCTAATGGATTCACATTCACTTTGTAATGGTCTTCAAAGGATGCTTCGCAGGGATGATAGTTTTGGTACAATTAATCCAGATAAAGTAAAGAAAAATTGTGACATATTTTGAAATTCTTAACCAGAACATCATAAAACAGTAGAGATAATTTAAAATTGGTTTAAAAATAACCAAGAAAAATTAAAGAAATTAAAGAAAAACTAAAACTTGTACAACTATGATTGATTATAAGTTTGTGTACTTGTTTAAAGTTTATCTGAAAAGTGTCCTAAATATTATGGTGAAAACATTTATATGGTCAGGGTTTTAAAAAATAAATGGAGATATTTAGAAGAGACCTATGTCGATACGCTTATACCAGTGTATTACGTATTTGGAGTGTGAGTTTCTATTGCTTATGGAGAATAATAAAGTAAGACAATGTAATTGTATTTTTTTAAGGGCATATACAGTAGGCACTAGGTGATTTAATTTGATATATTAATTCAAACACAGATTCATATATACTTTATAATACAAAGTAATTAAATTATTAGAACAAACACACCTTTTTAAACACAATTTAATTGGTAATTTTGTATTCTTTTATAGAAATACAATCATCTTTTTAAATTTTTTTTTGTAAAAAGGGAATTAACTTGTGTAATTTCGGTATGAGAAGGACTTCAATGTTATAAAACTAATGAAGAAATAGATCATTTAATTTATATGAAGAACAAATAGAGGACATTAAAATATCTTTACACATGATTTTATGTTCTTCCATTAATTGTAGTATTTATAAATGTATATTTCAATTTGAATTACCTATATTTAAATTATGAATAAAAATCACTAGTCAATATGAGGTAATATTAAATTATTGGATGGCTTGATAGTGTGATCTATTTTGTTATAATCTTAACTTTCTCTGACTGTCATTTTGGATATCTTTATATGTATATTTAGAAAACACTGAGCAAAAGGAAAGCTATAGAAAAATTTAGAATTAAAAATTCATTTGAATGTACAGACTACCAGATAAAGATGCTTTATGAACAATGTATCCGTTGGTAATTTTTGATGAGAGTTATGAACTGAGGATTCCACTGCATTTTTAAAAACCTGATTATTAGGTACTGTAATCCCAATTCATTATGGGTTTTGAATTTCAACAGACCTCAAGGAAAAATACTTGTTTCGTCAGCAAAATTATGCCATCTTAAGGCAATATTTAATTATTAATTTTATAAGGCTTCTATTTTTGTTTCTTTTGCTGCCTTAGTACAAAAAATAATAGAGGGTGCAATAATACTGCAGAGAAAATGCATCCACTGGATTAAAAACAACAACAAAAAAAGTCAAGCTGGCAGTTTAAGTATGTTGGTCTCTGGAAAAGTCTGAATTTTCCTCTGAGTCAGTGTTTTTTAATCAAAGCCTGAAGTGAGAAATTCTTTTTTGTCATTTGCCATTAAAAAGTTTGCTTCTGATATGACACTAAACATGAACAGGGAATCAAGAATTTTCTGGTATGTGTAGAGTGTCTTGAAACTTGGAGGCATTCTAGGCAGTACTTCGAAAAGTTTAAGTGCTAATTTTGAAGGTTATATTTTTGCCTCCTAAAAGAGTAATGGAATCTACTGATTAATGTTTTCATGTTTTAACTGTAATTGTATGGGAGGCCTTAATGGTTTCAAATTCCATTTATATAACATTTATTGTTATAGCACAAGTTTTATAGAATAAATGGTATGTGAGCCATACTTCTCAAGAAACAAAGATGATTTGAATAACTCTCGACAGAAAGATTAATAACCGTAGTAATAACAACAGTTTATATTTCTGAGTGCCTAATCTGTGCCATGTCCTCTGCTTAGCGGATGATAAGCACAATCCCATTTTCCCTCTTAACAATCCTGACCTATTTGCTACTATATTATCCTTTTTAATCTTACACTTGAGTAGGAGATTCTTCAAGGTCACATGAAGTTAAAACTCTTTTCACTTGCTCTTGTTTTTTTGAAATGTTTAGAACCCAAATATTGAGATGTTTGACTTTGAAGCCTATATTCTGAATTATTATCCTTTACTATCTTATAAATTGTTAGACCAATTCTACTGTATTGGCCTTTTAGGGTTGTACTGAGAAGGTACCAAGAATTTACGTTCTTATGCCTCTTTCAGTCACAGTCTCTGGGTGGGAAGGCATATATACTTTAGGAAACTCAGTTGTCTTTGTTTCAGCGATACAATTGTAAATAGTGCTTTTCTGGAAACTCTTCAAGGATTTGAATATTGATTTGCCATGAGAATGTGGGTGTATAGGCGGACGACAGGATATATTGCTGTACTATTTTCCCAGGTATTAAAGGTGGGGTGCAGAACACTACTTCACTTTTGACCATTAAACTCTCATTTATTTCACAAACTGTCCTCTTTTTGGTTTCATGGATCTAAGAAAAATCCCTGTGACATTCTGTGTACAGGGATAACAAACAGTCCTTGAGTAATTTTATAGTTGCTACTGGCTTCAGGTATTACTACTACTACTACTACCACCACTACCTACTACTAGTACTAACTACCACTTACTACTACTACTACTACTACTACTACTACTAACTACTACTACCATCATCATCATCATCAATGTCAGGTAAAGTATTTCTTCTCATTCTTAAATGCAGGCACTATTATCTGGTGGAGAAGAAACTAAACTGGGATTAAATAAGCTGAAATCCTTTCTCAATTTCTTCTCTTTTTGTGACACTGCATTGCCTCAGGATACCTCTGTAAGACATTTGATGTAAGAATTCATTGTGTTTCGAAAATTCCAATGTAAATTTAGCACCAACTACAGCATCTCATGATAGTATGAAATAACAGATCAGGTATGTTAACTGATCTTCCAAATATAATGTAATTCTCTAATCATATTAAATTGGTTGATTTTCTAAGATAAACATTTGCTATGAAGCCCAGAGAGTTAATTGAACTGTTTCTGAGTTCCATTCTTTTTTGTGCCCCAAAATATACACTTTGTTTGATTTGGTTTAAATTTTCAGAGGAGAACATTAAATTGAAGGTGACATTGTCTAGGGCATTTTCCTTTTGCCAAAGAGAGTATACAGACAATGGGGGCAGAAGGGACTTCTACAACAGCAGTAATTTTTATCTGATTTAATATCCCCTGCATTCAAACAAAGAGAAATGAGTTGTACTTTGAGTGCATTAGAAGACACATCCCTATAGGCATGGATAAAAACGTAAAAGATCTTTCCACTTGCATTTGTATTTGGAATTCTTTGGCATCAGAATATTGAGACAAGTGAGAAAGACATAAAATTTGGAATATGGTCCCTACTCTGCCCTTGAATTTCAAATTCAATATTCCTTTTTAAAAGCTCCCATAAGAGACCATTTCCATATTATTCCTCTTTATGCTAAACTTGATAGTCAAATACAACTATTTGAAGTCTTATCTTCAAATATAAGAACCCAACTTGGAATTTCAAACACAATTGTATAATAATCTTTGGGCAGAATAGAATGCAACAAACTTAAAATGAATTGAAACACCTGTTTTACAGATATCCCATGGAGGACAAGACATACACACATGGGCAATTCAACAAATTTAACAAGACTTAATGAGCCTTGAAACTGTAATTTAATTCTTAATTTCTGTGAAGTAAATTTAGTAATGACTGATAAGGATTATCATCATCCACACTTAGAGAGTCATTAACACGGAAGTGGAAACACCTGTCCTTTTATGTGTCCTTTTAAGGTGTTTAGTTCACTAGATCTAAGATTTGAAGCCACTGTCCCTTGTACAAGAGCAACAAATAAAGATTCCAGGATTAAAATACCTTAAAAAGAAAATTCCACACCACAAAGCATGGTGATACTTAAAATGAAATTCCATAACTACAAGTTTAAGAGTAACATGAGCTTTATAATTTGTGTATTTCCAGAGATGATAGGTCTGTTATGATCTCTATACCCTTGGATGATTACCTGCATGCATGACAGTAGTTATAAAAAAGAATATGTTTACTTTGTACAGTTGAGTTCTTGAAGACTTTATTTTCCTGCAGTGGGTTTCCTTTGTTAATATCACAGTGAAGTCTCTGAGCATTCTTTCTATGATATTATTGCTTTAGCCAAAGAGTTTTTGTGCTTGTTTTGAGACAAAGATACTGTTCATATTTAGCATTGATTTAGACCAGGATTGAATAAGTTGGAGACTAAGCAAACTATGAAATTTAATATGTGTTAATAAAGTGCAAGAATAATATGACAATACCCATTTCCCTTCCCAATCTGCCTCACATTATGACTTCTAACTTCCCTGAAGATTCCTCATGAAGGTGCTAATGGATAAAGATATTTGTCCTTTTCTTTCTAATACTCTTTATAAATGAACTCAAATTAAACACCAAAATCTAAAGGAGAAAGTTTGTCACAAAAGCCAAAGAGGCAGTGCAGATTATTGGAGGAGATGTAGCACCAAATATTAAGTCTTGCTTCCACTACCTTCCATCCATTAGTCTAGTGACCCACTTGAATAGTAGTGGCAGGAATGAGTTGATATCCATTCCAATTTCTAATTTTTCCATGATTCAGTTTCCTCATCCATTAGTAATGATTTCACTCAACACTGTGTTTCTTGGAAGAGACCAAGATAAATAGTCAGATTTACGTAAGTCTGTTATCATTATTTCCATGTTCAGTGTTTATTTCATTAGACGAACAATACTGAATGCTTATGATGACGCAGGCAGAAATGTAAGCTTAGTGTGAGAAGGGATTGTTGTTAGAGGGTTCTATTCCAGACATTGTGCAGAGCTATCTAGGGTGAATAAAACTTTGAATTTTTTTCTTGCATTAGTAGATAAAAAATGAACATACTTGGAATTATTGTTAATGTCAATAATAACATTTATATTTACTCTTTTATTTGTAGTACAACCCAAAGAGCACTTACGAAAGAAGGAAGGAATAAGAGATTACTTGAAGGAGATAGGGTAATGGAGCTGTAGAGTTATAGGGATAGGGAACCATAGGCCATGGAAGTAAAGAAAGAATATAATGGTACAAAGTGGGAGGAAGGATGTAAGCAACAAATACATTATAAGTGTATATAAGTACATTATAAGGTGAATCTCAGTTTTGCTGAGACAATCAGATAGGGTAAATTCAACTGGTGTGCAGAATGTGGATTTCACCTAAAGTAACTTCAAATTAATGTGTAATAGGAATGACCTGAGATGCTAGCTAAAGCACAGATTTCCTGGCTGAATTATCTGAGATTGTTTCAGTAGTACTGTACCGGACCCAGGAAAACGAGTCATATAGATTATATAACTGGTTTAAAGACCACACTGGAAAAAACTGAGTTATTTTACCTGAATTAAGTGATTAGAAAATTAAAACCAATAAAATACTTCTTTCCTTTGTTTGGTCAAAAGGTTTATTTTAGAAGTAATACAATAATATTGCCTTTAGAAATTGAAAAGCATATCTGTTTGTTTTGTTTTACTTTGGTTTGATTTTGATGACCAGAAGTTATTAGTTGATGAAGACTAAAAAATTTATTTTCTGTGTATTGTATTCCATGTCCTGAGAAAAATGTTGCCCACCCAAAGTCATGAAAATATTTTCTTATGTTTTCTTCCAGAAGCATTATTGCAACTGTTGCTTTTATGTTTTGATCTATGGTTTATCTGAAATTAATTTTTTGCATATGAGGCAAAGTCTTTCCCTCACATCCCGTATGGATATCTACTTATTCCAACACCATATGTTGCAAGTATCTCTTTCCTACTGGATTATTCTGTTGGGTTTTTTTGTTTGTTTGTTTTGTTTTGTTTTAAATCATCTGACTGTATAAGCTTGGAACTAGTTCTTGGCTTTCTAATCTGTGCCATTGATCTATTTGTTGACCATTATGCCAGTCGCAGACTCTCTTGAATACTGAGGCTTTATTTTATGTTTTGAAATCAGGTACTGTGAGTCTTCCAAATTTGTTATTTTTTAAAATTTGTTTTGGCTATTATATTTCCTTTGCCTTTCCATATACATTTTAGTTCAGCTTATTTCTTCAAAATATCTTGATGATATTTTTGGTGAGATAGTGTTCAATTTACAAATATAATTGAGACCACTTGACATCTAAATATTGAATATTTTTATTAATTTAAGTCTTTTCTTGTTTCAACAGTGTTTATGATTTAATCATACTGATCATGCATGCATTTTATAGTTTATATCTATATATATTTCACATTTTTGTGCTATAGTAAAAGCTACTGATTTTTATTTCAATTCCTAACTGTTTATTGTTAGTATACTGACTTTGTATACTGCAACCTTGCTAAACTTACTGATTATTTCTGGAAGCATTTTGTAGATTACTGGGGATTTTTTTTTTTTTAAAGATTTTATTTATTTATTTGAGAGATAGAGATCACAAGTAGGCAGAGAGGCAGGCAGAGAGTGGTGGGGAAAGCAGGCTCCCTGCTGAGCAGAGAGCCCGACGCGGGGCTCGATCCCAGGACCCTGAGATCATGACCTGAGCCGAAGGCAGAGGCTTTAACCCACTGAGCCACCCAGGCGCCCCATTACTGGGGATTTTTACATAGAAGTTCATGCTATATGTGAATAGAGATAATTTTCTTTCTTCCTTTTGAATATGTATGACTTCGGTTTCTTTTAATTACCTTGTTATACTGGTAAAGAAATTCTCTCGGTTGTTGGATAGAAGGGATGAGACCAGATATCTTTCTTTGTGCCTGATGTTAGGGAAGAAGTATTCAGACTTTCACATTAGATACAAGGGCAGCAGTAGATTATTTTTTGATACCTTTCTATTCCTAGTTGGTTAAGAGATTTTTCAGGAATGGATTTCTTCTGCCATTGTTACTCATTTTATGTTTACATTTGCCATAAATTCACAATTCATTGCTACTCTTTTGCCTTTATTTTTTTTTAAAGATTTTATTTATTTATTTGACAGAGGGAGAGAGAGCACAAGTAAGCAGAGGGAGAAGGAGAAGCAGGCTCCCCACTGAGCCTGATGTGGGTCTCAATCCCAGGAATGTGAGCAGAAAGCAGACAATTAACCAACTGAGCCATGGAGGTGCCCCTCTTTGGCCTTTAGACAGCCAGTAGAGTAATCAAAAATGAGGAAAATCATTTTATATGTACAGTTATTTAAAACTTATCCATAGCTATTCATATGTTTATATAGATCCAATTTCTCCTGGTATTATATTTGTATGTCTGATAATTTCTTTTAGCATTTCCTGTAGAGCAGGTCTCCTGGAAATAAATTCTCCAGTTTTTATCTAAAAAGGTTTTATTTTGCCTTCTTTTTGAAACCTATTTTCACAAGAATTCTGGTAAGACAGTTTTATCTGCCAGCCCTTTAAAATTCCTCTCATTGTCTTCTAGGTTGCAGAATTTCTGACAAGAAATTTGCTGAAATTCTTTGTTTTTTGGTATGTGATAAGATTTTTATTTGGTGTTGCTTTTTAATAAATGGAATATTGCATGCCTAGATATTTATTTTTAATTTTTTTGGTTTTGTTTTGAAATGTATCTTGCTGGGGGCACATGGGTGGCTCAGTCGTTGAGCACCTGCCTTTGGCTCAGGTCATGATCCCAGGGTCCTGGGATCAAGCCCCACATAGGGCTCCTTACTCAGCAGGAAGCCTGCTTTCCCCTCTCCCACTCCCCCTACTTGCGTTCTCTCTCTTGCTATGTTTCTCTGTCAAATAAATAAAATCAAGAAAGAAAGAAAGGAAAGAAAGAAAGAAAGAAAGGAAAGAAAGAAAGAAAGAAAGAAAGAAAGAAAGAAAGAAAGATGTGTCTTGCTGAAATTCTGAAATCTTTTGTTTCATTCAAACATGCTGAAATTCTCCACCTGTAAATTTATTTTAGACATCTTTTGTACTAGAGTCTTTTACATATTATTTACAGGTATTTTGAACATTCCAGTCCAACGTTTGTGTCACATCTGAGACTCTCTCACATTTTTGCCCTTACTTAGCAGTACAATGCCATCGTTTTTTACTCAGTATTTGGCAGTCTGGTGTTTGTGTATGAAGTGTTTTCTGTTGTCCCAGAACAACCTTAGTCTTCGGCTGGGTCTGTGCACCACGGTCTTGGGTATGGACCTTTTTCAGTGACATGTCCCTGTATCAGATCGGGGCTCAGGATTATTTCTGTTCTTCTTTCAGGAATAAAGGGTTTGATTCCTTTTTCCGCTCCCTAGCTATATGGAGTATTCTCAATAGTTTCTGTTGGTCTTTCTCTAAGAGCTTAATCAATTGTTACTTAGGAGAGAACAATCCGAGTTGGAGTTTGAGTCTTTCCTGCAGCTACAGTGCTTCCTCTTCTCCAGGGCTGCACCACCAACTTGACCGTGATCATTTCTGTGAGTGCCCAATAGAGGTCCATGGAGAAGTGCCTCTAATTGGTCCAATCTCCTCTTGTGTCTGTGACTCTTTGGACTTGACATTCTCATGCCAGTCAACACTCAGACCTTAGCAATTAGTTAACATTTTAACCTGAATTCTGATCACGTGTATGCCCGGCTGATCTCTCTCCCATGTTCTAACAAAGGTGATCTAGTGCTGAAGCTCTTTTGAGAAGCTCCTGTTTTTAGATTTTTAGATTATTTGGCTTGTGACCTGAGTTCTTAAAAAAGTTAAAAAACAAACAAACATGGTTTTGTAGGTTGTCTGGTGTTTTCAGAATGAGTGACATTCTTCTCAGCTTTCTACATACTAGGCAGAAACAAGTCTTGTTTTTCAAAGAAGTCTCCAATTTGTCAGTCTCTTGTTCTGAAGAGCTTTTGAATTTTATGAATGACTTAATGAGAAAACAGGTTGAATCTCAATTTCAATTTTCTGCCCCTCCATTTTCATAGTAGAATTCTGGCTCTTTAACTCTCTGGTTTTTGAAAACTTATACTAACAAGTTTAAAATCAGATATTTATCCTTTTCATCAGTGACTCAGATTCTCGGCCTCATACCTATTACCCAGAAGCAGTAAACACTCCACATGGAATGGTTCTTCCTACTGTGTGATCTTATCCTTCAAGTTGGGCTTGCTTTTGCAGTTCTCAAATGCCTCATTCATTCGTTCTTTCTTTCATTCTTTCTTTCAGTTATTTAAATTTTCAGTTTATCTGTGGAAATAATCTACCATAATCCATTCTATTTTAATTAGGAGCAGACATCCCTGCTTCAGTTAATTACTATTCTGTCCTTTCCATTCATCATCCTATCTACTTTATAACGCACACATCATCTTAAACAGATTATTTAATACAATCTGGCAATTTTGTTTCCCATCTTTAGGGTACGTGATATGAACTGTAAGAAGAGCACCCCAGAAAATATTGGCCCAAGACAAGAGTTTTTCTCCCGGGGAGCAATCTACATATAGAGGCCTGGTCTGAAGTGACTGTTCTGCTCCATAGTCATATCAACATTTTCTGGTTCCCTCTACTGTGTTGTTCTTCCTTCTGTGAGAATATTGTTCCAACTTTATGACCGAAAGTAGCTGAGCAGGACCATAGGTTTCAGAACTGCATTCTGCTGGTGTAGTTTCAGAAGCTGGGATTGTTTTAGACATTATAGAGGCTTTTCACAGGTAGGGCTTATGTTTCTTTCAACAATCAAATCTCCTAAAAACTTACTGTTTCTGGAGTTTTTTTTTTCCTATTCTTTTTTTTTTAATTCTCTCAAATCTCTTCTGCAAATAACCCCAGCCAAACCTCTCATCTTATCATAATTCTTGAGCTTAGAAAAGATTGTACATATTAGTTTTTATGCTATGCACATCTCTTTTCTCCTTAACTTAATGATAGTGAATTTATGAAAAAATGGAAAAAAAAAACAGCCCCAAGCAAATAAAGTTTCTCTTAACTATATTGTTTCTCCTTCTATCTCTGTCTACAAGTTATGTAATTCTTGTTTTCTTGTTTGACTTCATCCCCTCTTATAGAATTTCACTAAAACAGTGATCACATATCATCACTGTAACTTTTGTTAACACATTCCCCTAGAGCAAATAATAGGCCTGGTGGGAACACGGTCTGTTTTCTGTGTTAGTAAAGACAATAGTTTTATCAAGAGCTTTATCATTTTCCCCTGATGCAGTATCTATTTTCATCACCAACTGCCCAACTTCTAAGACATTTCCTCACATTTTGGGTTTATGTTAGCACTCCACCTCCAGGTAAAATTTTCTGTACCAGTAAGTTACATTTTATTCACATACATACATTCCTTCCCACACTACCACATAATTATCATGTTAAAAATGAAATGAGGTAAAGAACCATAAGTGCTGCCTAATACAAAATCTTTACTGGGTAAGGAACTTTAGAACAATCCTTGTTAGAATAACAATGTCAAGTGTAAATAATAAAAATATTTTGCACGCATGATTGAATTTCAGAAGTCTGAAAAAATAACTCCAGCATATGCAATATATTTCCAACTGCAGGTGAAAATATTTTTTTTCTTATTTAACTATTCTAAATGTTGAATCATTTATAAGTTAATTCTATGTTAATGAACAAAGGATTGGCTTTTTGACACCGGTAAGCCTAAAAAAATCAATACCTAGAAAACAGTAAGAAAATTTCAATTAAAAAATAGTATTTTAAATTTGATTATTGATTATTTTGTTCTGATAGGCATTAGACTTGACCTCATGATAAATGCCCACAATTGCATGTGCCTCTGTGTGATTTGAAATTTAATTACAATAGCTAGTACTGTTTTTTTCATAAATGTGCAAGTTTATTCAAATTATTAAGCTGATCACCAAGTGGTTTATAATGCATCAGTTCCTAGACTAATGAACCATATATCCTTGTCAATTTTAGTAATGTTTTGACAGTTTTTGCCTCAGTGCCTTTGAATTACAAGAGTGTACAGCTGCATTGCTCACTGCTGAGATAGGTTTCTCCCTGAGGATATGGGAGGTCATGATTTCTGATTTTGAATTGTTTAACCAAGCAATAATATTTGATTATTCCATCACAAAGAAAACAAAACAATCTAGTTCTATGATCTTCATTAAAATCTTAGTTCATTATAAAAGTCAAATATAAAGAAGTGATTTAAATATTTGAATTTATAGCAAAAAAAGAAACATTTAAAAATAAACAAAAGATTTATTGCATGACATAGCCCATGGAAGTTCATAAACCCTTTTCTATATTTGTGAAATCTAAAAAGCTCCGAAAAGCAAAATTCTAAATAACCTATTTGATAGCAAAATCTGTTCTAAATCCAAATGAGGCTATTTATTGACTTTATGATATTCAGTGTATATATTAAATTTTTGTCTAAAAACACTAATGTGTTTGATCTTGGCACGCTGTTCCAAATTCTGCTTTGGCTGATAATGAAGTTCCATATATACACATTATTGCTTTACTAAAATAAATGTACATGTATGTACATGATATATGCATAATATCACACATAGAAATAGAAATAGAAATGAATTATGTATATTCCATTATATATTATATATAATAATTTATACATCTATTTGAACAAAAGGTTTTATGTTTTCATTTTTTTTTAGAGATTTTACTTATATATTTGACAGAGAAGGAAAGAGAGAGCACAGCAGGGGGAGGAGCAGAAGGGAGAGGGAGAAGCAGACTCCTTGCTGAGGAGAAAGCCTGACACGGAGCTCCATCCCAGGACCCCAGGATCATGACCTGAGTCCATAGAAGATGCTTAACCGACTATGCCACTCAGGAACCCCAGACCGAAAGGTTTTAGATAAGGTTTATAAATTTGTAGAATTATATTGAACCACAAAAAATAGTAGACCAAAAAGTAATACTGCAATTTTATACAGCTCAACGATATGGCTCCAACTAATATGTTCCCAGATTACTTAAAATAATTTTAAAGAAAATATTTCATTGTATATATAGATATAGAGCATAAAAACTATTATCGATGTTTTAAACATCGATAAACTTGATGTTAAAACTATCCCCTAAAAATCCCCTAATTCACAAATAATTATAAACCTGCAATTCCATTTATAGCTTAAATTTTCTATGTTCCTTCTTCTAGGTTTCTCTTGTCCTTGTATCTTCACTATACCTATTAATGTCATCATGCCATCCAGGCTTGAAACTCAGCCAGACTTGACACCAGCCCATAGTCTAGTTCTCATAGTCTAGTTCTTCTTTCACTCTTGCTCACGTCTTATCTTTACGTCTATAGACATTAAACTAGTACACAAACTTTTAGGCTCATACCCGGACTATTGTAATAGTTGTCCAAACTGACCTTTTTATATCTAGTTATTTCACACTCCCATTGTTTCTATTGATAGTTACTTGCTTAACATCATTTAGCAACTCTTAATTATTTCCTTAATTTATGTTCAAATTGCATAATTTAGTAGTTAATACCCCCTGAAATCTGTTCATTAGTTTATATCACACCTTATTTCCTTTAGCATTCTAGGAATAGAGGGGACTTCCTCAACTTAACAAAGTGTATTTGCAAGAATCCATAGTTAACACGTTACTTAATGGTGAGGATTTTTTGAATGGACAGGAAAGACCTTCAGACCATAAATAAAAGTAAGAAAAGTAGGAAGCACAAAAGCAGTAAAAAAAAAAAAAAAAGTATACCTGTAAAAATAGTCAGGGGACTCACAAAGTAAACAGATATAAAGTATGACATCATATACCGAAAAGATGGGAAGGGGTGGAGAGGAGTAAAGAATGGGTTCAAACTTAAGTGACCATCAACTTAATATAGATTGCTATATGATGAAGATGTTATATAAAACTTAATATCAACCACAAACTAAAAGCCAGTAATAGATAATACCAAACATAAATAAATAAAGAGAAAGGAAGCCAAGTGTATACCTAAAGAAAGTCAACTTAGGTGACCGAAGACAGCAAGGGAAGATTCAGAAAAACCAAAAGAAAACAAAACAAATGTAATAAATACATACCTATCAATAATTAATTTGAATGTAATTGGACTAAATTAACACATGGTGATGGAATAGATTAAGAAAAAAAGACATATCCATATGCTACCTACAAAGGCTCACTTCAGACCTAAAGACACATGTAGATTGGGTGAAGAAATATTTATCATGGAGATGGATGTGAAAAGAAAGCTGGGGTGGCAATATTTATATAATAAAAAAATTGACTTTAAAACAAAGACTTTAACAAGAGACAAAGAAGGACACAATATAATCATTAAGAAACAATTCAAAAAGACATAACAATTGTAAATATTTATGCACCCAACATGGGAGTATCCAAATACATAAAAAAGTTAATAACAAATATATAAGGACTAATCTATAGTAATACAGTAATAGTTGGGGACTTTAATGCCCCATTTACATCAATGGACAGATCATCTAAACAGAAAATCTACAGGGAAACTGGATTTCAACACTAGACTAGATGGATTTAACAGATATATTCAGAACATTCCATCCTAAAACAGAAAAATACACATTCTCAAGTGCACATGGAACATTTTCCAGAAGAAATCACATATGAGCCAACAGAACAAGTCTCAGCAATTTAAAAAAGATTGAAGTTATATTGTGCCTCTTTTCTGAACACAATGCTATGAAACTAAAAATCAACCACATGAAAAAATCAGGAAAGACCACAAATACATGGAGGTTAAATAACACGCTACCAAAAAATGAATGGGTCAAACAAAAGATCTAAGATGAAATAAAAATATACACGGAGACAAATAAAAATGGAAACACAATCCCAAATCTTTTGGATATAGCAAAGGAAGTTTATAGCAAAATAAGCTTACCTCAAGAAGTAAGAAAAATCTCAAATAAACAACCTGTCCTTACATCTAAAGGAGTTAGGAAAAACAAACAAACAAACAAAACTGAAATCCAGCAGGAGGACAGAAATAATAAAGAATAGAGCAGAAATAAATGATACAGAATCTAAAGAAAAAAAAAAAAACCAGCAGAACAGATCAAAGAAACCAGGAATTGGTTCTTTGAAAAGATTAATAAAATTGATAAAGCTTTATCAAGACCCATAAAAAAAAGAAAGAAAAATAAAGAAAAGAAAAGAGAGAGAGAGAGAGAAAGAAAGAGAGAGAGAAAGAAAGAAAGAAAGAAAGAAAAGAAAAGAAAGAAGACAGGACTTGAATAAACAAAATCAGAAATGAAAAAGGAGAAATAACAAATGACACCCCAGAAATACAAAAGACTATAAGACATTATTTTTTAAAAGTATATGCCAATACCTGGACAACCTAGAAATAAGAAATGGGTAAACTCCCAGAAAAAAATAACCTACCAAAACTGAAGCAGGAAAAAATACAGAATTTGAATAGACCAATTACCAGCAATGAAATTCAATCAGTAATCAAAATACTCCCAACAAACAAAAGTCCAGGACCAAATGTCTTCACAGGAGAATTCTATCAAACATTTAAAGAAGAGTTAATACCCATTTTTCTTAAACTTTTCCAAAAACTAGAAGAGGAAGAAAAACTTCCTAATTCATTTTAGAAGGCCATAATTACCCTGATTCCAAAACAAGATAAAGACACAACAAAAACAACTATAGGCCAATATTTCTAATGAACATATTTGCAAAACTCCTCGACAAAACATTAGCGAACTGAATCTAACTATATCTTGAAAACAAAATAAAAAAATCACCATAATGAAGTGGATTTATTCTTGGGATGCAAGGATAGTTTAATACTCATTAAATAGTCAACATGATACATCACATCAATAAAAGGATAAAAAACATATGATAATTCCAATAGATGCACAAAAAGCATTTGACCGAGTACAGCATCCATTCATGATAAAAATTTTCAAAAAAATAGGTTTAGAGGGAGCATATCTCAACAAAACTAAAGGCCATCTGTGAAAAACTCACAGTGAACATCATATTCAATGGCAAAAAACTGAGAGCTTTTCCCCTAAGGTCAGGAAAAAGACAAAGATGTTCTCTCTCACCACTTTTATTCAACATAGTACTGGAAGTCCTAGTCATGGCAATTTGACAAGACAAAAGAAAGGTACAAAAGGTATCCGATTTGATGAAGAAGAAGTAAAACTCACTATTTGCAGATGACATGATACTATATATGGAAAACCCAAAACCCTAAAGATTCTATCAGAATTCAGTAAAGCCACCAGATAAAAAAATCAATATACAGAAATCTGGTGCATTCCTATACACTAATAATGAAGCAGTAGAAAGTGAAATTAAGAAAGCTGTCCCATTTGCAATCACACCAAAAACAATAAAGTATTTAAGAATAAATTAATGAAAGAGGTGAAAGACCTGTACTCTGAAAACTCTAAAACACTGACAAAAGTAATTCAAAATGAAGCAGCAAAGAAATGGAAAGATATTCCATGCTCATGGGTTGGAAGAATAAACATTATTAAAATGTCAATACTACCCAAAGCAATCTACAGATTTAATGCAATCCCTATCAAAATATCAACAGCATTTTTCATGGAACTAGAATTAACAATCCTAAAATTTATATAGAACCACAAAAGACCCCTAGCCAAAGTAATCTTTAAAAAAGAAAAACAAAGTTGGGGTATCACAATTCCAGATTTCAAGTTATATTACAAAGCAGTAATTAAAACAGTATGTTACTGTCATAAAAATAAGATATATAGATCAATAGGATAGAATAAAAAATGCAAAAATAAATCCACAATTATATGGTAAATTAATCTTAACAAAGGAGGAATGAATATACAATGAGAAAAGACAAACAGTCTCTTCCATAAATGATGTTGGGGAAAGTAGACAGCCCACGCAAAAGAATGAAACCAGATCACTTTCTTTTACCGTACACGAAAATAAACTCAAAATGGATTAAAGACCTAAATGTAAGACCTGAAACCACAAAAATCCTTGAAGAGAGTACAGACAGTAATCTGACTTTGGCCATGGTAACATTTTTCTAGATATGTGTCCTGAGGCAAGGGAAACAAAAGCAAAAATAAACTATTGGGACTACATCAAAATAAAAAATTTCTGCACAGTGAAGGAAACAACCAACAAAACTAAAAGACACCCTACTGAATGGGAAAAGGTCTTTGCAAATGACATATCCAATAATGGGTTAGTAACCAAAATATATAAAGAAATGATATATTTCTCAATACCCAAAGCCCGAATAATCCAATTAAAAATGGACAGAAGACATGAATACATATTTCTCCAAAGAAGACATACAGATGGCTAACAGACACAAGAAAAGATGTTCAACATCACTCATCATCAGGGAAATGCAAATCAAAACTACAATGAAATATCACATCACACCTATGAGAATGAATAAAATAAAAAATACAAGAAACAGGGCATCTACCTGGCTCAATCAATAGAGCATGTGACTCTTGATCTTGGGGTCATGAGTTGAAGACCCATGTTGGGTGAAGAGCTTACTGAAAGGAAAAAAAAAACCAACAAAATAAGAAACAGTAGGTGTTGGCAAGAATGTGGAGAAAGGGGAATGCAAACTGGTGCAGCCATTGTGGAAAATAGTATGGAGATGCCTCAAAAAATTAAAAACAGAACTACCTATGATCCAGGAATTTCAATACTGGATATTTACCCCCCAAATACAAAAACACTAGTTCAAAAGGATACACGATCCCTATGTTTATTGGAGTATTATTTTCAATAGCCAAACCATGGAAGCAGCCTAAGTGTCCATCAATAGATGAATGGATAAAGAAGTAGTGGTATGTAAGCATACCACATATATGTACACACACACACACACACACACACACACACAGTGGAATATTATTCAACCATTAGAAAAGAATGAAATCCTACCATTTGCAACAATATGGAGAGCTAGAGAGTATAATGCTCAGCGAAATAAGTCAGTCAAAGACATGATCTCACTCATAGGTGTAATTTAAGAAACAAAACAATGAGTAAAGGAGAGAGAGAGAGAGAAGAAATAGACTCTAAACTATTGAGAACAAACTTATGGTTCCCAGAGGGAAGGTGGTGGGGGGATGGGAGAAATAGAGGATGGTGATTACAGGTACACTTACCATGATGAAATAAAATAGAATGATTAAAAAATAAAAATAAAATGATGTCTACCTTTGTGCTTCTAGCAATAATTCCTTTCTACAATACTGTTGTGATAAACATTAAGTTGCACCATGCTGATAGCAATGTAATTCTCATCCACACCAACATAAATGATTATTGTTTGGTAGAGATAAAAAGCAATTGCTGCCTGTGTTCTCCTCTGGGATTTTGAGGATTCCTATCTCACACTGAGGTCTTTCATCCATTTTGAGTTTATTTTTATGTATGGTATAGAAAGAAGTCCAGTTTCATTATTCTGCATGTGGCTGTCTAATTTTCCCAACACCTTCATTGAAGAGACTATCTTTATTCCATTGGATTTTCTTTCCTGCTTTTCAAAGATTAGTTGACCACAGAGTTGGGGGTCTGTTTCTGGGTTCTTTCTCCTGTTCCATTGATCAATGTGTCTTTTTTGTGCCAGTACCATACTGTCTTGATGATTACAGCTTTATAATACAGATTGAAGTTCAGAATTGTGATGACTCCAGCTTTGGTTTTCTTTTTCAACACTACTTTGGCTATTCGGGGCCTTTTGTGGTTCCATACAAATTTTACAGTTGTTTATTCCAGTTCTGTGAAAAATACCGGTGTTATTTTGATTCAGATTGCATTAAATTGATAGAGTGTTTTGGGTAGTATAGACATTTTAACAATGTTTGTTCTTCCAATCCATGAGCACGGGGTGTTTTTCTTTGTGTCTTCCTCAATTTCTTTCCTAAGTGTTCTATATTTTTCAGAGTACTGATGTTTTACCTCTTTGGTTAAGTTGATTCCTAGGTATTTTATGGGTTTTGGTGCAATAATAAATGGGATCTATTCCTTGATTTCCCTTTCTGCTGTTTCATTGTTGGTGTATAGAAATGCAACAGATTTCTGTGATTTGATTTTATATCCTGTGACTTTGCTGAATTTCTATATCAGTTCTAGCAAGTTTTTGGAGGAGTCTTTTGGGTTTTCTACATTGAGTATCATGTTGTCTGTGATTAGTGAAAGTCTGACTCCTTCTTTGCTGATTGGGATACCTTTTATTTATTTTTGTTGTCTGATTGCACAGGCTAGGACTTTCAGTACTATGTTGAACAATAGTGGCGAGAGTGAACATCCTTGTCATGTTCCTGACCTTAGGGGAAAAGCTCCTAGTTTTTTCCCATTGAGGATGATATTAGCAGTTGGTCTTTCATATATGGGCTTTAAGATGTTGAGGTAGTACCCTCTATCCCTACTCTTTTGAGGGTTTTATCAAGAAAAGAAACTGGAGGAGAACACAGGCAACAATCTCTTTGATCACAGCCATAGGAACTTTCTGCTAGACAAGACTCCAGATGCAAGGGAAACAAAAGCAAAAATGAACTATTGGGACTTAACCAGGTTAAAAACCTTTAGCCTAGCAAAAGAAATAATTAAGAACACAAAAAGATAACCTATGGAATGGGAGAAGATATTGGCAAATGACATATCAGATAAAGGGCTAGTATATAAAATGTATAAAGAACTTACCAAAATCAACTCCCAAACCCCCAAAAATACAGTCAAGAAATGGGCAGAAGATATGAACAGACATTTCTCCCAAGAAAATACACAAATGGCTGAGAGATACATGAAAAGATGCTCAACATCACTCATCATCAGGGAACTACAAATCAAAAGTACAATGTGATACTACCTCACACTGGTCAGAATGGCTAAAATTAATGACTCAGGAACCAACAGATGTTGGTGAGGATGTGCAGAAAGGAACCAACAGATGTTGGTGAGGATGTGCAGAAAGGAAAACCCTTACACTGTTGGTGGGAATGCAAACTGTTGTATCACTCTGGAAAACAGTATGGAGGTTCCTCAAAAAGTCAAAAATAGAACCACCCTACAAACCAGCAATTGCACTAGTTGGCATTTATCCAAAAGGGTACAAACATAGTGATTTGAAGGGGAGGGGTACATGCACCCCAATATTTATAGCAGCAATGTTCACAATAGCCAAACTATGTAAGGAGCCCAGATGTCCATCAGCAGATGAATAGTTAAAGAAGATGTGGTATATATATGCAATGGACTATTAGTCATCAAAAAGAAATGAACTCTTGCCATCTGCAACAAAATGGATGGAACTAGAGGTTATTATGCTAAGCAAAATAAGTCAGTCAGAGAAAGACAAATACCATATGATTTCATTCACATGTGAAATATAGGAGAAGGGAAGGAAAAATAAAATAAGTTAAAAACAGAGAAAGAGGCAAACCATAAGAGACTCTTTTAACTATAGGAAACAAACAGGTTTGCTCAAGGGGAGGTGGGGGAGATGGAGTAATTAGGTGATGGGCATTAAGGGGGGCACTTGCTGTAATGAGCATGGGGTGTTAATACGCGACCAATGAATCACTAAGTTCTACCCTGAATCTAATACACTTAATGCTAACTAACTTGAATTTAAATTTTAAAAAAGTCAATTATATCTCTATATTAAAAGCAGAAAACTATTTACAATTGCACCACCAAAATGGAATACTTAGGTATAAACTAAACAAAATACACAGCATCTGTACCAC
>CM052798.1:80486797-80594626 GCA_028533885.1 Nasua narica | reverse complement strand
CGTTAACTATTTTGGAATCAAAAAAATCTGTAGCAAACAAAACAATTCTGGAGACACTATTTCAGAAAGATATATGCACCTCTATGTTTCTTGCAGCATTATTTACAATAGCTAAGATAGGGAAGCAACCTAAGTGTCCATCAATAAACAAATGGATAAGGAAGATGTGGTATATATATCTATATATATACACAGTGAAATATTACCTAGCCAAAAAAATGGATGAGATTGTGCCATTTACAACAACATGAATGGACCTGGCAGATAGTAGGCTAAATGAAATTAGCCAGACTGATAAAGACAAATATGATCTGATTCTACTCATAAATGGAATATTAAAACAAAAAATCAAAAAAAAAATATAAACCCCAAATATATAAACAAACCAAAAGCAGAATGAGTCCTCCTATAAATACAGAGGACAAAATGATGGTTCCAGAGGGAAGGGGACTCGGGATTTGGCAAAATGGGTAAAGAGAAAGAGATACAGACTTCCAGTAATGGAGTAAGTCATGTATATAAAACAGAGCATAAGGAATACAGTCAATGCTACTGTAATAGTTATGTAGTGGGACAGATGGCAGCTACACTTGCAGTGAACGCAGCATCATGTATAAACTTGTGAAATCACCAAGTTGTACACTGGAACTAATGTAAGTAACATTGTGTATCAACTGTACCCAACCCTCCCCCAAAAAAACCCAAACAAACAAAAAGAAAACACTTGCATTGTGCCTTTTTCTCGCGGCTCGTTGGCTTATGGTAGAGGTTGGTGAAGACTCTCCTTTCCTTTATGTTTACTTCCCTGATTTACCAGCTTTCAGGGACTTTTGGAGGTGATTTAAGCTTCCATCCTTCCAGTCCCCATTAACAGAATGTTTTATCATCTGGGGTAATTAAAACAAAATAGATGACTTTGAAGTTGCATCCAGGATTTTTAAAAAATCAAAGGAATGAGATACAACCAACTCAGGCTAGATGCTCTCTCTTGGGGATAGAGAGGAGGATATAAAGATCTATAATTTTTATTTATTGGGTAAATATTTCTGAATCAAATATGATAAAATGTTAAGATTTATAAATCTGAATGATATATGTACTGCTATTTATTATGCTATATTATAATACTCTTTGTAGGCCTGAAATGCTTCACGGAAATAAAATTCTCAAATCGGTTTCTATAATATACATGACAAGAGTATTGTTCTTTTTTTTACTATTTTATTTATTTATTTGGCAGAGAGAGACACAGCGAGAGAGGGAACACAAGCAGGGGGAGCGGCAGAGGGAGAGGGAGAAGCAGGCCTCCCGCTGAGCAGAGAGCCCGAGGCGGGGCCCAATCCCAGGACTTTGGGACCATGACCCGAGCTGAAGGCAGACGCCTAATTGAGTGAGCCACCCAGGCGCCCCAAGTGTATTGTTCTTTAATACTCTAGCCGTGTACCTAAAAATGTGTTAATTAGTATTATATAAATTGAATGATTTTCAAAACTTTGGACAGCTTACTACGTAAGGAACTCAACAGAAAATCATTTTTTTAATCATAAAATTTATTATACATGGAATCTGTTTAAAACAAGGCATACATGTAGGTTGATGAGGTCCAGAGTGAGCACATCAGGGCATTTATGCAGTTTATATAAGTCTATCTCATGACTTATATGTTAGATATGCTCTTACTATCATAAAGTAAACATGAACAATCCAGGAAAAGGATTTGTAAAAAGTGAATATGTCTCTCTTCTAAGAAAAAGCGTTGTTTTATTAATATATTGTAGTGATTCTACTATCAGTTAAATAGGAATGAGAATATTGCATCCTTTCGGGCTTCATTCTTTTTTCTCATTTTTTCTTTTTGGAATTGACTGTCGCAAAAGAAGGAAATGTGCAAAGGCTATAATAACAAAAATGTTATTTCCTTTACCACTGGAATTCTGACAAGTTAATATTAAGATGAGCTCAAATTGCCGGTAATGTCTGTGCATAACGGCTGTGCTCACACTGCGGAGGAGTTGGAACTAAGGGTGAACCGCGGAGCTCAGGGGTGCCTCTGGAGACGTGGTCAGGGATAAAAAGAAGGTATCTAACCAGTTGCAGGAACATCTTGCCTTTTTTATACAATTATAATTATGGCTGCCTGCTGATCTTAAAGGGATAATCTTCCCCTCCTTTGCCACATAAGTCAAATTCTTACTTCCTCCTAGCCAGCTGGCTTCAAGACAGCAGCATAATTTG
This sequence comes from Nasua narica, assembly GCA_028533885.1. Lineage (NCBI taxonomy): Eukaryota > Metazoa > Chordata > Mammalia > Carnivora > Procyonidae > Nasua > Nasua narica. The sequence continues at coordinate 80,592,391 of CM052798.1, read as the reverse complement.
AATGAAACTTAGAAGGCAGTGCATGGACCCAAACAGAAGGCTGAGGACAAGATGGTTCACAATGAGGATAGCAGCAATTGTTATCAGATCCTTCTACCCACCCACCCGGATAGTTAATCGCTAAAAAGCCAAACAAACACACGCAATTATAAGATCAATATCAATTATTGGCAAGAACATGGAGCAATGGAAACTTTCACTCTGTTTTGGGGGTTCTCGTTTGCTACAACTGTTGGGAAACACTGTTTTCTCGGTATCTGTTAGAGCTGAGCAGATGCGTGCGCTGGAGCTGCATTTCCACTGCTACTCAGCAGAGCACGTGCGCCAGAAGACACAGCCAAGGATGTTCATCAGGTCACTATCTCATGGCCCAAAACTTGGAAAAATAACAGAGTAGTTAATCTGAAGTATATTTATATCATACAGTCGCATACTACAGAGCATTAAAAGTGAATAAACTACTGCTACATGCAACAACAGGAAGAGTCTTATAATAGTGAGCGAATGAAGGCACGCAGAAAAGGGTACATCCTGTAAGGATTAGTTTTTTATCTCTGTATAACAACCTACCGCAAATCTATTGGCTTAGCATAATGTATGTTAATTATCTCCTGGTTTCCATGGGTCAAGATTCCAGGAATGAGTAGCTGAACCCTCTGCTCAGGCTGAATTGAGGTCTCTGTTGGCATCACAATCTCAACTGAGGCTTGCGGTCCTCTTCCAAACTCATTCAAGCTGTTGGCAGAACTCCGTTTCCTGCAATTGCAGAACTGAGGTCACCTCAGGACTGAGGTGTTTTCTTGTCGATTGCTGGCCAGAGTTTGCTCTCAGCTCCTGGAAGTCACTCTCAGCTACATGATCCTTCCATAAGGTGACAGATTATTCCTTCAAGGCCAGCAGGAGAACATATATGGATTTGAAACTCCAAATAAGGGTCCAGTTACTCTGAAGGGCTCACTTGATTAGGTCAGGCTCACCAAAGCTAATCTCTCATCTGCATAACTCAGAGTCAATTAATTAGTAACTTAACCCCAGAATAAACTTCCATTATATTCACAAGTTCTTCCTACACTGAAAAGGAAGGGAATATATGGGTCATATATACCAGGAAGAGGTAATATTGGGAGCCGTCTTAGAATTCTGCCCATTTTTATTGTATAACTCTATTCAGATCAAGTTCAAAAATCAAACGTTGAGCGAAGAAGTCAAAACAACGGCCACTTTTAAGAAGAAATAGTAATGGCTAGGATAGAGCTCAAGAAATGCTTCTAGGGTGCTAATAATCTTTTGGTTTGCCTGTCTAGACAGTGGTTACAAGGATGTGTTCACCCTTCAAACTTCAATTATGACGTGGCATTTTTTTGGCATGTATGTTATAATTTGACTTAATTTTTATTTAAAAAAAGAAATTAAATATTACAGCTTCTCCTTCCTTCAAGAATATATGTAGGTGGACATACATAGAAAATAATGGCATTCTCAGTCAAGAGTGAGTGGGGACAAATTACTTGTAAGCTAGAAATTATTTGATGATTATACCTCTGAGTTGTCACCTAACATATGGAGAAGTCAGTCAAAATATTTTTTTGTCCATTGTCAAAAAATGAAACAAAACATCTTGCCATTTGCAATGATATGGATGGAGCTTGGGAGTATTATGCTAAGTGAAATACGTCCGTCAGAGAAAGACAAACACCATGTTATTTCACTCAGATGTGGAATTTAAGAAACAAAACAAATGATGGGTGCCTGGGTGGCTCAGTTGTTAAGCAACTGCCTTCGGCTCAGGTCATGATCCTGGAGTCCCTGGATCGAGTCCCGCATCGGGCTCCCTCCTCAGTGGGGAATCTGCTTCTCCATCTGACCTCTTCCTATCTCTCATTCTCTCTCTCTCAAATAAATAAATAAAATCTTTAAAAAAAAATTCCCCTTTAAAAAAAAGAAAAAAGAAACAAAACAAATGAGCAAATGGCAAAAAAGAGAGAGAGCAGCAAACCAAGAAACAGACCCTTAACTATAGAGAACAAACTGATGGTTATCGGAGGGAGGGGGGATGGGTGAAATCACTGATGGGATTGAGGAGTGCACTTGTGATAAGCACCAGGTGTTGTATGGAAATGTTGAATCACTGTATTGTAGACCTGAAACCAATACTACACTGTATGTTAACTACCTGAAATATAAATAAAAACTTAAAAATTAAAAAAAAAAAGAAAACAAACTTTTCATTTCAAAGAATGAAATTTATGTGTTCCTCTTTCAAGTATCTTTCCTTGAGGGGTACCTAGGTGGCTCAGTCAGTTAAGCATCTGACCTTTGATTTCAGTTCAGGGTTGTGAGATGGAGCCCCATTTTGGGATCCACTGGCTGTGGAGTCTGCTGGGGATTCGCTCTCTCCCTCTTTTCTCTGCCCCTCCCCAACCCTAGCGTGCTCGCTTTCTCTGAAAAAAAAAAAAAAAGGGGGGGTGGCACCTGGGTGGCTCAGTTCGTTTAGCATCTGCCTTCAGCTCAGGTCATGATCCTGGGGTCCTGAGATCGAGTCCCATATCGGGCTCCCCCTGCTCTGCGAGGAGCCTGCTTCTCCCTCTCCCTCTGCCTGACCCCCCCCCATTTGTGCTCTCTCTTTGTCAAATAAATAAATAAAATCTAAAAAAAAAATCCTTCCTTGATATGCATAATCAGAATGAAATACACCAAACATTAAAAAGAAATTGTGCCACAATGCCAATTTGGACACAATTGGTAGGTGATGACTGAATTTCAGCGTCTGTAGAAGGTGAAAACTGAATTTCAGCCTCTGTAGAAGGTGATGACTGAATTTCAGCCTCTGTACAAGGCCACAATCCCCAAAAAAGATAGCTAAATTCTATTTTGGCTAAAGTTTTACTTTACTGGTGAAAATATGGAGGAGGGCTACAAAATGACACTGCCTTATAATCATTTGGGACTTTTCAGTTCAGTTTATGGTCAATTACATATTATATACATTCCATTGTCTTTGCTTTGTGTTTCTTAAAACAGTATAGTTCAATTAAAACAAACTTATTGTAACTTTCTTAATCTTGCAAAAATATAATCCTCCCATATAAGCCACTAATTTTTAGACCCCAGTTCCCAAAGTATGAGTTTTGCTGCATATGCTTTCTTCTGTAGTCTATTAAATTTTTTCCCTCTTCTAGACCTGTATTACCAGGAATGGTAATGAGGTAGATGTCTTTAAGTTTTCTTTCCATGTTTCAGAGCATATTCCTTCAACTCCTCTAAAAACCCCAAAATTTGTATTTCACACCATTCAATTTTAGAACCTTTTATCTTCAATGATAGCTGCTATCTCCCAAACACTGGATCATTCCTCCTCATTTCTCCATGAGTCATTTCCTAGCTGTCCCTCTCCAATTACCTCTATTCTAATTCTTGGTGTTTTCAATTAACTTGGAGATAATGTTCTACCCATGTGGCCACAAGTTCCTTAAAATTCTCTGCTCCCAATATTCTTGTCTTCCACCATACCTCAGCCACTTATTCTCTAGATATAACTGTTATCAATAATTGCACTCCCTCTGCAACATCAATTTTGTACAGCTCATTCTCTGACCACTGACTCTTGTTGTTTTCTTTAGTTTCCTTTCTAGGGTTCTGAATATACTTTTTTCACCCCCTAGTCCATTAATCCTATTAACTTTTCACTATTCCTCATCCTCTTAATATCCTCTTTCATGTGTTGAAAATTTTATGGTCAATCATTACAATCATGCTTTGCACATACCTTTTATTGTTTTGTACCTCTTAGTTTTATCATATTTGCTTAAGTTAATTTCAAATCATCATCGATTCCCTGACATGCATCTGTGTAGCTGAATGTGGCTGGATAAGACATATAACCTTGTTAACTATTCTCATTATAAATTTATATCCATGAAACTCAAATAGGCCATTAATCTTATAAGATAGTCATATGATATTGTTCTTTTCCATTCACCTCCCATTTCTGAAATCCCATATGCCACAATCTCCATCTTTATTCTGAGATGATAATTTTCCTCTATGTAAAGTCAATCCCTCCATCTTGTGGCACAGAGGACTGACAGATCATAAAACATACATGCCTTCTTTCCATAGTAAGCAATTTTGATAATAGGAAACTATGAAACTATTCACTCTGGGGTTGCATTTTTTAGTTCCCCTTATACCTAAGTAAAGCATATTATTAGTTCTTATTAATTGTATGTGAGGGGAAACTAATATGTGTCACTGTGGGCAAGTGATTAAGTAGCAAATATATCTTCTCTGTGCTGTCCTTCCAATCACACTAGTCGAGGGGGAAAAAAGGAACTCTCAGGTCGTAGGTGATAGACTGAAGCACAGTACTGAAGGAGACTTCGTCCCTTGAAAACTTTGCATTGGCAAAACAACATTCTGAAGACCCTCCTGAAACTGTTGAATGACTTACAGACTCCTAGAATGTTAAGCAATGGAGGTTTTGGATAGGTCTTAGAGCAGCTAGTGTTAATTTATGTATATCTCCTCTGGCCATTATTCCACCAATTCTCCTATCTCCTGTATTATTAATTTTTTGCTCTTTACTAGAATGCTAATATTTATCCCATATTTATTTACTATTATTTTTTAAGATTTTATTTATTTATTTGTCAGAGAGAGAGCACAAGCAGGCAGAGTGGCAGGCAGATGGAGAAGCAGGCTCCCTGCCAAGCAAGGAGCCCGATGTTATCCCATATTTAAACAAGTCCTGGCTCTACCTTCCCATCAGTCACCACCCAAGTATTTTGCTCCCCTTGGCAGCAAAATTCCTTGAGCAAAAAATTTATACTCACCATAAATCTCTTTCTCTTTTAAGCTCAATTTAGCTAGGTTTACTCCCCATTGTTCCATCAAAACTTCTCTCCATGAGATCAGCAGTGACCTTCAGTTTGCTAAATCCATTGGTCAATCTCAGTTCCTATCTTTTTTTTTTTTTTTTTAAAGATTTTATTTATTCATTTAACAGAGAGAGAACACAAGCAGGCAGAGAGGCAGGCAGAGGCAGAGGGAGGAGGAGGCTCCCCGCGGAGCAAGGAGCCCGATGCGGGACTCGATCCCAAGACGCTGGGATCATGACCTGAGCCAAAGGCAGTCGCCCAACCAACTGAGCCACCCAGGCATCCCTCAGTTCCTATCTTAATTAACTTATTTAACTATTAGCCATATGTTAGCAACTGTGCTCCTCTTCCTTGTACACTATATTTAATTGGTTTTAATACACAAAGTCTCTTGATTTTCCTTCTGCTTCATAGATCACTCTTCATGCTCCTTGGCTCCTTTTCTTTACTTTGAACTTTTCATGTTGAATTGACCCGGAAATCAGCTTTGATTCTCTTCTTTATCAGCACTTACTACCTTGGTGATCACATGCACTCTAATGGCATGACATCGTTGCCTAGATGTCTATTTCAAGCACACACCTCTCTCCTAAACTACAGAAAGCTATTTGACCACTTAACATCTCCATTTGGAGTTTAACAGACATATTAAACCTAATACATTTGAAATTAAAATTCTGACCTCATATAAAACTTCCTATTGACTTTCTGAGAAGTCAGATATAACTCCTATATTTGTTCCTCTCTTTAAGTAGGGTGTTCTTCCCCTCACCCCCAGGGTTCTTTCAAGATTTTTTCTGTATCTTTAATTTTCCACACTTTGAATAAAATAGGCCTAGGTGTAGTTTATTTTTGCTATTTATCCTGCTTGATGTTCTCTGAGATTTCGAGATTTGTGGTTTAGTGTCTGACATTAATCTGGGGGAAATGCTCAGTCATGATTGCTTCAAATATTTCTTTCTCTCCTTTACTTCTGGTATTCCCATTATACGTGTTACATCTTTTGTAGTTGTCCCACAGTTCTCAGATATTGTGTCATGGTTTGTTTTTGTTTCTTTGTTTTTCCTCCAGTCTTGTTTCTTCCTTTTTCCTTTACAGTTTTGGAGGATTCTACAGGCATATTTTCAAGCTTAGAGATCTTTTCCTCAGCCACGTACAGTCCACTAATGAGCACATCAGACATGCTCTTTGCTTAAATTTGATGACACTCACTATGAAAAAAGAAAGTTTACTATTTTAATCCACTCTCCCACCCACTTACATTCCAAATCCCCCTTACCCAGTCCCTCTTTCTAAAAATCTTCTAACAGTTCTCATCACCTTCTAATGTACAACATGGTGTACTTAGTTATTAGATACATCATGTGTAACATGTCCCCCCCACTCCTTAACTCTTAGAAATTACTATAGAATGTAAACTTCATGGGGAACCCTGACAGAGATTTTTGTCTGTTCTATTCATTGATGTATTCCAGGCACCTGGAATGAGGCCCAGTACTTAATAATTTGCAGATTGCATGAAATGAGGCACAATATTGTTCGCTTTTATATTTAAGATACATGTAATTATGGATTTTCACATACACACACACACATGTGTGCACGCACTATACATTGCATAGCCTAACACAAGCCCAGCCCAGCAAGTGCAATAATCATAGATTATTTCGATACTCAAAAATATATACAGCATTACGTTTTATTAAAATGCTTACAATTATTTTAGAAAATGACTGCTGGATCTTAGCATAGCACAATAACCTGTTGGAATGTCTTAGTCAAAAGCATCCTGGATAATAATTCATATTAAACATTTTCTGTAGTTTTATAGTGCTTTTATTGAAAAGTCTTCCTTCCCTGTGACTATTGGTAGGAATGTGGCCTTCAAGCTGTGTCTCACATATCCTAGTGTAGTACCAGGACACATTAGTCCCGAGTTCACTGTTCTATTCTTTATTAATGGTTATATTTAATCAAGGTAAGCTAGGGCTTTTTATCAATCTCTGGCAATTAATCAGGACATTTTGATTATTCTGAAGACTGGTTTTTTATTTTAGTAAAATATGTAGAGGTCAGTTAATGTTGAAATTCTAAAGACAATCTCCTTCTAATATGAAATAAAAAATATTAAACAAAAATTTTATAATGTTTTTTAATGACTCCATATATGAATAGCCCTGAAAACGATATTAAGAGTAGTGAGGATAATATTCAGGATATCATTCCAGACACTCTGCACACCCATCTACTTAAAGATCATCAAATTATAAGAAATACGGTGTTTGACAGCATTGCTCACTGGTTCTCTACCAATACATTTATAAGATTTATGTGTGCCTTGCAAATTGGCTCTCTACCCTAGATTTCTTAGAAAAAAATACATATCTGATGGTTAATAAAATTCATTCTACTTTCCATTTATTACAAGTTATACTTGAACAAATTTATTGAGCATTGAACTACATACTTGATATACTGTAATGGAAATCACTCCTCAGTGTGCCTAAGGAAGAGATTGTAACCCTAGTTGTACTGTGAATAAATCCTGGGAAAAAAGGAGAGAGAAAAATGGGAAACTATTACCAATTTGAAGTGGTAATGATGCCTCTATTCTGAAGAGAGAAAAATCCCAGAAACTCTCAGTATTTATTACTGAATAAAAGAGTGTTTATTTGTACCCCAGGCTTTATTCCAGTAAAAATCTCATTGGAAAAAAAAAATCACAAAACTACGCCTTTATAATTACAATGACTAATTATAAGTTAATTTTAGAAAAGGAATTTGGGATCAGAGGCTGTGCATTATTGGTGTCCCTGCACTTTTGAGAGAAACATAAACCAGTTAGCTTTTCAGATGTGGCATTAGTTGTTTGTTGTTTGTTTGATAATATAATCTTTTATTTTAGAATATTTTTAGATTCAGAGAAAAATTACAGGAACAATTTATAGAATTCACATATACCTTATGTTGTTAAGACCCTATATTAGTATGCAATGAATCTATACTGATACATGATTATTAACTAAAGTCTATACTTTATTCAGATTTCCTTAGTTTTTTTTTTTAGATTTCCTTAGTTTTTCACTCATTCAGGATACTGTATTACAATCATCATGTATCCTTAGGCACCTCTCAGCTATGACACTATTTCTGATTTTCCTTGATTTTGATGAACTCAAGTATTTTAAGGAATATGGGTCAGGTGTTTGTAGGATGACCTTTACCTGGGATTTGTCTGGTAATTTCTCATGATTAGACATGAGTTATGAGTTTGAGGGAGGAAGACCACAGAGGTAAAATACTGTTCTATGACAGTATATGAAGGGTACATGTTACGAACATGTGAGTTATCACAATTGATGCCAACCATCATTAGCTGGTTGAGGTACTAAGTTATTTCATTATAAAATCCCTCTCCCCAGCTTTCCATATTGTATTCTTAGGAAGTCAATGTGCATAGCCCATACTTAGAAATGAAGAGTTATGCTACTCCCTTGAGGGACAATACCACCATAAATTATTTGGAATTATTTTAAATGAGAAATCCACTTATTTTCCCCATATGTTTATTTATTTAATCATTTCTTTTTATCGACATGAACTCTGAGATATATTTTATAATTTGTATTATAGTCCAATATACTTTATGTATTTTGCTGCTCAAATTATTGCAATGTTGGCCACTGGACCTCTTTCAGTCAGTGCCTGTGTTCCTTTGATATACTTCAATAGTTTCTTTTTCTGAATACTTTCTTATTTTTTGACACTACCTTCAGGATCATTTATATTTTCTGTTCCAGTATTAGAATAAGCCATTTCTCCAAGAAGCCCTGATTTCTTTTATTGGAGAAAATAGTATTAGAAACCAAGATCTGGGCACTGAGTGTGCTCACTGGTACTTGGGTGTTGATGTTTCTAGGATACCTTAGCAAAAGATTTTGGAATTGTGTGTTTATAAAATAACCTATGTATATATACATACTTACAACTATTTCTATATTTATCCATCTAAATATTATGTTAAACATAAATCTATACTAATGTCAATTCTAATCTAGTATTTCATGGCTCATTCTAGCTTTTACCCTTTGCTTTTATACACACACACACACACACACACACACACACATTTTTTTTAAAAGAGAAAGAGAAAGAGCATGTGTGTGGGAGTGGGGTTGGGGAGAGGCCAAGGGAGAGGGGGAGAGAGAATCCCAAGCAGACTCCATGCTGAGGTTGGGACTCAATCTCAGGACCCTGAGCTCATGAGCTCAGCCAAAATCAAGACTTGGATGCTTAACTGATTGAGCCACCCAGTGCTCCAACTTCTTGCTTATATTTAACATCCCACTCCAACAGTGGGAAATATGTCTCCCATCATCTTCCATCCACTTACTCACTTATTAGATCCCAAAGTACAACTACAGTGGTTCTAGAATTGTTAACTCATATACCAGTAAGAAACAACTCTGCCAACTAGAGGGCAGTTCTTATGTACAATTCCTGTTGTCTTTAGTCTCATAGGCTCCATGAATTTCCAGTTACTTATGCCAGCAGTTATTTTCCCTTCTTCAATGAGGTGATGCCACACAACTGTAATACAATTAGATTATTTTGTTGCAGTCTGAATTTCATTATGGGAGTCTCCCAATGTCCTAATTTTTAAAAATTCGCTTACATTAAGCCTCACTCTTCGTGCTGTAAAGTTTGATGGATTTTGACAAATATATAATATCATATACCTCTGTATTATACAGAATTGTTTCACAGCTCTTAAAAAATGAAGTACTTCAACTTTTCAAAACTAACCTTTCTGCAAACTCCTCTAGCAATCAATGATGCCCTTCCTTCCACATAGTTTTGCCTTATAAATGGAACCATACAATATGAAGCATTTCATACTAGCTTCTCTCAGTAATCTATATTTAAGATTCATCTATGTCATTGTGTGAACTTACAGTTCATTTCTTTTTGTCACTATATATATATGTCACAATATATATTATCACTATATATTATTATATTATCACTATATATAATTATATAATATATTATATAATTATATTATCACTTATATATACCAATTATATATATAATTATATAAGTATAATCATATAATATATGATTATACTTATATAATTATCACTATATATAATTACATTATCACTATATATATATATGTCACAAGGTTTTTTTTTCTTCCATTCACTTTAGGAAGTGAATCTTGGTTGCTTCCTTTTTTTGGTGATTGTAAGTACACATTTATGCACAATTTTTTGTGTAGATTTGATATTTCAAATCAGTTGGATAAACACCTGTTAGTAAGACTGCTGAATGGTACTGTAAAGCTAGGTGAGGTTTGTAAGAAAATGCCAAACTGTTTTGTAGAGTGGCTGTACCATTTTGTATCTCCTCCAACAATGAATAAAGGTTCCTGCTGTTCCACATCCTCACCAGTAATTGATTTTTCAAATTTTTGAGTTCTGACTATTCTAATATATATATATATATATATATATATATATATATATATATATATATATATACACACACACACACACATACATAACTCAGTTGGTTAAGCAGCTATCTTTGGCTCAGGTAATGATCCCAGGGTCCTGGGATTGAGCCCTTCAGTGGGTTCCCTCTTCAGTGAGGGGTCTGCTTCTTCCTCTCCTTCTGCCCCTCCTCCCTGCTTATGTTCTCTCTCTCTCTCTCTCTCAAATAAATAAATAAATCCTTGAAAAAATTAAAAACAATTTTTTACAATTTTTCTGGATACTAGTCTATGTAAATATGTAAATCACATACTGTTTACAAATATTTCTCCAAATGTCTTTCATAAAACAAGTTTGGAATAAAGTCCAACTTCTCAAACTTCTTTGTTTTAGGTTGTGGTTATAGTATTGTATCTAAAAACTGACCCCAATAACCAGGGAAAAACTATGATTTTTCCTATGTTTCCTTTTAGAATCTTTTTAGGCCTATAAATCATTTTGAGTTAACTATTTTGAAAGATGTAAGGTTTGTGTCTTGACTCAATTTTCTGCATGTGCATGTCCAATTGCTCTAGCATTCTGTGTTGAAAAGATTCGTTTTTCTCTATTGAGTCTTTGTATCTTTGTCAGCACTTGGTTGACTATATTTGTGTGGATCTGTTTCTGGTTTTGCTATTCTGTTCCACTGATCTATATGTCTGTTAATTGATCCCTAATCCTCTGTTATGATTATTCTTACTTTTTTATTATTTCAAAATTAAGTTGTGTGTGACTTTTTTTTTCTTTTTAAGCACTATTGGGAGTTCTACACTCTTGCTCTTTCCATAGGAATTTTCAAATCAGTTTGTTGACATACATAAAAGAAAGCTTGCTGGGATTTTGATTGGTATTGTATTGAAACTCTAAATATTATCAAGGAGTTTGACATCGTGACAGTGTTGAGTCTCTCCATCTATGCACACAAAAAAATCTCTCCATTTACATAAATGTTCTTTGATTTCTTTCATCAGGGTTTGAAGTTTTCTGTGTACAGATCCTGTAGCCTTTATATTAGATTTATACCAAAGAACTTAAGTTTTTCATGTTATTGTAAATTATTTTTTAATTCATATTCCAATTTTTTTGAGAACACCAAGAAATGTATACTGATCTTATATCCAGTGACCTTTTTATGCTCACTTACTCGTTTTCCTACATTCTTTGAGGTTTTTCTATATAGACAATTATGTCATCTGAAAATAAATTCAGGTTCATTTCTTCTTTTGTAGCTACATGCTTATAGCTCTCTTTTTTCTTGACTTATTGTACTACATAGGGCTTCTAGTTGCTGTTGAATAGTGAGAGAGGACAAAATTGCTTAATTCTTGAATTTAGGAGAAAAGCATAGTCTTTCCCTATTAAATATAATAGTAGCTATATATTTTTTTGTATAAACCCTTTATTAGCTTAAAAGAATTCCCCTCTTTATATAATTTTTTGGGCAGTTTTTATCATGACTGAGTGATAATTTTTTTAAATGCTTTTTCTTCATCTTCTAAGGTGATATGTTTTCCATTTTTCAATGCATTGATATGATGGATTATAATAATCTGAGAACATACTTTGCATAATTTCTATCCTTTTAAGTGTATTAGTGTGTTTTATGTAATCTACAGGTGAATGGTCCATCTGTGCCTTAGAAGAATATGAATTCTGCTGTTGTTAGATGAAGTATTATATAATTCTCAATTGGATCAATTTGATTGCTGTTTAAGTCATCTATTTCCTTACTAATTTTCTGCCTTCTTAAACCATCAATTACTGACAGACAGGTGTTGAAGTCTCCAGCTGAAATAGTGGATTTGTCTGTTTCTCCTTTCAGTTCTATCAGTTTTTGCCTCATGTATTTTGATGCTCTGTTGTTGCATACTTACACATTTAGAATTGTTATGACCTTATTTTTAAAATTTTTTTTTCATTTTTTAAATTAACATATAATGTAATATTTGCCCCAGGGTCCATGTCTGTGAATCGTCAGGCTTACACATTTCACAGCACTTACCATAGCACATACCCTTCCCAATATCCATAACCCTGAACATGCCCGATCTCGTCTGATCTCAGAAGCTAAGCAGGGTCGGGCCTAGTTAGTACTTGGATGGGAGACTTGCTATGACTTCTTAAAGAATTAACTCCTTTATCTTTCCTTGCCCCTCTTTTTAAAAATCTTTTTCATTTACATCTGATAATCTTGTTTTTAAGTGTACTTCAAATTAATACAGCTACCCTGTGCTGTTTTTTTCTTAAAGATTTATTTATTTATTATTTGAGAGAGGGAGAGAGAGAGAGAGAAAGTGGAGAGAGGGGCAGAAAGAGAGAGAGAGCCTCAAGCAGACTCCCCACTGAGCACGGAGCCCGACACAAGCTCAATCTCACCACCCTGATATCATGACCTGAGCTGAAATCAAGAAAGAGTAAGAGGCTTAACCAACTGAGCCACCCAGGTGCCACTCCATGCTCTTTTGAGTGGTATTTTTATGATTTTTTTTTCCATACTTTAACCTTTAAGCTAAAAGATATATCTAAATATAAAGATATTTATAGATATATTTATAAAGTGACTTTCTTACAGACAACATACATTTTTTAAAAAAAATCCAGTCCAAATTCCTTGTCATTTAATTATGTACACCATTCAAATTTTAAGTTATTATTCATATAGTTAGATTTAAATCTACCCAGCTTAGTAACTTTTCTATTCATTGAATTTGCTCTTTATTCTTATATCTCCTTATATTTTGACTTCCTATGTTTCAACTGAGCACCTTATGCAAGTCTACTTTTAGCATGGCAATTATACTTATTTATTTAATGATTGCCTTAAAGTTTACAATAAACATTTAAAAATAATTTAAATGTAATTTGAAATAACATGATTCCCTTTCATATAGTGCAGGACTTTGTAACAGAGTATTCCCATCCTTTCTCCCATCCTTGTGACATTGTTAGCATTCAATTCACATATCCATACACTAAAATCATTCACAACATTGTTAGTGTTATTACATTAAACACTTATCTTTTAGATCAATTAAGAATAAGAAATATTACATATTTTATTTTAGCTTCACTTATGCTTTCTCTGATGCTCTTCTTTCCTCTGGGTAGATTTCTATTTTCAGACCTATATCATCTTTCTTTTGCCTAAAGAGCTCCTTTTAATATGCCTTACTGTGCAAATCAGCTAGCAGTGAATTCCCACAGTTTTCATTTGGTTGAGAAAGTCTTATTCGTCTTTACTTTTGGAAAGAAAATTCTAGGTTTGTAGTTTTTTTTTCTTCCAACACTTTAAATATTTCACTCATCTTTCCTCCTTTCTTATGTGGTTTTTTATCTTTGTTCCAATATGGATAAGATGTTTTTCCACCCTCCGGTTTCCTTCAAGATTTTCTCTTTGTCTCTGAGTTTTGAAGTCGGGATGTGAAATGCCTTGGTGTCTTTGTTTGGTTTTATCATGATGAGTTCTCTAAACTTCCTCCATCTGTGGTTTTAGTCTGTCATTACTTCTGGAAAGCTTCCAGTCATTATTATCTCAACTATTTCTGTTCCTTTTGCTTTAGTTTTCTCTGTTATTCCAATTTCACTTCTTTACGTTTTGATATTATCTCACAATTATTTTGGTCTGTTTTGGTTGTTTCATCCCCCCCCCCCCACCACCACACACACTGTGGTTTCTGAATTAAAAGACTGAGAAATTACGTAAACTCCACCTACATTTTTGGCCCTAGACGTTCTAAACCCTTACACTGACCCAGTCTATGCTCAATCTCTGAAAATTCATCAAATTTACTAGCGAAGTAAGCTGCCTCACCAAGTATGTTGTCTAGCAGTTTCTGCTTCAGGTAAGCAGATCCTATGGGCAGATCAGTTTGTCTATCTGGATTTGGAGGCCTCTATTTGCCTTGAAATCGCATTTCTCCGATAGAGCCAAGAAACTCACTGATTTTCAATTTGTCCAACTTTTTTTTTTTTTTTAAAGGACAGAACTACAGTTTCCAAGCTCTCTACATATCAAAGCCGAATGTGGATTATTTATTTTCTATCCTAATCTTTGTGGGGTTTTGGCAATACAGTGTGTTTTTCACTCTTTCTAAGGTCCCTCTTTGGGTATGTAAGTGTTTATAATATTTGTCTGGTAAAATGGGGGGAAGATAGGAGTGAGGGAAAGGGATGTGTAGGCATGTATATCTTTGACTTATAGGGTTTTTTTTGACACATGGGTATAGAAAATCAGAGACATATAGTTAAGTATTTTTGAACCCTCATGTGTTAGTCATTCTGCTCAGTGATTTCATATGCTATGTCATTTAATTCTTACACCAACTCAAGTAGTTTGCAGTATTATGGCCCTTTATTGCATACAAGGAGCTCTGAAAATACTAGTGTGCATGTGTATTTTAAAGATTTTATTTATTTATTTGACAGAGAGAGATCACAAGTAGGCAGAGAGGCAGGCAGAGAGAGAGGGGGAAGCAGGCTCCCCACTGAGGCACCCAGGTGCCCCACCAGTGTGTTTTTTAATGACATAATTAGTTCAAACCCAGAATTATCAAATGTCATAGTTGTGCTTTTAAATCACTTCACTCCTCCAACCATTGACATTCTCATAGATCTCTGAGAATTCCTCCTTTCAGAGGGGTAACAAAAGAAATGTATCTTTAATTTGTGCTTTTCAGTTACTTTGTGCGTAACACTTATCTTAGATCCTTCTCTTTCTGACTAAGGGTAGGCATTTGGCAACAATTCATGTTAACAGGTTTCAGAGGAGCTTATCCATAGTTGTAATGCATAAAATGAAAGAGAAAAATTAATATCATGTCCTGAATATGTGCCAAACAATAGGATGAAAGGTATTTTGAGTGGGTTATATTGAGTAAATGCAAATATATGAAGTGACGTAAGTGTTGACCATAGAGGAGACGGGAATTCTTTAAAAGTCACTATACTTCGGGCACCTGGGTGGCTCAGTGGGTTAAAGCCTCTGCCTTTGACTCAGGTCATGATCTCAGGGTCGTGGGATCAAGCTCCACATCGGGCTCTCTGCTCCCTGTCTGCTCAGAAGGGAGCCTGCTTCCCCCTCTCTCTCTGCCTGCCTCTCTGCCTACTTGTGATCTCTCTCTCTCTCTCTGTATCAAATAAATAAATAAAAAATCTTAAAAAAAAGTCACTATACTTAAAGAAGAGCAGAGTAAGCAAAAAAAATCATGCGGAATGAATTTCATATTTTCATAGATTATTAAAGTCATTTAAAAATACTCATAGTTAAACACATTTCAGAAAAATTTTCTGTCTCTCTAGGCAGTCACACTTGGCATTTCAGTTAACATTACAGTGTTCCAGTAACTACAAAGTCAAAAGCTCATATCAGAACAGATGAAGTATGAAACAAGGCAGGTGAAATTTCAAAGAGAAATGTAACTTATTTCTAGAACTTATTTCTAGTATTGTTACTGGTTAGCTTAATCCATTTCTAAGATAAGGAACAGTAACAGTAACGGAAACATTTTAGTAGATTTCATTTTCTTGGTTTGTTAGTTTTCTCCCTAATAGATAATTTGGTATATAGTGAGCCACTGTAACTTCAGTTTTGCAAGGGTGACTGCAGATTTTATTAGACAGTAACATTTATGGATAATACTGTAAATTTTATGAAACTATTCACAATGATTTACTAACTCAGATTGGTAGATATTTATACTGGAGTTTGGACAATAGCCATTGCCAAACAATTGTGGAAAACCACCTATGCCTGATAAAAAATAGTCATGTAATTTTTTATTCTGGTTTCAAATATTTTATGTCTTTTAAAATGTAGAGTGATGAATATTTAATCTTTGATGCATAAGCCATTTTTGATTAAAACAGTCGAATAGTTTTCCTAAGTGATGAGACCTGCACTATGTGTATAAGGTAAAAATAGTGTAGACATAAGTAACCAATATAACCATACCTTACAGGTAGGGATTTTAACATTAAGGTGGCAGCCAAATTAAGAATAAAATAATTAATAATGATCTTTTATTAAGTTCATTTTTAGTTACTACATTTAACATTTCATTCAGCTACTGTGTAATTATCTTTTCATTCTGGGATGCTCTTCTGTGCTTTCTTTTGTCTAAAAATTATGTGAATTTCTGACATCTATTACATTTAGAAATATATTTTTCAACTTTTCTAAGGTTAACAATGGGGAGGTCTTCATCAGATCAAAACTGAAATCTGTTCTTACAAAGAAAAATACAGCACTGTGTTTATGACACATCTGTTGACCCTTAACAGCAGGATGACAGGATTGATAATAATATTATCTTTGTTTTAGATTAGAAGAAACTGAGATATAGAGATAGCCAACTGTCTAAGGTTTACATAAGTAACCTGTGCACATAAAATATTATTGTCTTTGAACTCCATGCTTTATACAACAATAACTTAATTTACTACCTCTTCATGTGGCTAATTATAATATTTATAAATAAAGCCAAAGGATGTATCTTAGAATTTTGTGAGTTTACCATAAAAGATAAGTTTTCTTTTCGATTATAACCAAACAAAAATTCTTATTATTATATCCTCCAATATCTGAATGGCTACCTTACAACTGAGAACTATAACAAGCTCTTGAGACCCCTCTGATTTGTGCTTACTTGCATTGGTTTAAACTCATTCCATAGTTATTGTAAACTAATAGGAAGAGAACACAGGCTAGTTTTATGAAGCACTGTACCAAGGTTTTTGCACTGGTCCTAACAGTTAGATTCGGTGGGAGAAATGAAGGTTACCAAGGTAACAAGAATTGTCAGGGGTCGGGAGATGCTTCTCCTAAAGGCATTAATATTTTTGTTGAGAAGGAAAGTTGCTATTAGTAAAATATAATCTGCAATGTTATTTATTATTTAATATTATAAATTTGAGATTTTATTATTTGGCATGATTATATTTAATTTGTTTCAATATTTTGGTTTTAAAATTATAAAAGAGCTATCATCATAAGGAAATTATATCCAGTTTTATATATTTTTAAGAAAATACATAATAAAATAATTTAAGTCACTAAAGGATTCATGACTTCTTTTCTTTGATAAAGATTTAAATTTGAGAAACACTGCTAGTCAGGAAACACTTGGGATTCAATTGTGTGATGCAGCCCATAACCACGCAATTACGGTTCTATGAGAGTAGTGATTAAAGACACAGCAGTTTCTAGCACAAGTGTTTGCTAGCACATCAAAGAATTTCCTTTTGTTTTTGTAGAAAAAAAACCCAAAAATGCCATCAGGTCAATAACATAGTAATTAAAATATTATTTTTATTTTTGCCTTCAAAGTAGAAGGAAATTAGGAAATCGAAGTTGTCAAATGCGAGATAAATCATTCTTCAGATCTAGAGTGTTAGCATTAAGTTCAATTTGGCCACATACACTAACTTTACTTTGAAGTGTTCGGTGTGTGGATAAAAATTTTGGTTTACATGAAAACTTTGTTGTGAAATAGATATAGGTTAGGTGAAATAGCTAGATCTACATTGCCAAAGAAATTTTTGGACAATTCATATAGCCACTTTTGCTAGCCATAGAGATATTTGGAGTAGTAGACTGTAATTTATTTCCAGGTTCTAAGAGATAAAAAAACAAACAAATAAAAAACTCCCAGTTTTCTTTCTTTAGTTGTATAACTATATGTCAACATTGTTTAAAATGTTGAACCATTACCCTGGTGAGGAATGCTACAAAGTGACATATATCCAATCTTAATTAGGCCTTCACTGTGTCCAAGAATCCTGTATTTACCACAAGTGGCCTCTTATTGCTTTATGCATAAATTGATTTTCAAACTTATTTTTCAGCCTTCTATGCCAATGCCTCTCAACCTTGGCTCTGCCTTACACTCACCTGGGAAGGACACATCTATAAATCTCAATGCTCAGGACACAATACAGACCAATAAAATTTGTAACTCTGAGAATGATAACCAGTTAGCAGTAGTTTTTAAAACTCCAGAGGTGATTCCAGTTTATAGTCAAGGTAAAGAACTACCACCCAAAGCCACATTTTTTTCCCTCCAATGGAAGATCATTTTGCTTTCTTTAAGAGTGAGGAACAGCCAAGCCCTAGAAACTTTCACAATCTTTTGCCAATCCCCCCAAAATTGTTCTATCTTCATTATTCCCCTTTCTTTGCTGCATACAGAGTGAGATCTGTTTACCTTCAGAAAAGCACAACTTACTTCTGCATCCTGGATCTGGATTCCAGTACTTTATGCCTCTTTTGAGTCCTTAGTACAATTAACTCCTCACTCATTTGTGATTTTTATTAGTAATTTACCCATTATCTATTGCTGTCAAATTCTTTTCCATCTAAAATGTAAATAATGCTTTTTAAAAAGTCAGTGAAGGGATGGATTGGAGATTAATTAGCCCAACAGCAAAAAAGCATACTGATAAGAACACTTGTTTTGGGGCACCTGGGTGGTTCACTAGGTTAAACGTCTGCCTTTCACTGGGGTCATGATCCCAGGGTCCTGGGATCCAGCCCCACATCAGGCTCCCTGCTTACTGAGGAGTCTGCTTCTCTTTCTCCCTCCCCCCACCCAGCTTGTGCGCACTCTCTCTCACTCTCACACATTCTCAAATAAATAAAGCCTTTTTTTTAAGAAAAAAAAAAAAGAACCCTTGTTTGTCTTAGTGCTGGTATAAGACTAGATAAAATATTTCTATTAAACAATTTTATGCTGTCCTGTTCTCATGTATTAAATTTCACTGCCTACTCATACATAAAAGCACAAGATAAACAAACAAACATAATAAACAAACACAAATAAATAAGTAATAAAAAAAACAGGGTCCCAGGTTGGTAGCTTATGGAAGCATTCATACACACATACACACATACACACACACACAAATATACATAGGCACACATATAATACATATGTAATGGTAATGGTAATAGTAATGGTGAACTTAAAAGGAGAGTCAGCTCAGTATCAAAATATTGGCAAAGAAAAATTCCAAGACTCCATGAGAGTCAGTAGTACTTTCAAATTACGTTTAAGAAAGAACGTGCTATTTTATATTTCAGCAGTAGAAACTATATACCTACATCATATGGCTGTATTAATCAAGTTATGCCCGTTGAAAGGTGTAGAGTGGCCTTTCCCTACTGTTTAATCTGCTTTTCTGTTTACCCTTGAATGTGACCATCTCTACTAAGTGTCTTGGCCTTTCAGCTTTCCCCTTCTGAATCCCATCTGCTCACATTGCTTCCACTGGATTCCTGACTTCTCCCTGTTGTCCTACAGGAGTACCTTATTAGTCTTCTTCATCTAGATCAGTCCTCTTCAAAATTTTTGCTCAACTCTCACAAATATTGTTGGATATAAATGTATGCTATAGCAAGATATTAATTTAATGTCTATATTTTATATTTGTAAATGATCTAATTTCTAACATATTGTAAATATTGACTTATTAATGTTATGTAAGATTTTTATTTTTTAAAATATTTTATTTATTTATTTGACAGAGAGAGAGGTCACAAGTAGGCAGAGAGGCAGCAGAGAGAGAGAGGGGGAAGCAGACTCCCTGCTGAGCCGACAGCCCGATGCGATGCGTGGCTAGATCCCAGGACCCTGAGATTATGACCTGAGCCGAACACAGAGGCTTTAACCCTCTGAGCCACCCAGGCGCCCCTATATAAGTTTTTTATTATGCAAAAGGCAGTATATATGACTATAACATGATAGAAAATGATGAAAAACAAAAATAAGAATTGAAGCATTATATTCATACCTTCTTGTTCATAGCAATGTTAAGAAATCACCTATTTTTATGTATCACATAACCAAAACATTATTACATAATATACCAATTGACAGACTGCTTTTCTTATTAAAATTTTATCTTTCCTAGTCAATAGATTTTCATCTCATTTAAAGCCCAAGTTCATAAACAAATTTCCCCCCAAATTTCCTTTATAAGATTTGTTAGATGTGCCTATTAAAAAAACACACTTTATGTGGGTATAGTGCTCTTCTAAAGTCATTTTAATATCAGATTCATTTTATTTTTCATGTTCTTGTCTTACTAAACAGACTCATGCCAGTTGTCCTCCTAAATGTCTAATCTTCTGGATTTATGTGGTTGTTTTTTCTGTGGTATCATTTAAATTATCTGACACATTTAGATTTAAAGGTGTGATAGATTCAAGTTAAACATACTTGGATAGAATACATCTTAATTGCTATTATGCAATATTTCAGGAGACTCAGAACATCTAGATGACTCTCCAATAATCCTAACACTCACCACTCTCTTAGGGTCGTGATGGGTGATCCCTTCATTGTGATTTGCTTCTTCTCCCTTGAGACTAGAGGATAATCTTGATGGTTCACTTTGTATTTACTTTATAAAGTATATATAACAATATGTATACTATATATAACATTACAATGTATACTTTGACAAGATACATATAACTAGTTTCAAGCCAACTGATTATCCTGGCATGTCAAGGACTTCATTAAGGACTAGAAAACAATGGTTTTCCAATTCTGGCATTAGTTCTACAATATTCCTTTGAAGTGTATAAAGTAGAGCTTTCCCAATCCTTATCCAGTTATTCTGAAAAAAGTGCCTAAATGAAAGATAGAAAAAAAAAGGCTCACATAGCTATTATGCTAAGCAAAATAAGTCAGTCAGAGAAATAGAATTATCATATGATCTCACTGATAGGAGGAATTTGAGAAACAAGACAGAGGATCATGGGACAAGGGAGGAGAAAAAGGAAACAAGATAAAACCAGAGGGGTGGACAAATCCTAAGAGACTCAGTCTCAAGAAACAAACTGAGAGGGGAAAGGGGGTGGGAGACATGGCGTGGCTGGGTGATGGACACTTGGGAGGGTATGTGCTATGGTGAGCACTGTGAATTGTCTAAGACTGATGATTCACAGACCTGTACCCCTGAAACAAATAATACATTATATGTTAATAAAAAAAAGAAATAAAAAATATTTCCATTAAAAAAAAGCCTCACATACTTATTTTTTTTTTTTTAGTTACAATATTTGAAAAAAAAAAAGCGATGGTTTATCAATTGCATTGAATGGTGAATATTTTTTTCTAGATTTTTTTTTCTGAGTTTCTTTCTGTATGCATGGATTTTCTTGATTCATTGTTTTTGAAATAACAAACATCATTATTTTAGAT
Organism: Nasua narica; assembly: GCA_028533885.1. Classification (NCBI taxonomy): domain Eukaryota; kingdom Metazoa; phylum Chordata; class Mammalia; order Carnivora; family Procyonidae; genus Nasua; species Nasua narica. The sequence continues at coordinate 80,570,776 of CM052798.1, read as the reverse complement.
GCATATGTTAGCCTCATTTTCACCAGGTCAGGGTCTTGCAGGCTAGCTCCTAAACCCGCGAATGGGATCCTAACAATTGTTTGGAAACTTCTTTGCTTTCTGCTACGAAAAAGGAATCTGGGGTTTACTCTGTACCTTTTTGGACTGAGACGTGTGATCGGTCGTTTCCCCAGAGTCCTGGTTCTTTTATGAAGAAATGATATTTAAGATCAAAATCTAGGTTCTAGGGGAACTTACTTCTCCTGGATTGGTATCGATTTTAGGTCATGTCAGTGGACAGGGCTAGAGGATGTTTTTGAAAATATATTTTTTTAATTCTTTTTATTTCAATTATTTTTAATACTACTGTTCATCTATATATAGTTTTACTACTGCATTTTGCTTTTCATACAGAAAGTCGTAATCCCTTAAATGTATAATTATAGATTTGCAAAAATCTGTAACATAAAGAAAATTTCCAAATGACAATATCAATATTATTGCAGAAAATAAAAATTTGGAGTAAAGATTGCAAAGTTATATTAGTTTCCTTTACCTTTAGAATATTTTCTGCTAAGTTTGTACAGTCAAAACCCTGTGTTTTATAGTCATTTATGATAAATTTTTTCTCTGAGTGTTTTTTTAAACTGGTCAGATAGCTTATTCATTTATTCAACTTATTTTTAATTTTAGAAGTTTATAAATTGTTTCATTTTTGAAAGTATAATGAATTTTTATTAGTCAAAAGTAAAAACTACTTAGGTGGTTTTATTATACAAGAATCTCTGCTCCTGTAGGTAGTAATCCTCTGTTTCATATTTATCCTTCTATTTTTTCAAATGAAAGAATGATTTTCTGTGTGTGAGTAAATATATTCTTCAATTTCCCTCATTTATTATGAAAAGTCAGGATACTATTTACATCCTTTGCACCCTATTTTTAAAAATTGTGTACCTCAAAGATAGCAGGTCATTGAGCTTATTCTTATTTCTTTTTATGGCGGCATAGTGTATGCTTGTATAGTTATAGCATTTAACTAATTGTTTCCTTTTGGACGTTTAAGTTTTTTCCAACATTTTATTATTAGAAATAATATTATAATTAATAGCTCCATACATATATCATGAATTGTTACTGAAATAAAGACTTCAGCACTGTGCAAGTTTACTTCCTTGTATTACATATACAGTTTACATTAACCAATTGTATCATTTTTTATCCTTTCCAACCTATCTTTATAAAGTATTGTTGATTTAACAATTTAGTTGATCATAGGATATTACAGTTGAACATCAGGTGAACTAGACAAAGTATTAAAATCACCTAGTAAAGGATATGGTGAATAATGGATATATGAGTTGGAGGAAGAGGGTGAGAGTATGCGGTTAGTCTTTATAAGGTAGAGCTGCATCATATTAGGCAGAGTCTTATTATTCTTATTATCGATGTATATATTGTAAATAGCATTGGTGACAAGAATGGGTGCTCATCATCCAGAGAGGTGATTCCTAATTTGCTCTACATTCCATTTCACGCAACTATGATCTTCTCTCCATACTAGGCATCTAGAAACGTGCAAACTACATTTATCAACAAGATAAATTGTTGATAACAATTATTATTGTTAACAAGATTCCCATTAAGTTCTGCCAATGGGAGTCACAGGAAAGACAAGTGAAAGCAGAGGAAAGAAAACATTATTTTTCCCCATTTTTTTTTCTAGCAGGGCTTTTGTCATTATGAATAGTGGCGAGCAAATGCAGACTTCTGAGTCTCCCCTCAAGAAGCAAGTTTCTAGCAGTGTTGAGGGCAATCAGACCTTGGGCAAACTCAGGCGAACCACTGTGGGCTTCATCTCCAGCAGCGCCCCCCGCAGGTATGGCAGAGCGGCTGTGGCGGTGGGCAAGCCCCCGCTGCCTGGTTTCTGCATGGAAAGCAGAGGTGCAGGCTCTCGGTTTGGGGGCCGGCTGTGTTTGTGTTTCAAACATCAACAGCAGAAGGGGTTTTCGCTTTATGTCCCCTGAGTGCAAGGGCTGTTATCACTCTCCTAAAGTTACTTATTTGGAAGTATCTCACCTTTTCCCTTCTTCCTGTCTAACATTTCCAACATTTTAAAAATAATTCCCTGCATCACATTTTCTTCCTTTACAAAACCTGGAGAGGCTTCTATTTTCCTGTCCGGACACAAAATGACATATATTAAAATTTATACTCTAGTCTTTTTATTCATATTCGCCTAGTGCCTATTTGCCCATATATAAATTTTCGGTCTCTGTGTTTCCATGGTGGACCACGTATTTCTAGAGTTTTAGTTTATTTTTTGACCCATCTAACAGTCTCTTTATTTAATGTTTATATTTAGCCTATTTAAATACATTTAAAGTTTCTGGTTATGTTAGGAATAACTTCTGCCATCTTGTTTCTGTCTTATATTTAAGATATTTTATTTTTTCCTTTTTCCTTTATTTTTTCCTTTCCTTTTTCCTTCCTATTTGGTTTTCCTTTCCTGTTTCCCACTGGTTTGGATAACATCTGCTGCTTTACACGTTGTACCTTCTTTTCAAAATTTTCTTTGTAGCTTTGTTTTCGTCTCTTCCATTTCTCCTGTTGCCTTTACATCATGACTTTTTTATTAACATTATGGCTGATGAAGTACAAGGCAAACTTAATTTCCAAAAGCAGGTTTTGATCTCAAAGATTTACTGTAGGGATTTTGATACAGCTGAATTTTAGCAACTCTATGCTCTACACGTGGTGTAGAAGTCAGGGACCCTTGCACGGCAATATATATAATAAATAAAATATGAATTATAATTTAATGGTGTTTTATTAAGCATGTCACTCATTTAGTCACCTAGGTCCTGTTTCCTAGACTGTCAGTGTGAAATAAAACCCATTACCTGGTACAGATATTTGGAAATTAATGATATTGTACTATCGTATGTGCCTGGCAAATGGCAGACATTAGAGAAATGATAGCAACAACAATTTGTACTAATAATATATCACAGGTTATAGTTTTGGTTTGGTTTGGTTTTGGTTTTGGTTTTGGTAGCTACTGACTTTTCCCACACAATTTAGGTGTTTTCAGCATTGCAGAGTAAATCCTCACTGAAGAATGGGCAGTATTTTTCCCTGTTTTTGATTCACTTAGAATGAACTGGAAGATTAAAAATGCAATGTGCAAATTATATGCCCCAATGTAAAGCTGGAAAATAAAGTTAGTGGGCACATATAATCCTGTGTATTTCATTTTTTTTCTTCCAGCCAATGATAGTTGGTTGTGAATGGATATTCTGCTTTCATAAATTTTTAAAGAGATCCGTTTATTTGATAGTAATTTGTTCTTGAAACAGGCTTGCATTTATCACACTGTGGGCCTCTCTCTTATGATGTCTTTCATAGCATGCATATTTTTGGAATCCCTGTTCTGAAGTACAAGATAAACAAACTATCATCCAAGACATATAGTGTTTTACATAAACAGCATAAATCTCTTGTGTTCTCCCATAAATATCTCTATGTGACTGGATCTTGGGAATTCCTAGAGCAAAGTGTGCTCTTGTAATTGATGTTACTCAGCTAACATCATTAATCAAATGAGTTTATGAGCAAAAAATCTTAAATGCCCATTGATATTTTCCTGTGACTCGGTAGATGGGAAGCAGACTTCAACACACAGAACTGCTAGAGTGTTGCAAGATTTCCAAGGGATCTCGCTCCCTTCCCTTCCTGTTCCATTCATCCACCCACATGAAACCTTAGTCTCTCACCGCAACTAGTTCTTCTCAAGATGGAAAAAAAAGGCCATTTCAGAAATGTATTCTTTAAATTTATAGGGTATTTACAACTATGACAGTGAAACAGAGAACCAAAAGTCCTTACTGGAGACAGCTAAATAGCATAGTGGTTTGTGCATGAGCATTGAAATTAAACTCCCTGCCTAGGGGCATATGGGTGGCTCAGTCGTAAAGCATCTGCCTTTAGTTTAGGTCATGATCCCAGGGTCCTGGGATTGAGCCCTACTTTGGGCTCCCTGCTCAGTGGGAAGCTTGCTTCTCCCTCTCTCACTCCCCCTGATTCTGTTCCCTGTCTCGCTGTCAAATGAATAAATAAAATCTTAAAAATCAAATCAAATAAAATTAACTTCCTGCCTATAAATCTTACTTTCACACCTCACTAGCTGTATATTCCTGGACAAATTAAGTAAACTATTTTTCGGCATTTCACATCTACAAAAAATGAGAATAATATTTACTCATTTAACAGGATTATTTTGAAGCTCAAACAACGTCACTTATATAATATTCTTGGTTTTGTACTAACGTGTGAACTCAATTTGACTCCTGTATTTTTGACTGACAGTATTTCAATGTGATTAGAAGAACAAGAAATGTCTGCTGACAATGAGAAGAAAATAAAAATAGGGAAGGGGAGGAAAACAAACAATTGTGCATATGGGCAATGCTGAATAATGACTGGTAATTCATTGAATTAATATTAATCACCTACATTTTTTCCTATTTCATATGTATTTTTAGATGCACAAATAAAATGTAATCATTATATAAAAGTAAAAAATCAAGATAACCAAATAGAAATTAAAACATCTCCAGGAATGAAGATGACAGAAACTTTGATGAAAATCTTTTAGTCCTATTCATAGAAAAATATATTCCATGTAAATGAATTATTAAAATGGATCACACTATTCTCTATTCTGGATGGGATCTATCATTTGTAATCCATGAAAGTATTTCCATACCACTAAAGTTTAATACAAGTATATCATAATATTTAATGACTTCAGACGATATCACTATTGACAATTTTATATAAATTATTGCCCATGACCCTCTTTTTTGGATGTTTAAGTTATTTCTAATTTTGTGTTACATATCATATGGAGCTCACTGTCAGGTTACATTGAGGGCTTCATATCAGGCATGGTACCAGCCAGAAGGAGAGGTGAGGCAACGTGGATTATGAGAATTTGGTTTATTTACATAGTAGAGATGATGCCAGTGGGAGAAATGACAAACATTCAGGCTCTGTGTGTTCCACGTGTAGTTGATCTTCATTAGTCGTAGCTTCCACATCTGTAAATCTGACTACTCCCCGAATCTATTTTGTAACCCCCAAACCTATATTCATGGTGCTATCACAGGTATTTCTACATATGCAGAAAGGCAAAAAATTTGAGCCACCTGACTTTCACATTCCCAGCTAAGGTCAAATAAGGCAACCCTCTGCCTTCTGTTTCAGCTCTTTTACTATAAACAAGTGTCCTTTTCCATCTTTTTAGTGCCACAATTTTCACATTTCTGTGCTTTTTGTTGGTGCTTTTTCTCTTTAAAATGGGCTCAGAGTATAATGCTGAAGGGCTGCCTCTGGCTCCGAAGTGCAAGGAGGCTATCATGTGCCTTGTGCAAGTAAGTGTTAGACAAGCTTCTTTCAGGTACAAAGAGTTATGGTTCTGTTGGCCATGAATTCAATGTTAGCAGACCAACAATATATATTGAATAAGGAATCTTCAAAAAGAAATACATAAAAAGTTTGTTTCAATCAGTTGATAAAAATGGGATCAGAGGCTTCCAAGAACCAAACCCTGTATTTCCCCATTATATATGAGCAGTCACTTAGTGCATGTGACCACTTTATAGAACTAATGATACTGAACAGTTGGGATTGACTGTATTTCCATCCAAGCTAACCCCTATATGATTTCTCTCCTTATCCTCTATTGAAGCCCTTCTGACATGCTTTTTAGTGTCTGCTTCAAAATAAAGTTTGCAAGATTCTGCTTTGAAGGGCTCATAATCATTATTTAATTAATCTGCTTTTATTATAATGTCATTAGTAGGAGGATAGAATTTATAACCAAAGCAATGGGGATCATTGCCTACTCAAATTAATTGGGGCTCCCATCCTATTGTACCCTGTTACATAAACTCATCTGTTCTTTTATCTGCATATTTGCAGATCTTATTTGTTTTTTGACATATCATTCTATCCCAGATAACTTATCCCAGATCCACAAGTTTAGTACACTATCCTTCTACCTACATTACCTATGGTATTTCTGAAGTCAGAACAATAAAACTCCTAGAAAATAACTTAAAATACAAGTGACCATGATTGTGATGGCTTTGACACAACACCAAAAGCAAGATCTGTGCAGGAATAAACATCATGAAGTTTGGCTTCACTAAAATTTTAAAAATTATCTGCTGAAGACACTTTTAAGACCATGAAAAGACAAGCCACGGATTGGGAGAAAGTCTTTACAAAACGCATATCTGATAAAGGACTATTACCCAAAATATAAAAAGAACTCTTAAAACTCGATGATAGAAAACAAACAATCCAACTGAAACATGGGCCTGAGCTCTTAAGAAACCTCACCACAGAAGATATACAGATGGCAAATATCATGGGAGAAGATGCCCATCTTCATATGTAATCAGAGAAATGCAAATTTAAAAAAAAGGAAGATACCAATACACACCTATATAAATGGCTAAAATGCAAAACACTAAAAACACCAATCGCTAGAAAGTATGAAGTGACAGGAATTTTCATTCATTGCTGGTTAGAAGAGCACAGTCACTTCAGAAGACAATTAGCAGTTTCCTATAAAACTAAAACAACTTTCCCCATACGATCTAGCATTATGCTCCTTGGTATTTACCCAAATGAGTGGAAAACTTATGCCTACACAAAAACCCGCACACAGATATAAATAGGTGTTTTAGTCATGATTTCCAAAACTTGAAAGCAGCCAAGAAATTCTTCAAAAGATGAATGACTGAATGACTGAATGACTGAATAAACTGTGGGGCATCCATACAATGGAATATTACTCACTCATAAAAAGAACTCAGCTAACATTCCATGAAAAGACATGGAAGAAAAAATGCATATTACTAGGTGAAAGAAATAATCTGAAAAGACTGAGCTTTGCGCAGTGGCAGTATCGTAGCCAATGAGGTTTATCTGAGGCGCAATTATTGCTAATTGAAAGGCTGTAGACTATAGGCTTCCTACTACATGTCATTCTGCAAAAAGCAAAGGTAAGGAGAAAATAAAAAGATCAGATATTGCCAGAGGTTCAAAAAGACGGGTGGATGAACAGGTGGAACGTAGATGACTTTTAGAGCAATGAAAATACTTTGTATGATATTATAATGAAAGATATATGTCATTACACATTTCTTTTACCTATAGAATGTACAACAAAAGTCAGCCTTAATGTCAACTACAGACTTCCATTAATTGAAAAAACCTTAAGGTAAGTCATTTAAATACTAAAGTTTAGATCTGAACAGAAATGAAACTCTATAAATTTCAGGAAAGAATTCATTCGAGGAGAGCTGTGGTGATTTTGAAAATACTATAAATTCAAAGAACCTAAAGCAAATAGCAAGAAGGAGACCTGGAGGGTGGATCTGAAGCTCGACCACATGTCTTAGGTGAAGTTTCAACAGAAGACGGTCAAAAGGGAGAAAACCAATATTGAAGACAGCTGCTGAGATTCTAAATTATTGTATCTTTAGCTCACAATTGCACTCACATAGAAAGACGATGAAGATACACAGAAACTGCAAAACATCAAGAATAAAGAAAAAATATGAAAAGCTGTCAGTGAGAAAATGGATTGTCTATAAAAAAATCATTCTTAGGCAAAAAAAGAAAATCAGAATTCTCTTTCAGTAACAAATATATCATAGAGAAAAATAAATTAAAATCTTAATCACTCTATGAGAAATAAATCGCAACTTTCATTTTTTTTTTAAAGATTTTATTTATTTATTTATTTGAGAGAGAGAGAGGAAGCATGAGAGGGAGAGGTCAGATGGAGAAGCAGACTCCCCGCTGAGGGGGACCCAATGCGGGATTCAATCCAGGGACTCCAGGATCATGACCTGAGCCGAAGGCAGTTGCTTAACAACTGAGCCACCCAGGCGCCCTCGCAACTTTCATTTTTATATCAAATAATATTAATATATGGGTAAAATACATATATTTTCTTTCATATAAAGACTAAAGGAACTTATGTTTCTTCAGCAAAGCAAATACTAAAGCTTATACTTTAACAATAACAACAACAACAAAAAGAAATAGAAAGGACTTGCAAGAAACTTCAGGTATTTTTAAGTCAGAGATTCAGTCTAAAAGTTCAAGGAAAAATTGGGATTGGTGGGACCTAAGGTTCATGAAAAATTATTGTAAGTTGGGGAAATGGGACAATATATTATACACGAATACACAGAAATCAGTTATTTTACATATCAATGGCATTGTTCTATAGGCTTTTTTTTACCTTCGGCACTTTTTCCAAAACTTCTTGTTTGGGTTCTTAATTGTGCTAGTTGCAAACGACCACCTCTTTACTTATAGGTAAAATAGGAACCGTCCTGTATTTTCCAAACTAACTCCATTAAAATTCTATTTCTTAAGGTTTAATAAACCTAAAACCATTAACAGCCAGCAGTTCCAGAAGCACTCTCTCATCTCAGGAATCATTTACATACTGGGTCATACCATTGTCCATTAGCATCTTCCTAGGTAGTATCATTTTAAATTGAAGTTCCTTTTCAAAGTGTGGGAGAGTACCTTACTTAAACTGTTATTTTTAAAAAATATATGTATAAATAAAGTATTCCTTTCTTCCTTGCAAACTAATTCATAGCAACATTTTCTTCTAGTTAGATTATGCTGATTTTTTTTTTTTTCCTAGCCCTTTCCCCCATATACTTACTTCAACCTGGCTAAAATTACACTCTGCCTCTGGGCTGTTCAGTCTTTAAATATTAGTGGATAACTATCATGTATAGCTCTCATTTAGCTAAGCCACACCCATTGTAGGTTTTCATTCTTTGTCCATAAATTAATACCTCTGGCTTTACTCAGAAACCCGAATAAAATGGTATGTCACCTGCTTTCTAGTCTGATGGTTTTTCTTACAGAGTTCAGAATAGCCACTCTCAGTACAAAATTGCAGGTCTTACTTCAAAAACTTATCAGTGGCTGCAAAGGACAAGACAGAGTAACAGCATTGCAGAAAGACCCATAGTAAGTGACATGTCTGCAAATCACTGCCTGACCTAATAAGCAAATCAGTTCTTGGTGGGTAAAGAGGACTCAGAGGGAAGGAATGCACTGAACAACTGTTACACAGTTTTGTACTAGTTGGTAAAATAATATATTCTAACACTAATGAATGGCTTATCTTTTTGTTAAAGTTTAACTTCTTTAAAGGAAATACTCTATTTTATTTCACTGAAATTGAAGGCTAAAAAAAAGAAATTGAAGGCGTTAGGCAATCAGTATACTCAAAATTTTATTAATAATCATATCATGTAGAATTTTTTTTCAAAATCAGAGGGTTTCCATACTTTCCTTGAGCAGACTCCACAAAAAATGCTCACATAAATTTTCAGGAATTCAGGACTTCGTTGTTGGATTTAGACTAAAATATTTCTTGGGGCATCTGGGTGGCTCAGTTGATTAAGCATCTGTCTTTGGCTCAGGTCAGGCCCATGTTGGCTCCCTGTTCAGTGGGGAGCCTGCTTCTCCCTCTCCTTCCCGCTTATGCTCTCCCTCACTAGCTCTGTTGCTATCTCTGTTTCTCTCTCTCAAATAAATAAATAAATAAATACAAATAGAATAAAATATTTCTCCCTTAGGCAGACAAGAATGTGGGGAGACAGTTATGTTCTAACAGTTAACCTTGTGTTCTCCCATCTTGACTCCAGTGAACCTCTCTCTTAATATTGCCCACCCCATACCCCCAAAAACTCCTTTCCCAAGACAACAGCTAAGTTGTCATGTAGAATAAATAAATATAAATAAAAATAAAATAAGTGTTTTTCCATTTCACTTCTCTATCTCACTTTTTCCCTTCTCACCATATTACTTATATTTAGTCTACCATTTACAGGTAGAGTCCATATTTTTTCTCCAGTTGACTTGTGGTGTTTTATTTTAATAATATTTCGACTCCCATACTTATTTCAACCTGGCTAAATTTATACTCTGTCCCTGGGCTGCTCGGCCCTTAAATATTAGTGGATAGCTGTCATTTATAGTTCTCTAAGCCATGCCTATTAGAGTTAGTTACAATCTTGGTCCATCAATCCCTCGGTACTTACAAAGCTGAATAAAACAGTCTATCACCTGCTTTTTTTCTTACTGAGATCAGAATAGCAACTGTCAGTACAAAATTGCAGACTTCACTACACAAACTTACCACTGGCTACAACGACATGATAATGTAACAGTACCGCAGAAAGACCTTAGTAAGAAGACCCTCTTCTTGGGAGCTACTGTTCTTGGGACTAGTACTGAGGGGACGTAAATAAGCCAGAGCAGACACGATAAACAAAGGAAACATGACAGTAGTGATCAAAGGTATTTTTCTCTGCTCTTCCCCTCCTCTTTGTGTGCCCATTTCTTCCCATTCTGGAAAGGTCCTCGTTACCTGGACCACAAACCAACAGGTCAGATTGAGTTGACCCTGATTTTAGTAAAAGCATTTTCCTTGTTTTGAAATGTCAGTCAGATTGAGGTATATTCATGGTTTTCTGGCTCTACAATAATGATCTTTACCAGGAGACAAAGGACTCTACTTCAGGAAGCGAGCTTTAAAAATTAGGAGACCTGATTGCCTTTTGCTTATGAGAACCTCTGCTTCTATGTAAATCACTTATTGCCTGGATTTCAGATTTTTCTTGTTCTACATCATAGGTCCCAATTTATTGGTCAGGAACTTTACAGGAATGAGGAACAGGAGGGTAATGGTATAATTTCAAGGGGTTGGTGAATCCATATGTGCCCTACGTGTTAGGTTTATACAGAATAGAGTAAATATCATGAAAAGATATGAATAAATTTAGTAACACTATTGAAATTCTACTAGTTTAAAAAATCTTTAAATATTATTTGTTTCTTTTCAAAGTTTGATTGATTGATTGATTGATTTGACAGAGAGTGAGAGATCATAAGTAGGCAGAGAGGCAGGCAGAGAGAGAGGGAAGCAGGTTTCCTGCTGAGCAGACAGCCCGATGTGGGGCTTGATCCCAGGATCCTGAGATCATGACCTGAGCTGAAAGCAGAGGCTTTAACCCACTGAACCACTCAGGCACCCCTTTACATGTTTTTTAAATGATCAGAAATTGGAAATACAACCTTCTTTCTTGATGTTTTAAAATAAAAGAATTTCATGTTCAAAAATTTTGAAATCTTCACACTAGATATTCAACTTAGCTCTTTCCTGTATAAAATTACCTGTTTCATTGACACTCTGTAAATTGATTGTTTTAGCCAAATTCATGAGTTGAATTCACCCATGACACCACTAAAACAAATCTATTTTTATTCTAGATCTCATTATATTTTCCAAAAATGCATCATCATTTTCATTTCTTTTTCCCCTTTATCCAGTGAAGTATACAATAAAAGGTCCTACCTATTGATTAATCTTTAATACATAATGTTTTCTTTTATGAGACCACCTAGAATTCTCTTTTCCTCTGCTTGAAGCACTTTTTTCATAATGGTGATGAATTGGTATCTAAATGTCAGGTCCCTTCGGTCTGTACTGGTTTTGACATCCAAACACTTGATTTTTTAAGTAAGTTCTAATGCAGGCAACATGTACTCTATCCCTGGGCAACACTATTCTTTCAATAGCAGTTACATTAACAATTACCACAGGGCACCTAAGTGGATGCTGTGCAGTAAATAGAAGAGGGATGGACCACAGCAAGCAAGGCTTCAAAGTGAAATTGGATTAGAACTCTTAGAAAAAAATCACTTTTAAGAGTGAGGCATCATGTTCATGATGCCAGCATAGCATACCAACTTTTCCAGGCTCTAATAATCCCACATGAAGTGTTTGGCAGGAATTTTGTCCAAAACTCTGGGAAAAAAGAGTCCCCTCCCCCCCAAAAAAGACAAAAAGATGTCTTTCCCTTAGGGACTCATTGGTGAACTTTAAAAAAATAATCATATACTTTCTACTCTCTTATCAATAGTAATCCCCTACTTCCATACTTAGCAATGATGTGTGTGTGTGTGTGTGTGTACAGCTACTGTGCACCTATCATTATGCCAGGCATCATTATGATACCTTATCTTAGGTCCTTATATTGTGTCTCCTTATCTTCTAGGAATTTATAACCTAGCTGAGAAAATAAGCCTTATTATGGAATGTTGCTTGCTAAATGTATTCATATACTATGAAACAACTAAAGAAGCTACCAAGGGTACCAAATTTACTCTCAGAAATGACACTACATTACCTTGAATAATATGGCTCAGAGTATTCTATAGAAAGCAAAATTTTAAGTCTGGCTAAATTTTTTAAGCTAGAAAAAAAATGAATAACCTCAGAAATTAATCTTCTATTTACCTTATTTCTAAGAAAAAAATTGCTAAACTTTTTTGATTACAAATTAGTTTTCATATTAAAATATTGGCAAAACATGATTTCTTGCAGAGAGAAACAATAGTGAAATACACACAGGTGGATTTGTTAATATATCTATTCAAAGTAAAGCCTCTTTGATAAAGTACTTAATTAAATAATCAGCAATTGATTCCTTAAGAGATGAAGCCACTTTAACTCACCAATGAGTTATTTAAGTGCTCTTCTGATATGTGAGTATTTGCATGACATACTCAGTAGCATAGTATGTACGTATGTAGGTATATATGCATCTATCTTTCATCTATCTATCTTCAGTTCAATAAGTACTACGAATAGAAAAATGAATGCAATGAGAAAAGATTCAGTTACATTTTTGATATTCTAAAACTAATGGAACAAAAATAATCCTTTTTTTAAAAGACACCTTTAAAGATAGTTCTTCTTTGGGATGCTCCTTGAGAAGTACAGAGGTAATTTTAAGCACATGATTAAAGAATAACTAACAGTAGCAGAGAGGAAGGGTGTTATAGAAATGGACCATAATTTGAAACCTAGCCATAAGGAAGTTCCTGAAGTAGAAAAATATTATGATCTGAAATGAAACAAGTGAACAGCCAAGTAAATTATAAGGGATTAACAGAAAAAACAAAGGTTGTCAGAAATGATGGCCCATGAACTCAAGAGTGTCCCCACTCTAGCCTGGCTGCTTGCTCACTAAAAATGGCACCCAAAAGAAAGAAGCTTCCTCTTTTTAGACGCCCTGATCTGAAGGCTCTGAGATCCAGATAAGAAATTAGAATCTTCGGGGCGCCTGGGTGGCTCAGTGGGTTAAAGCCTCTGCCTTTGGCTCAGGTCATGATCTCAGGGTCCTGAGATCAAGCCCCGTATCAGGCTGTCTGCTCAGCAGGGAGCCTGCTTCCCCCTTTCTCTCTGTCTGCCCCTCTGCCTACTCGTGATCTCTCTTTCTCTGTCAAATAAATAAATGAAACCTTAAAAAAAAAAAAAGAATTAGAATCTTCCGAGTTGCGAGGCAGAGCAGAACACACCACACCTAGTTTACAAGTCAGAAACCAGAAATGCCTCTAAGGAAGCTTGCACATTAAGAATAACGTAGCAGTACTTCATGTGTTGGGAGATCGCCCAAGACCACCTCCAGATCTGATGATTCTCCAAGGAGGGGACTCTCAGGACACAACATGGAGTCATACTCATCACTGTGGTTATTACAGCAAAAAAGAAGCAGAGAAAAAGCAGCAAAAAGTGAAAAGGCACATGAACGAAATCTGGGGAAAGCCAGTCACAAGCTTTCAGAGTTCTCTCCCTGTGGCTTTCCAGAAGATATGCTTAGTTCTCAAAGCAACAACTCATGACAACACATGGGGAAGGTCATCTCTCAGGAAAGCTTGTTGGAGACTTGAGTTTTCAGGGCTTTTGCTGGAGGCTAATCACATAATATCCTCTGCCTAGCATGTACCCAAATTCTAGAGCCCCAGAAAGAAATCAGATATTCAGTATAAATCCTATTGTTTGTACAAACATTTTAGGCAAAGTGAGCCACTTTTATCACTTCTGGGAATACTGGAAACTTCCTGAAATCCAAGTTCCCAGTGGTCAGGTAAGGGCCAACCTTATAAGTGGGCCTTTGAAAAGATAACATTCAATCTTGCCAGGCTGACTCTTTCTTGTATACCTGATTAGAAATTCTGTTTTTAGCAACAGAAGCTGAATGTGTGTTTCCCAAGTATCTCCTTTCCATAAAACATGTAAGAATGATAATATTCGAAGACCTATTAAAGTTGACCCCTGAACAACAGGGGTTTGAACTACATAGGTCCACTTATTCATGTATGTTTTATGATACAGTATAGTACTGTAAATGTATTTTCTCTCATGCTTTCAACATTTTTCTCTGTTTTATTGTAATAATACGGCATATAATACATATAATATAAAACATCTGTTAACTGCCTGTTTATGTTACCACTAAGGCTTCTGGTCAACAGTAGGCTAGTAGTAGTTAAGTTTGGGGGAGTCAAAAGTAATACCTGGATTTTTCTGCTGCCTGGGAGGCCGGCATCCCTAACCCCACATTTTGTCCCTAACCCATCCAGTGTTCAAGGATCACCTATAAATAAATTGGGCTATTCTAGGAAGCAACAGGTCTAGGCTCCTTCCCCTTTACCACCAGCTGCTCAGAGACCTGAGGGCACAACTATGTTGGTATACCCAAAATCCATCTATGTCACACTGGGAATAGTCTCTGCCCGGGAGGAAATATTGAATTTGTACACAAGGAGATGGTATAGAAAAAAGTTCTTTGCAACTTCATTTTAATATTGAAAAACTGGATCAACTTAAAAGTTTATAAACTGGAAAATAATATACCATATGAATACATTGTAGCATATTTCCCAAAATGAAAATGGTCAAAATGTGCATGTATCAAAATGGATAATTTTTTACAAGTATAAGGTCAAGTGAAAATGGATAAGGTGTAGGCTGTCACTCTTCAGATAAAGCTATATTCTTTTTTTTTTTTTAAGATTTTATTTATTCATTTAACAGAGAGAGAACACAAGCAGGCAGAGAGAGGAACAGGCTCCCTGCAGAGCAAGGAGCCCGATGCGGGACTCGATCCCAAGACGCTGGGATCATGACCTGAGCCAAAGGCAGTTGCTCAACCAACTGAGCCACCCAGGCGTCCCAAGGTATATTCTTGCAAATATACTAAAGACTATATTTGAGTACATAGTTATACAATACAAGTTAGAAGGCTGTATAAGAAAAAAATATACTCGGAATCGGATGTAAAAAATTCTGAAGTGATTACGGAAAAATGCTAAGTGGGAGGGGCATAAATACCTATGATTTTGTTCTCTAGGTCTTTCTTTGTGTTAAAAATGTCTCCTAATATAATTCAAAATAATTTTAGTGCCCATATCTCCATTTATATTGAAAATACATTACTCTCTCTATTTAAATTATTTAAAGATAACTTAAAAGGCTAGTTGAAATTCTCTGCAATAGTCTTTGACATAAAGTTATTCATGTTCAAAAGCACCATAGACAATATTAGAAGGATCCTAGGTGAGTTAGAAAAATATATTCTACTAGGTCTGAAGATAGAAATAGTTTCAATTACTCAGGGAGAAAAAGCAGTTGGTGGTCTATAAAGTAAAAAATTTTATCCAGGTGTGTTTTTTTCTCTGAACAATTACTTAAAAATAAAGATAGCTTTTATCAATCTGATTTTGTCTACAGCGAGCCTATAAAGAATTGACCAGGGAACATCTGAATCCCTAAATTCCATACATCCAGCCTGCTTAATAAATGCTAATCCTGTAAATGCCAGATGCTGTTACTTCGACAGGGGATTTCATCCAGAATAATATCAGCTCTCAGTGCTGTAGCCCTCTTGTCCCCATGCAGCACTTTTATCCTTGATCTTCTACGCACATATTCACCTTCTCTGTCAATATTATGTCAGATGATAAAGCAGAAATAGAAATCGAAATAATAGCTATGGTTCTTTTAGTTCTTATAATGTGTAAAACATAGTTTCAAGACTTTGATAATTATCAGAATAGTCTTAAAATCTCCACTTTGATGTTAAGCAAGCTCCTCAAAGGAACTTTTGATCTATGTATTATTCTTCATCTCTCACTGCCATTCATTCTTAGACAAAAACTCCCCATTTCCTTCATATCCTACATGTAATTTATCCATGAGAAAATTCTGTTAGCTCTACCCTTCAAATATATTTCTAATCTCTTTCTTTCTCATTACTTTTATGCTTCTTTCCCAGTTATTGGTTGGACTACTTTTATAACTTCCAGTATTTTTCTGCATCCACTCTGGACTTCCTTATGTTCCATTGTCCACATATGGTCAAAATGAAAGTCCTGTTGGGTCACTTTCTGCTCAAAGGAACATAGCACCTCCCCATACATAGAATAAAATCTGAAATTCTTTCAATGGCCCAAAAGGACACTATAGTATCTTTTTCCTGACAATTTCTGACCATATCTCTTACACTCCTTTCCTTGCTCAAGTAATTTCAACAACACTATTATTTTTGAAGATGCTTACACATGTTCAACACATACCATCTTAAGTTCTTTGCACTTTTTTTCTTAGCATGGAATGAATTTTCCCTTAACATTTGCATGGCTTGCTACTTCAGAGATGATTTTCTTTCTTTTTATTTTATTATTCTATTCTATTCTATTCTTTTATTTATTTACTTGAGAGAGAGAAAGAGCACAAGGGGGGAAGCTGAGTAGGGAGCCTGATGTGGGGCTCATCCCAGGCCCTGAGATCATGACCTGAGGTGAAGGCAGATGCTTAACTGACTGAGCCACCCTGGTGCCCTGAGATGACTTTCTTGACAAACAATTTACCTTTTATTCTTTTTCCTAATAGTACTTTAACTGATACATATATTTATTTGTTGAATACATATCTTCATTTATTGTCAATATCTTTCATTAGAACATAGTTTATGGAGATGGGGTTTTGTTATTAAGTATTATATTTTTAAAGCCTAGAACTATGTCTGTCAGCTATCACAGGCTTATGTAAGTAAATTAACAACTTTATGAGAAATGCATTTTTATCATCTTAATTTTGCAGATGAAGAAACATGCACAGAAAGGTTAAATAAATTGCCCAAGTTCATACAACTAATAAATGGGAGATCCACAAGTTCAATCCAAGTTCTGAGTACACACTATAGCTGTGTATAGGACATCTAGATGTCTATGGTCACCAGGATTCTGAAAGCTCAAATAGGCAACAATCAATCTCTTGCAGTATACTAAGTAACAAGTTAACTTATATTAACAGAACTCTTAATGAAGTCTCCTTGTATGTCATCAGCTTCATCTCTGTGGCATAGCAAAGATTCCTGTCAGAGAAAGAAAGCAGACATTTTCTGGAACCTAAGTAGGGCAAGAAACCTACTTGAGATCTTTCTCCCTAAACCTATTTCTGGATCACAGTCCTTAAAAAATTACCACTCTGGTGAGAAGAAAACACCAGATCAAAGAAGAGTAAAGGAAAAAAAGTGTTTTCTCTCTTCAATGTTTAGAGCACAACTAGATGAATTCACCCATCCGAGGCCTCCTCAGAGATGTACCCCTTCATATTCGAATAGGTCTTCACTTAACACAATTGCCTCCTAATTAGCTAAGAGATTACAGCTCCAGTGCGAAGAATCTAAGAAGGAAGTGCAATGGGATAGTTTGAGAGTCCTAAGGTGTAGACAAAGAAAACTCCCCCATGTCACCTGGTCTCCCTGTCCTTTGATTTATCCCATTCTAAGCAAAGAGTAAGAGGATAAAGGAATCTTGAGCTCCTCCTTGTGGTCAATATATGCCATTAATTAGTTATTGTCAAATTTATGACAAATTTATTTATTTATTATTCTCAAATTTATGAGAAAAATAAAATTGAGTCAATAAAGGGTGTGAATTATTTTTGACATACATAATTGTGCTTTGGGGGAAACCCAAATATTCAAACCATAAAATTAAAGTCAAACCAGTCTTGACCTGTTAGCAGTTATCTAAATTTTAGTTAAAGCATCAAGCAGAAAATAATACTCAAAGGAAATCTAGGCTTACCAAGCAAAATCTATAATTAGTACTTGATATGCCAGTGATACTGTCTCTCTAGTCATATATATCATTTCTAATCCATACCTCAGTAAGTAATTTAGAGGTTATTATCACCATCTTACAGAGGAAGAACTGAGAATAAAAAGAGTTTAAGTAACCGTTTCAAGGTCAAAAAACCAGTAAGGATCAAAACCAGGGTTTAAACCATAGTATATGATTCCAAAGCCCTGTGCTCTTTCTACTATGCCATGTGGCTTCCATTAAGTTATGACAAATGTCCCAATGTTGAGAAAATTTAAAATATATCATTGATGTTTCATATCTCAGCTTAGTGATTGTTGCTGATGCTGTTGCTATTTATGTGAGGATGGCTGAAAGAGGAAAAAAAAATGAGTCACTGTATATACATCACTGTTGCTAATGTAGTCACTGTCTCTAGAGCCTGTCACTGTTTGTCGCTCTGCCATTTTCCCTCACCAGCTGTCCAGGGCCTTTGCACAAAATGAAGTATTCCGTATCTGATTGCTAAATTCCCAAGTTAGTTGACTGATCTTGCCCTTCAATATCCCACAGCTTAAGTCTCAGTTCCTGAGGTTGTTTTCCAGTATTGCAGATTTTCTGTTTTCACGTATTCACAGCTACTAAACAAGCCACTGTATGATGCATGGAAGCGGTCATTTGAGCAGCAGGACCTGGGCTACCTCAAAGATTTAATGCTCTTCCAAAGGTGCCTAATCTATTTTCCTGAGAAAATTTGCCTTGTTCTATAAGAAATCACTTTATGTATTAAGACACAGAAATAGGTAGTTTAAATATTTAAAACAATCCTTTTTTTTTAAATGAAAAAAATAAAGATTTATTCTTCCATTTTTAATAATAGAAGCAGATACACACATATATGTAAATATATTTATACATACTTATTCTGTTATTTTAATATATGTAATATATGTGTATATATGTAATATATAATTATGTATACATTATATATTCACACACACGTATTACTCCTTTCTTAAACAGTAACCAACACATTTCTTCCAACATGCTTATTTTACTTAACAAGTATAGTAATAGTCTTACTAGCAATAACAATAAGGACACTGTATAGTAGCATATATAGACATCTCTCACTCTTTTTTAATAGCTATATAGTTCTTCTACTAAAACCAATCCTTTAATCCTTAAAATGTATTTTCTCCCCAGATGGAGTTGAACAAAGATTCGGGGAGTCACATATGCTGTCTGTATGTATGACTTGACAGTCTAACGCGGGTGAGTGTCGATGGCTTTAGTAAGCAGACTCTGTCAGGACCAAAGGTCATTCCTTTGACTCTCACAGGGTGAGAGGATGGGTAATGCGTGATCTTCACAGTCCTGGGGCCAGGAGGCAGAATGCTTCCCCCAGATGACCTAGCTCTGTGACTTCTTGAAATTTGAAGAGCAAATGCCAGAAAATTGGTGCATTTGCATCATTGCACAATGTTTCAATATGACACTTGCTGGTCCTGTTTGCTCGCTCGCTCTCTCCCTCCCGCTGTCACGTGAGACGCATTTCCCCACGCACTTCATGCTCCAGCAAGGCCAGGGAGCAGTTGGGCAAAGAAACCTCGGAGAGCTCGGCAAGCTACGCCACCGTACCTGCACGCCTCTTGCGGCAGTTGGTCTTCCATCCGATGCATCTGAGCTAGAAGGGAATTAAAGCAGCGGCGCTGCTGAGATTGGGCAATTTGTAATACTTGCTGTGAGTTACCACACACTAATTTAATTCCACTGTTGGTCGCAAAGGCTGCATTTTGCCTGACTTATGAAAATAATTGTACTGAGCCTTTTAGAATGCAGACTTTTATGTGGGTTCCTCCCCATTAGGATTTTTGTCAGTCTATCACACAGTTCATCAGATGCCTTCTTTCCGGGACTTGCTTCGCACAGTCCTGGATGGAAAGATTTGGAGATTAATTTGAACTCTAATGAAAATTAGCTCTGCTGTTTGGTTTCATGTTGTGACTGTCATCATGGAGGTCAGTACTAATGATATGTCAGGCTCTCTTTGACAGTTTGCATACAGGCACCGTTTACTCAGAGCTCAGGATGCCATTCTCTGAAGATGAGGAGGTATTGAACTGTCAAACAGGGACAGCACTGATGACAGCTGATGCATTTTAGATCAGCTCCTTAACGAAGTGAAGTGAATAGGCTTTTTCCTCCTCTCCTACCCCCAACAGTGAAATAATTTATTTCATCAAAGTTGCTAGTGTGTTTATGGTAAACATGTTCCCACCAGATTTTCTAAAAATCCTTATGAAAAGAAAATAAATGCAATCCCTTGAGATCATCTTAGAGAAACTCTTTTCATAAAAGTTACAATATTTGTGCTACATTGCAACTTAATTATCTTAATGCTCCTTGTAATTACAACTAATTTGTGTGGATATTGAATTTTTTCAGGCAAGAAAATATAGGTAAAATGCAGACATTCACAAAAGTGTTTGGATGTGACATAATTTCACATTAATGGGTTTTTATTGTTTCTGATGTCTTAAATAAATTTTGGTAATTCTTTGAATATTTTAATACTTTGGAAACATAAATAAAAGTAGAAATAAATTTTAGCTCAGTGCTTACTTCATATTACCAAAAAAAATTATATGAAATAATTCAGAAAAAAAATGCAGCTATTCCTGATTTGTATATATCTTATTTTTTATCTCTAAGCATGAATTTCTAGGCAATCTACGTATGGGGCTATAAACCTCTCATATATTAATTTCAGGTCTCTATTAACATTTGAGAGGCTTTTTTGTGTCATGGGGAAAGAGTTAGCTTCAGAGCTTATTAAAAAAAAAAAAGAAACATTGGGCCCAAATGGAGTCACTTGTGCTAAGCCCCACATCAGCAAACCATCTATAATATCTAACTTAAGTGCAATTTCAGCCTCCCCCAGGAGGGTGATCTTTAACCAGTCCAATCTGGAATTACCTAGTCAGCATTAGTGAGGTTATGTCTTACAGACTCCTGTCTTTCTGCCAAAGGAAGAAGACCTTGCCTGAAACAATCCACTCTTTGCTAGAAACTTCTTTTTTCCCACCCCCTTCTGCCTATAAAAGTTTTCTGTTTTGTATAGCTCCTTGAAGTTTCTTTCTATCTGCTAGATGGGATGCTGCCCAGTTCATGAATCATTGAATAAAGCCAATTAGATCTTCAAATTTAATCAGCTGAATTTTGTTTTTTAGTTAATTTTAGTAATTAACCTTCCCTTATAAAAGATACAAAGTCCTATTCCTAAAGTAAACAATTGTCATTTATAATAGTTTAATAGAAGTATATGTACATATGTAAAAGTATTTTATGAACTCTATGTGATTAGTTTCTAAAAGATTATTTCATCATCACATAAATGTATTTATTTACATTAATCTCCTTATTTAATATGTTTTGAAATAGACCTGTAATTCCACAGATTATATTAATTCAAGTAAGCCAGACAAGATGACACAATTAGACATAAAAGAACATAATAGCATTTATGCTGAAGTCACTTAAAAGATACTCTCTTTATCTCCAGGGCAGTGGGAAATGCAATAGAACTAGAGATGATTGACATTTTTTCCTAACCTCTCTGTCCTTTCCTCATGAAAATGCTTAGCGACTCCCGAGGAGCACAGCTGTTGGACAAAGCACAGGGTCCAAGGTTGTGCCTTTGGGAGGGCTATCAGAGAAATTCAGCCAATCAAAAGGCAGGCTGGAAAATGTCAGATCAGATATGCCAATCACCATAAAAAAGGTGATGACCCGAAAAGGTGATAGTGCCAATCTGAGGCAGAACTCAATCTATAAAGAACAATTCTCCTGCTACTGATTTCACTTATTTATCTGTGGTTTTGGTAGGAACAGCTGCAGAAGATAGAAGCTGATATATAATCCTTCAAAAATGGTACAAAAAAGCCTTTGTTAAAGAGAGGGTCAATTTTCTTTCACCAAAAGAAAAACCTCATATTATCATATAAATGAAAAAGAAAAGAAAAAACAAAAAACCTCCATACATTATTATTTCTATGCAAGAAAAATGGCAGATACCTTACTGTACCTTTAATGCAGAATTATATTGCCAAGATATAAAAAAGGTCTTTAACATTAAAAGCATAATATCTTAAAAGATGTGGGAAGCCTTTCTGCCTGACAATGTCACCAGTTAACTCAAAATAGTCATTACTGTATGATAAAAATGAAAATAAAAAAGCAAAACATCTTACTTATTGGAATAATGCAATAGCTAAGCAATGTCCAGCAATAAAAGATACAGTTTTACCCTAAATTATTAATTAAGATGGCTATAACTTGCTCTTCCAATTTGATTTCCTTTTTTAACAGAAAAATAT
Organism: Nasua narica; assembly: GCA_028533885.1. NCBI lineage: Eukaryota > Metazoa > Chordata > Mammalia > Carnivora > Procyonidae > Nasua > Nasua narica. Next base: position 80,548,367 of record CM052798.1, on the reverse strand, counting down.
CAAAACTCATTGATACCTGCAACACTTGCTACTATATTTACATTTCAATCACATTAGCTGCAAAACATCCTAAGGTGTGTAATGTTACCAATTACATTGTTAGTAGGTTATATAATCTGCCAGTTACAACTAAAAATAAATGCCAGGTGTTTCCATTTCAAGTCATTAAAATGCGCATGATGGCCTGGGACTGACCCTGGGGCTGTCTTACTCGCGTTTAACATAAAAATCACAAGAGGAAGGAACAAAAAACAACAAAAAAAGTACATGGAGATAGATAGATAGATAGATGATAGATAGATAGATAGATAGATAGATAGATAGATAGATAGATAGATAGATGATAGATAAATATGTTGTGCTCTGACCAACAGGATAACACATTTGGTACACTTATATGATAATTTAAGTGTTGGAATGTTTATCTTCTATCCAAAAGGGACAATCTGAATTATCTGTAGGGGAGAAAAAATTTTCCCTCTATCCTTCTAGATTCTTGGCTAAGATCTCAACACCCTATTATAAAAGGACTGATTTACAGGAGAAGAACAAACAAATTTAATAACATGTGTAACTTCAGTAAATAATGGGAGATACTCAGAAAAATTTACTAATCCCCCCAATGGCCCAAACTATCACCTTGAATACCATTTCCAGTTAAAGACAAAAGATGCTGGGGAGAGCAGTGCCAGTTGTGATCTGTTTTCAGGCAAAGCACAGTAAAAGAAGGTATTTGTGTCATGCAAAAATAAGTCTCTGCCTTCTCTAAAGATAAGCTCTTCTAGAGATTTAGTCATCACCCTCTTCTTGGTGCAGCTAGGGAGACACTCTTACAAATGGAGATTTCCCTTGTAAATAAAAATGTCTCCTACAAAAGGGTAAATACTACTCCCATTTTCAGAGCTGCTTCAGTGTCTGCAGTTTCTTAAAAGTAATTAGCCTAAAATAATCCTTTATGCCAGAGACCTATTTGGGGCTGACAAATTCTGCTTCTCCTTCACATTAGCTATTGGGATATTTTCTCCTGAACATGAGAAGGAAAAAGAAGAGTAGAATATCTAGATGCTTCTTAAGACCAATTTGTCAATTCAGAATGTGAGAAAACTAAAATAATTCAAGTTTACAGGGTACTTGTATATTAACTACAGATTTTTTATTCTTAATTACCTCCCAGGAAATTTACACTCTGCAGTCAATTTTTTAATTCCCCTCAATTTTTGTTTGATGGTGTCTTCTTCCTTGGCCTATGTGAAGATGCCAAATTTTAAAATGCTCAGCAAATAAATAGTTGCCAAGAACAATGGGTGAATATGTGTCACATATTTGGTATGTAGTTCAAATCCATCTCTATTCCTATATAAATTGCCTTCCATGAATTACCCAGGATTCCAGCAAACTCAGTCCTTTTTGTGCAGTCCCTACTTATTCAAGGACAGCACTCCTGCGGAGGCTGCTTTTAAGCAAACAAGCTCTTGAGGGATGGAATGGAGAAAGGGCCAGAGTGACCACCAGGGTGAATACCAACTGGCCCATCAGGTAACCCACCGTGAAACATCCATAGGCCCTAAATGACCAAAGGGCTACCTAAAACTAGGCCATTACCAAAAAAGGGAAGATTCAGTACATCGCCAAACCCTCTCATCTTCCCCTTTTAAAAACAGTCCCCACCATTGACTCATTGCAGACAGCCTGTCCTCTGCTATCCTGCCTGGCCCTCTTTCGAGGTGTATTCAATAAACTTCTATCTCTTTTGTTCTGCTTCAGGTGAATTATTTCATTTCCAGTGTCACCTGCTTCCATCCAATCCTCGCTCCGTATTTGGGGGCCCACCCAATTGGGAAACATCTCACTTAGGCACCATAACTCCTACAATTGCATCTTCTGGTCCTGTATTACCAATTATTCCCTCTTTACTGTATCATCTCAGATCATCCAAATATGCTATGTAGTTCTTACTATGAAAGAAAAATGACCTTATTCTCCTTGTAACTACTGTGCCACTTCTGTGCTCCCAGATGCAGTGAAACTCCCCAGTGAATGTGCTTTAACTCTGGTCATTATCTCTTGAACTCCCATCAGTCAAGTTTCTTCCTAACCACTCCAATCAAAATTGTTATTGTTAAGTTCACAAATGACCCCCAGGTAGTAAATAAAATTTTCACTTCTCAAGTAATATCTTACTACAGCAAATAAAAGCAATTGATAGAGTTGACCATAACTTCCTCTTAAAACACATTTTTTTCCACTTATTTTGAGTCAACTCTCTTATTTCTTTTCCATCCATCTCATTGGATGCGTCTTCTCACACATCATTGCTGCTTATCTCCTTCTCCTGACTTCTCAATTTGGACAACCTTGGCACCAGTCCATTGAACTCTTCTTTCTTTTATATATATTTATACCTTAGGTAACATCATAATCTCTGACTTTCAGTAACATTTATTCTGATGAAAATTAAATGTGTATCTTCAACTAAAAAACTCTCCTGAATTCTAAATTTGAAAATTGAATTCTCTACTCAGCATCTCTACTTCAAAGTCCAACAGACATGTCCAATGTAAAATATTCCAAACTAAACACTTGATTTCCCTCACCAAAGGTCTTTCCCACTCCAAAAAGAAGACCGTTCTTTCAATTACTCAAGTGAACAATCATAGAGTCTCTGACATTTATCTTTCTCTTACACTCCACATTTCTTTCTGTCTTCACCTTCTGTCAAGTCTTTCCATTCCCACTGCTATTGGCCTGATGGACACATTCATAGCCTCATCTAAACATTCTTACTTGAGCATCTGCAATAGTTCTCTAATGGTTCTCCTTGTTCCCATTTTTGATCCATCTTCTCCACTGTTTATTTTCCTCAATGCAGCCATAGTTAAAATTTTAAAACATGAGTCAGATCACATAACTATCCTGCTCAGAACTCTCCACTGAGAGCTATATATGATTTAGTTCCTTGACAGCACTCAGATGTATTCTCTAACTACGCTCTCTTTTTCTTATTCTGCTCCAGCCTCATGAGGACCTACTTTAGCAGTTAACCAAAAAGTTGAACTTGTTTCTGCTCTAGGTTCTTTGGACCTGCTGTCTCTTCTTTTCAAAGTGCTTAGCTTTCTTGGTCACTTTTGTCTGGTCTCTGAACAATGTCATTTTATCAGAGAAATCTCATCATAATATCTTACATAAAAATCTTGTAATTGTCTATTCTTTCTTACTATGCCTTACTTTTCATCAAAACACTTAGTGCATCTCATATATTATACATTCATTTGTTTAACCTTCATGTCTGTCTCCCTTGCACACAAATATAACAGACTACTGATTTTGTTTGCACTTTGTTTCACTGCCACCGTTCCTAGGACACTGAGTTCCTAGGACAGTGAGTAGTACATGGTAAATGCTACATAAAGATGTTCAAATAATGAATGGATAAGTAAAATGAAGAGACAATTCTTTCGCACACTCCAAGAGATTTCAGTCCCTGTTGAATAGCTGTATAATAATTTTTCTTTGGGTACAGTATTACTAATATCCATTAGCAATATAGCAATATAACACAGCACATCTATCAAAATTTATAAAACTAACATCTCTACTATAAGAACATCAAACTTGAAAAATTATACATATTTAATATGTTAATAATCTATCAAACAGTATATTCCTAATTCCATTGAGATGCTTTTTTGAAATTCTCTAAGTGTTTTTGGAAAGTGAAATTTGGAATGATTTTTTTCTTTCTTTTCTTCTCTTTTTCCTTTCCTTTCCTTTCCTTTTCTTCTTTTCCTTTCTTTTCTTTTCTTTTCTTTTCTTTTGGTACAGGGTTTTCTATTTAGGGTAGCTACTGATGATTCCTTTCTCTGTTAGTCTTTTCAAATCTGTATGACAATTCGGCTAGATTTTATTATGGGATTTTATTATGGTGTTTTCATTATCATCTTTTAATTTTGGAAATGAATTACTTTAATTTAAAATTGATGCATTTATCTACCACCTCACTTTAAGCTACTCTCTGTTTCTCCACGATTGTAAAACCAATGTTAATTACAGTGGACCTGCCGTAAAATCAACATTGTTCTTTAGTACCTTAAAATGTAATTTATACAAGAGATGAAAAATAAGTTCACTGAAATTTGCTAAGGATTTAGTTACTAAGTAGATATTAGTTTTGAATTCCCTCTCATTTTTTGTGTGTTTATGATTTTAGTATCATAGGCTCACTTCTATCAGAACTGTTGGAAGAAAAGTTCAAAAACACAGGTAATGGATTGGAGATCCCCATACCCTCTGCCAAGGTAATACCATTCACACTGTACATGTGTACTGGTGTGTGTTTACCCAAGAAGACCTGTGTTTGATTTTTCCTGGTACTCTCAGGAGTACCTACCATCTTAACTAGGTGATTTCAAGGTGTAAATGGCCTTAAACACATAAGGGTGGCTAACACATTTGAAATTTCAGAGAGAAATATGGAGCTAGTTTATGATTCAGAGCACACGATAAAAGCTATTTCTCTTAGTTCATAATTTTCCTCAAAATACAACTTGTCCTGATTCCAGATTTGTGAATAGCTGTTTCTCTCCTGGCTCACCACCTCCTGGAAACCCTGGGGACAGCCCATAACAACTCTCTCTCTTCCCCCCTGTGCAGTTTCTATACATAGAAGCTCAAAGCACTGAGACTCAGTGCCATTAGGGTATTTTGATAATTCTCCCATATACTTAGTTTCCTGGATGGCTGGATGGGTGTTTTGCTTGTTAGTTTCAAATTGTTCTTCTACTTTCTGGCTGTCTCTTTTATTACTTAAAAATATTTTAAATCTTTTATATGTCTTAGAGGCAGTGGGTTTAGGGATCTTCATTACTCTAAACAGAAATCCACCCTTTAAACTTCCCTTTAAAATATTTTGTTTACTTTTGCATTTGCATGTGGTTCTCATTAATGAAGTAAATTGAAACAAAAGAAAAATTAAGATAGTTCTGTCCTGAGCTCATTATTTGATAAAATGATTTTTGTCTTACACAGGAAGCTTTTGAACAGCATGTTATAACCTATGGCTGCTAATTGCATGGAACACTGAGAAAAATTCTAATTGTTGCATTCACATTGATGGTCATTTGATTGAAAAATTTCTTCTGACTGTAGATAAACTGGGACTCCAGAATAAATGGAGGAGAAATTCATAGTAACTCTCAGGTAAATTGTTCATTATAACCACGGGCTTTTTGAAATCTCTGGTTTACATAATAATAGAATATTCTATTATTCTATGATACCCTAGACATCAAGACAATGTGATTGCATTCTAAGTATATATGGATGGGATAACTCTATCAACTCTATCCACTTCTCTTACTATAGATTTACCACAAATCAGATTAAACAATTACAAATGTGCTAATTCCCAGAGTAGAACCAATGGTACTTTTCTAATTCTGAAAATTAAGTAAAATTAGCTTTCCTGAGATCCTTTTTCAACCTTTGAAATATACTAATTTTATTCCAGAAGCGAGGCAAGAATCTGAGATATTGACCTCTTGTAGTTCTCATTTTAAATTTCTGCACTACACAAAGATATCAAACAACAAGGGATAAGTTATAACTACAATTAAAGTATTTTGTTAAGTTCAAAGCAGGGTTGATGCAATGGCATTAACCTATGAACTTTAAAAGAACTGACAAGATAATGAAACTATAAATTCCTGCAAAAATACCAAAAGTGTAGAGTATCTCTTTAGAATTTTTAACTATTCTTGTATAATCTAAAATATTAATAAATTAGTGAACATACACAGATACACACATATCACTTAATTTTTAAAAAATCTTTTAATATATTTCTTACAAAAGAAAAACACTTTGCTTTGTCATAAGATTATTTCTCTCCTTCAAAGTTGATTCATAATGACTATCAATTATGTACAAATGTAAATTATAGACCATACATATCTCATATCCTGCCTCTCTGCCTATTTCTATTTTTCTATATATACATTTATGTATACTTAATTTAGGAAATATAGATATTTTATACCATTTATTCATTCATACCATTTTATTCAATTCATATATTAATATTTCTACATTCATATATAAAAATCTCACTGGATTTGCAGGCCTAATTCTTTTGGGAAAAATGTGATTGTGAATAGTCTTATATCAACATTTTAACAAATTCACTGGTTAAATATTACTATTTCAATTTGGATTTTAAAAATTTATTGCAAAATCATGAGCAAATTATTTAGGGTTAAGTATTTTTATAAAGTCTTTAAATTCATATTAGTTATTCTTTCACATGTAATTTTATAAGCTATTGTATAAGGCATTCTCTAATATACTATCAGAGAGGTTCACTGAAATGGCTCATTTGCTTTCCCTGTGGAAGGAAAATTTATCAATTTTGTTCTTTCATGTATTATGATTTTGGTATCATATTTAAGAATATTTGCCTAACTCCACATCAAAAAGAGTTTCTCCTTATATGTTGGATTGGTTTTCAAATATTGAGCTAGCTTTTCATTCCTGGAAGAAAGTACACTACTCAATTTACTAATAACTTTACTGAGAGTTTTCGTGCTTGTGTTCACGAGGAATATTTGTCTGGTATTTCTCTGTCTCTCTTTTTCTTTCTCTGTAATGATGTAATACTGGCCTAAACAAATCTATTAGGAAGCATTAGTTTCTCCTTTTCTGTTTTCTAGAAGATATTACGTATGTATGTGTGACAGTGTTTTCCAGTAAAACCATCAGAGCCTGAAGAATTTTTTCCCAGGTTTCAAAATATAAGGGTAATTTCTCTAATACTTATATTTGTCAATTTCATCTAAGTTGTCACATTTATGCATATCGAAGTTTTGTACACAATTCTTCATGATCTTTCTAAAGTTTGAGTGTCTTTAGCAATATCCCTCTCTCTTCTCCTCCTTTTTGGTGAGAACAATTAACAATTAGTTCTACTCCTTTAGCAAATTTCAACTACACCATAAATGATAAAAATCTATAGTCAACATGGTTTCACGTTATATCCTCAGACCGCTTTTACTGCTTCCATTTCTGATATTAGTAATTAGGGTCTTTATTAATTTTTTGTCAATGTTGCTAGAGGTTTACTGTTTCTTTTTCACTCCTCTGATTTTCCTTTCCTATCTTTTTTTGGTATTATTATTTCACTTAGTTTATCAATTCTATTTTTTACTCTATTTGTGTATTTGTATCAGGTTATTTCCTCCCCCAGTAGTTGCCATGGGGATTGTAAATTATATAGTTAGTTTTCACAGTCTACTAAAATCAATCGCTTACCAAAAGAATAAAGAAATCTTATTACTATATAGGCCATTTACCTTTCCCCCTTTTATAATTTTCTTCTATACCACCTCTACATACATTGAGAACCCCTTCAAATAATGTTACCATTTTCGCATTTAATACTCAAACTTATTTTATACAAATTGAAATACTGAGTTTAATTATTCAATCATAAATAGATTCAGGTGCTTCTGATCCTATATGCTTTGATAGTAGCCACCTTACTCACATGATTTCCTACAGTAGTTCTTTCACTTTGAATGCAAAGTCAGATACTTTCTCCTCTGGGTGACACATTACATATATGAATTCTGGATCTCAATCATACTGATTTTTTATCACAGATGGTTTGAAAGAAGAGAGGCTTTCAAACAAATGAGACAGTTTATGATCTGAGGCCTGAAATTATCCTGATTTATGGAATTTAGAGACTCCTATTTAGGCCTTGGCAGGCCCTCATGTCCAAAGATCTTCATCATGATGTCTTGTTAGTGGCTTGTTCTCCAATACAGCTAAGTACACTTTTTCTTCTAGTCCCTGGTACAATATCTTCAAAGTAGGAATATATTAGCTTATATTTTGGTTCCAAAGGATGATTGATTAAAAGTAACACATCAACCCCCATTTCTCCAGGGTATTTTACAATTTGTGGCCAGTGGAGCCAGGTGGAACTCATAAGTTAATCTAGGCAGGCATCACATTAGCTTTATCTATTAAAAAGAAAAAAAAAAGGCTCAATCGCATATGAAACTCAGCGTTCCTTAAAAGTTAGGGTAAAATCTAATTTCTAACTGATAGCTTCAGAAGATGTTTAGATACCTGCAATTTAATGAACTCACAGTATGCCATATATCTGTGTCTGAGTCACAGTCTTAAGGAAAGCATTCTTTTCCAAAATTATTGTTCCTATCACTATGATTTCCTATACTATTGTTGACTCCCTCATGGATGTTTAGAACCAAAAAAACATTACATTATAAGTACAAAGTTTGAGTAGTCATAATGAAAATACAATTTTGGATCAGAGGTATACTTTTAATAGCAGGTCCAATTGGGAATGGCACCATTGGCCCACATTTGTTAAAATGACTTTCAAATATAATCAGAATATAAGCCTAATCTGGGCATAATGTTATAGTTAAAGTAATGCACTCACAAAGCAGAGTACATTAAAAGAAATTCCAAACTTTCTTGCATCTCTTGAAGAACATGAAATGAATCGAGTTAATTAACTAGAGCAATTGTTTAAGAAACTTTTTTGTCCCCATTCCCTACCATTTTCTCATGTACATTAATAACCACACCCTACAACAGGCACTTAATGAACGCTGGTTCCTTCTACTTCTTTCTCGTGACCTTGATATTTAATAATCTGATCTTTAGCTTCTCTCAGAAATCTCTTAGCTCTGATTGAGTTAATTGAAATATTTAAGAGTAATTAAAAAGGGATATTTGTTCTTTTGGAAACTGTTTTTTTTAGCATGTGAAATTACAACACCAGAAATTTATATAACTGAAAAACATTTCTTTAGCTCTTTTGAGAACTGATTTTATAAAGGGTCAATATGACTATATGAATGTCTTCTCCGCCTTTTGGTAAAAATTACATTTGTAGACAATGTTCCTTTCTCGTTTGATGACAATGATGGAAAAAATGCATGTAATTAGTCCTTTTGGGATTTTACAAAGTATGAACAATTTTTTATTACCAGCTAGCATACTTCTTATTAATAAATAATAAAAATTTTGTAACTAATTATGCTTTCATTTATGCTTGCAACTTCAGCACATACAGAGTTAACTTTTGTGCTTAAGAGCCGCAGTTATACTTAACCTACTTTTCTCTTGTACTATCGTCTACTCTCATTTTTAAAAATGTGACAATTTTTACAGCATAATTAATTAATGCGTTATTATGGGATTATCAGTGTGTCTGTGTGTCCTGGAAATGGGTGGGAAGAACTAACAATTTAATTAAATTGCTATATAAAGTTAGGTATAGAAAATTTTATTCAAGTTTTTTGACTACTCCACTTATTCCTTCTATTCATATATTTGTTTTTGGCACTCTTCTCCCAACTCTTTCATTCCAAAGCAGAATGGCAATGAGATAATGTCATTTTCATGTTAACTTATATCATCTTTTAGAAAATTTTTCATACATTTCAATTCATAACTAAATCTAACAACATCACTTATTTGCATGTATTGTAGCATGTCAGGAAAACATTTATTGGGATAGGCAATTGTTTAAAATATTAAGGATCAGAAGGAAACATAAGAAAAAAAGTCTTTGGGACTACGACTAGGTTAAGAGTTCTACGATGTTTGGGGAGTGTATGTATGAGTGCTGTGAATTGTGTAAGACTGATGATTCGCAGGCCTGTACCCCTGAAGCAAATAATACATTATATGCTAAACAAACAAACAAACAGGAAACATGCTGTTTGCTGCACAGACTAGGGATGGATGGGAGTCCCTGGCAGGCTTTCTTAGGGAGGCAATCTCAGCTGAGTCTGGAAGGTTGATTCAGAGTCAACCAAGAAAAAAATGGGAATGTCAGATAGGTATCTATCCTACCAGACTGTATCAGAGACTGGGAACAGGGGACTAGGAGTCTCTGAGTCAGGAGTAAGCAGGACTCAGACAAGGCAAATCTTTTCATGCCCAGCAAAACAGTTTGGATTCTAGGGTGCCTGGGTGGCTCAGTGGTTAAGCAACTGCCTTCGGCTCAGGTCATAATCTCAGGGTCCTGGGATCCAGCCCCCTGCATCGGGCTCCCTGCTCAGGAGAGAGTCTGCTTCTCCCCTCTCCCTCTGCCTGCCGCTCTGCCTACTTGTGCTCTCTCTCTCTCTGTCAAATAAATAAATAAATATAATCCTTAAAAAAAAAAAAGAGTTCTAAGATTGATTTGTCAAAAAAAAAAAGATAAATTGAGCTTCATCAAAATTACAAACTTTTATGCTGTGAAAGACCCTATGAAGGGGTATGAAAAAACAAACTATATACTAGGATAAAATATCTGCAAAACACATCCAATCAAGGTCTCATATACAAACTATAAAAAGAACTATAAAAATTTAACAGTAAAAAAAATAAATCTAATTACATAATGGGCAAAAGACAGGAACGGATATTTTATCATAGAAGGGATATGGATGGCAAGTACATGAAGACATGTTCAACATCGTTAGATATTAGGAAATGGAAATTAAAACTATAATGATTTATCATTAAACATCGATTAGAAGGGTGAAAAAAATAGTAATAATATTGAATGCTGGTAAGCATGTGGAGTAGTTGGATCTGTTGAATATAAGAATGTGAAATAGAACAGCCACTCCGGGCAATAGTTTGGCAGTTTCTTTTAAAACTAACTATCCACTTTCAAGTACGATTCAACAATCATACTCTATGACATTTATCCCAGAGAAATGCTTATGTTCATACTAAAATCTATACACAATTGTTCACAGCAGCTTTATTTATAATAACCTAAAACTTGAAACAACCCCAATGTCCTTCAATACGTGAACTGTTAAGCTACCTCTGGTACAAGGGAATACCATACAATGAAATACTACTCAGCAATAAAACGTACTGAACTGCTGCTGCACACAGAAACCTGGACAGATCTCAAATGCAGTATGCATAATGAAAAAATTCTCAAAAAGTTATAAACTGTATGTTTCATTTCTTGAAATATTCTCACAAGGAGAAAAATATTGCTGAGATGATCTTGATGGAGAGGGGATTCCTAACTGCATTTCTTCTTCATTAATTCTCATTATCGTACTTTGCTTGATTTCATGGAGCTTCATGATGTTCTAGACTTCTACCATAAGGTTTCTTATATTTGTGACACTTTGAGGACCATCGCCTGTGTGTGAAACAACTTGTAGACTTATTTGGATTCCCACAATGGGGAATTTTGTTCTAGGTCTGGGAGAAATTGGAAAATGTCTCTCATTATTTCCCCAAATTTGGAAAATATGTATACATTTAACATTAACCTAAGAAATGTATTTTGAGGGTATAATTCAGACATTGTATTATAAATCACAGATATGAACATTATTAGGGCAGAAGCGTCCCTATCAGAGTTCAATGCCTAAAGGTAAACTCAGAGAAATAAATATTACTTGTACTTTAATAACATGTAGTACCATGTTCAGTGAAGGTATGCTGTAATAATGGGCACAGTAGTGATAGAGAAGAACTATAGACAAAAGGAAAACCTTGCCTTTTTCACAAGTTTCAGATGCCATCCCTGACCCCTTGAACCACAAAGTAGAGATATTTCTTAAATGCCTTTGGAGTATCAGCAAGCACAATTGTATTTTCAGCAGCCTTACATGATGTTGTTCACACTGAAGTACTGTTGTTCACATAACAATTTCCCCAATGGTCTATCTGGAAGAATACAAACCATCTGTCCCAGTCAGAATTAAGGGTATGCATGTGTTTTATAAACCTGAAAAAATGCATAGGATAATTCTGCCTTCTTGTCTGTACTAGTCCGATTACACAGCAAATTCTGAACTTGAGTTTTTATAATGCAAATATAACAGTCAAAAGGTGGAGATATTAGTTCTTGTACCTTTCTGGTAACCTAAGGCTTCCTGTTTTTCATGGGATTGAAATTTAAATGAGAAAGCAGAAGTAAAAGGCAGTATCATTAGCTCTTAGATTGCAGAAAATACTTGCTAAATATAATTCATTTAAATAGCTTTGGAGCAAAAAAGTCAGAGTACAAAACTTATATATAGAAGTTAAAATAATAAACCGGAAAGCTGAAGTTTTAGGAGCTGAACTAAAAAAAAGTAAGTTCTATAAAAATAATAATATAAAAGTATACCAATCATGTTTTAACCTTAATTAGCATTTTCAAAGAAAAAGAAGAAATGAAATATATTACAAGAAGTTATTTTTGGCCCCTTTTAAATTACAGAGTATCAAAAACTTTTAACCCCGTCTGTCTCTACAGTCATGAAATTGGGAAATTCTCATTTTTATCACAGTATCTTCAATTCTCCTTCCTCTTTTTCTTTCATCTCTCTCACAACTGGTCCTTGGTCAGTATCTTTAAAACCTTTGATTCTTTAACTCATCTATTTTCTCCCATTTTACCCCAGTCTATATTTCCTTGTTTCCCCTTTAACACTGAACTACATTTTTATTGTTCATAGAATCTCTCACTTTCTTGTGGTTCCCTGTTGCCCATTTTGCCCAAACCTGTGCGAGGAGACACTTCCACACTGTACAATACAGGTTGAACTTCCTGTGATATCACACTTTTCCATGATTGTCCTTGTTAGTATGTCTGCTATTTGTATACTGTTCCTGGAACTGCTGGTTCGCACATCAGTATCAACAACCCACCTACCACATTCATGGGCTATTAACAAGGCTATGCTCTCTCGACTTCTCTGGGGCACTAAACATGCTTTGTCTCTCTATATCTCCCATCTTGAAAGTTTTTCCACCTATCACTCAGCCTCCTTACAGTTTTGTTCTTTTATAATATTCTTCATTGTATTCTTATTTTCTCTCTTACCCTTAAATATTGGTACCTTCGAACTTAGAGTCTAAATTTTCTTTCTCAATATCTCTTCATTAGTTATCCCATTCATCTTTACACCTTCAATTTTGATCTTCATGTAGAGGACAGCCAAGGTAAGTCTAGGATGACAAAATCAGTATGTCATCTGAGAATACTGTGTTCCCTTGATTATAAGGATTAATTGAATAATTCATTGTAAAAGAGGACAACCATTCTCTTCTTTGAGTTATACAGCTTTCCAAATCTTTAATTCTTTACCTAATCATGTTTTATTTTGATATTTGATCCTATACATTAGCTGCCTCATTTGTTTTTCTATTCAGTTATATTTTGGCCTCCCACAGTTAAGGTCAGCATTATCCTAATGTTTCCCTAAAATCAACCCCTTTCTGATTTTTCTCTTTGTCAAAATTTTTGCTTTCTCTCCTAATCATCCAACACAAAAATGCAGACTCTTCAATTCTCTCCTTCGTCTTTTTAGTTAGTTGCCATTTGTCAACTACTATGGATGATCTTCCATTTCATAACATTTTTATTATTTTTTTATTCTCAAAAATTAGGCTACTATACACTCCTCTCAAAATTCTAGTGGTTTTCAATTATTTTCCCTTCCGTATTTTCTTACTCTCTCGTTTATCTGGGATAGAGTTTTCTCCCACTATCCAAAGGTCGAGTGTTCTTATGAAACCTTTTATAAACTAAAATTGCATAAAATGAAGAAGCAATAACCATTAACTTACATGGAAATTTTTTTTAAGGATTTTGTTTATTTATTTGAGAGAGAAAGAGTGAGAGAGAGAGAACACAAGTGAGGGAGACGGACAGACGGAGAGGGAGAGGCAGATTCCCCCCCAAGCAGGAAGCCTGGTGCAAGACTCAATCCCAGGACCCTATGATCATTACCAGAGCTGAAGGCAGACACTTAACTGACTGAGCCACCCAGGTGTCCCAAGAAAAATTTTTTGAGTGTTCCCAGAACCACAAATCAACCCCTCTTAGGCTTTCCTGATACCTTAGGATGCATGTTGTAAAAGATGCACAAATTAAATCAAGATAAAGCACAGACACTTTAGACACAGTTCAAAGCTATCGTGGCTTAGTGCTGAGATGCTGAATGTAGTTCCTGGGGAGGCACTCTGATGGGGCCTCTCTCATGGCTGGGAATACACACTGCCTCTGTAAGGACTCTCTACAAAACAAATGCTGAGTGCTATTTTTATTTTCTGCCTGTTTTCATAGAAGTAAAAAGACTCTTCAGATTTGTTTTGATTAGCAAAAACAGATACTAATGTAGTCTTTTGTAAAAGTGAAGTGGCATACATGAACTTTTGAAAAAGGGATATCTGTATTCACGCTAGATTTATTTTCCTTTGTAAAACCTCCTGTTATTTCTTTAACACTCAAAAAGAGTTACTAACCAACAGGGCCAACTCATGGCGATGTGCAGTCCCACAGGGTCCCATGCTTAGAAGGGCCTTCACCTGGTTAAATGCTTTGCTATAGCTGTCTTGAAATTATTAATCACACTTTAATAAGGGGCTGTACATTTTTATTTTGCCCTGGGCTCTGCAAATCCTGTAGCCTATCTGCCTTCCAATAATAGTGAATATATTTGATATCAGCCTCCCACCTAAACATAAAGGCCTTTCACGTCCAGTACCTTCTCAACCCTAATGACCACTCCTCCCATCTTCTTCACTGGAACTGGGTTGCTGGTTACATTTCAGATATATTTATTTATTTCCTATACTTGCAGGTTATTACTACGTGATATACTCTCAGGTCAGCCCATCACAATTTTACTTAAATTCTCTTTTCCATTTCTTTTCCCCCCTTATTTTTATTCTTTGAGTCCTAACACAGTTGACTATATCTCTTCTCTAAAATCTATAGTACTATGTTTCCATTCCCTTTGAGAAAATATTTATCATGTTTCCTTTAATTTTTCTTTCAGTAAAGGTCTTGTTATCTCCACAAAGATGACGATAAAGTCTCTCATTAATGGATCACATACAGTGCTTAACATATATGATATATGCATTATAACAAAATTTACTAATATTGTCTAATTAACTGTTTTATGCCAAAAATAAAAATATCTTTCAGTTTGGTACTCCTTCTCATATTGTAAATTAAAAAAAAATATGTGTTTGACTTTCCTGATTCCCTATCTATATAGTTTTTGCTTCTGAGTATAATGGAGAAAGGGCAGAAATCCAGCCACAATAAATTCAGCATTAGGGACATGAAATATAAAGGGAAAAGAAAAGCAGAGAGGAAAAAAAATGAGACTAGAGACACCAACATATCCATTCTGCTGATTAACATGTTCCCTGGTTGTAATTGCTACCCTCTCTGACATTCCAGAATGGTGATAGATCATTTGAGTGCTTGGTCTAGAACAGTAAAAGGAGAATTTAAGAAATAAAGCTGGAGATGATGTAGCTAGCCTCCAGCATTTTGTTTATGAGAGTATCTATTTGTGTCTCCTTGGGCTTGTTGAATGATATCCATTCTGTCCTTGAGGCATTCATCAAGCAATGAAATTTTGTTATATTAGTCCTTTCAGGTTTTCCACAGATTCCAGAATATCTGGAAACTTAATAGCATAAGTGGTTATTCTTATCAAAATTTTATTAGGTATATCAGTGGTTGTATTATTTTGATTATATATATATATTTGCTATGTCAGATAAAGATCAAATAATGGAGGGAAAGAGAGAGAGTGGAAGAATTAGGACAGGAAAAAGAACAAAAAAAAAAGAAAATACATTTTCTAGCTGGTGTAAAACTCAAATATCATCCAAACAAGCTCCATAACTTCATTTCCCAGTTACTCACATTCTTCATCCACTAGTCTTTCATACCAGGATTGCTTACATAAGCGCCTATTTAACTGTTAGAGAAAAACAAAAAGCAAAAAACTGAAAGCCAAGCTTAAGCTTTTATTATAATTTTGTTTAAACTATTCCTACAAGCAAGCGTCCTCCTTCTACAGTTAGAAAACAGTATTGGTGGATGTAGGGAATACAGAATAAACGTAAAAAAGCAAATTAAATTATAAGGATGGTTATTATAGGTACATATGAAGATCTTATACAATCATCAGTGTTTTTATTTGATTCATCCAGTCAATAGCTATTACCATGGTGATGCAAAAAGGATGAAGCAAGAAACATGTGGGTTTTCAGGGGCAATTAAACTGGGACCCTAGGGAAGAAATAGTGAGGCTTTAAAGAATACTAACCATGGGAGAGACTATGGAAATGACCTAATTTTCCCACCAAATTTACTAATAAGTGATAAAATATGAATGTATACAGTTTTGCCTCCTACTTCCCAATACTTATACCTCATTTCTGTTCTTTTTTTCTAAGTGTTTCATTTAGTATGCTCAAGACAAAGTTAAATAATAATAGTGACAGTATATATGTTTATATATGTATATATGTTTATGTTTATATATGTATATATATAAACATATACACATGTATTTTTACATATTTATTAATAATACTATAAAATACCATTTCAATATCCATTGACACATTTTTCCTTTTGTCTATTAACATTATACTAATTGTATAACATTGGTTTAGTAGAGTTTCAATCTTTTCTAAATCGGTTGTGTCCTTATTCCCCTTTTTCTTATGTGACTATTGGAAGCCAATGGTTTCAGTAATATGACAGGCATATTTTCATTTCTGCACTGTTGTGAATATTGCCTAATGTCAAAACCTATAATGATGAGCCAAGCAACTACCGATGATCTTGGATCTTTGATCTTCTTAGTTTCAGTAACATTTTCACCCATCACTCTTCAGCCATAAGTCCCGATCTTGTTATCAACAATAGTACCTCATTCAAAATCTTGACTTACACCCTCTGATTGTCTTATTTTCTATTATTTTTTCAGCTCAATAGTCCAATCCAGCATTTCTTCAACCTCAGTGAGAATCCCACTTCTCTAATCTACTGGCTTTAACCACTGATCTTTTCCTCAGTTTATAACACCTCATGTTTCCTGACATGTCTTCAATTCCATGATCCATCATTGTAACAAGTATCTTATAAAAACTTGTTTATAAGATATCTTACATTTACTTCAATGTAAATATAAGACATTTATCTTATAAATGTCACTGAATCCTGTATCCCTTTACAATATTTGCCTGGGAGAACAACAGCTCTATTAAGTTGCAAGTAGCCAATTATTTTATTTTATTTTATTTAAGATTTTATTTATTTATTTGACAGAGACAGTGAGAGATCACAGATGGGCAAAGAGAGAGGAGGAAGCAGGCTCCCTGCTGAGCAGAAAGCCTGATGCGGGGCTCAATCCCAGGACCCTGAGATCATCACCTGAGGCGAAGGCAGAGACTTTAACCCACTGAGCCACCCAGGCACCTCCCAAGTACTCAATTATTAAATACATATACATATACATAAATATGTTTTTTTAAGAGCATTTGCACATCTTGAGTGGACTTTAAATTTAGGAACACATATTTCAAATGGGCACCCACACTATCCAATAATCCTACTGTATATCCAAAGAATACTCACCATTCTAAATAGTAATTCAATACCTCTGTTCTATATAACTTTATCACTTATCTTCTCCTCAATCTCAGCTGATGATCTAACTTCTTCATTTTAAAAAGTAGAGTAAAAAAAAATTGTCTCATCTTAGAAGCCTGCTTGCATAGGAATATTCCCCTCCTTCCTTCAATGAATATTTATGTCCCTATCTCAGACAACTCACACTCTCAAATATGCCCAGGATCCCACAAACCCTTGCCATTAAAGGAATTTGTGCTGAAAAGTTCCATTTCCCTGCATCATTAATATTCCCTCTCTCCTGGATTAGTCTCATCAACTGCTGTAACAGTTCTCATTTTAAAACAAACTAATCAGAACTCAAAACAACACAACCTATTACCTCCATATTCCTCTACAGTTTTCCCTTCCCGATTTCCTTTTTTCTATTCATTTATTACAAAAGTTTTTGAAAGTCTGTCTGAACTAATTGAGCTTGTTTCTTCGTATCTCATTTTCACTTTAACCCACTTCTTATTCAATTACTTGAAAGTACTTGGGTTAAGGTCATCAACATCTATCTTGCGAAATCCATTGTTCTTCATGTAACAATATCTCTATGAAGCATGTGACACGTTTTGATCAATCCCTCCTTCTTGATATATTTCCTTTACTTGTATTCTATGATGACACTATCTCCTAATTATCTTTTCCTTTTCAGTCTTTTTTTGTAATTGTTGTCATTGTCATCCATATATCCTTTCCTTATCTCTAAAAGGGGCATCCCCAAATCTTGTTCTCAGTCCTTTTTTCCTATTTGTACTTCCTTTCTAAATAATATACTTTAGTCCTCTGGGTGTTACATTCCAATTGTTTGTAATGACATCAAAATATAAATGCTAAGATCACCTCTTCCCTGAACTCCAGCTTCACATATTCAGTTGCCAATTTGAGAGCTCAAGATTAAAAAACTTAACATGGAACATGATTTCTCAATCTCAAAGATCTAATCCTACAGTTTTCCAAAACTCAATGAATTTGTCTTTCCATTTAAGTTCACTTAAATTCACTCCTCTGTAATCAGTAACTTAAATTCACTCTTTTGTCATCAGTAAGAGTGGCACACATACCGAAAATTTATAACATTTTGTTGACCCTGAATATTTGTGCCCTTAGACTGCTTTGTCATTTACCTTAGATATACTCAAGATGAATTGCTAAATAGTAGGTAATGCATATAATAGTCACATAACCAACAAAGAACCCTTAATTTAACTTTTACTGAGTAATTGTTATATAGAGTCTATAAAAACTCTGACATATTCTGAACATTAACAAATAAAAAGTTTAATAAACATTAACACACTTTTCCCCTCAAAAGTCATCAAGGTTGTAAACAAGATGGTATCATAGGAAATGCCTCATTTAAGAAAGAATAACCTGGAAATAGTGTGCTGCATAACTTGTGATAGGAAATACTGGAGGGAGGAACAGATGGTTATAAAGTTATTGAATCCAGGAGTGAGATCACAAAGATTTTTTCAAAGATGTAGTAATTACTTATTCCTTTGCTTGGTTAATAATCTTTCACTGAGTTTCTACTATCTGTATCATTACGTCCTACTCAAATTGTGCTACCAAGAATAGGGTTTGATGTTTGGCCA
The DNA here is from genome assembly GCA_028533885.1 of Nasua narica. Lineage (NCBI taxonomy): Eukaryota > Metazoa > Chordata > Mammalia > Carnivora > Procyonidae > Nasua > Nasua narica. The sequence continues at coordinate 80,529,293 of CM052798.1, read as the reverse complement.
AAATGGGATAAAAATTTCTGAGAAATAAGTTAAATAAAATATGTTCAACAGAGTCTTTTCTATATGGTAGAGAGCATCAAGCAGGGAGGTAGAGGGGAGCTCTGTGTGTAGGCAGTCTTATGTTTCCCACTTCCTAAATGGAGATGGTGCTGAAATTCTGCCTTCCAGAATAAGACCTCACCAGGCAGAGATTGGGGGCATAGCAAACATCCTCATATACACCCCAAGTATGTTATCCCTAAACCCCAGCAAAATTACATTACTTGTTTGCAGAACTTGCCTTTTTTCAAGCCAGAATACTGGATCTAATGTATCTGAAAAAACAATTTATTATGCTATCAGCATTATCTAGCTACATTGCTCAACAGTTACATAATAATGACTAAGCATCCGATATACACAGTTGCATCAGGACTATATAAAGATGGTCTGTCCATAGGCTTGCATAAGCAGTTACTGACAAGGTCTAGAAGCAACTGATCATGGCATTCCTTGGCAGGGCTCCCCTTAGGTAAGCATTTTAGAAATACACAAATAAACAATTAGAACACAGGTACTAAATTAATGCTCACCAAAGCAAAGATTGAAAAATATGTATAGGAGATACATATTTTTTGTAAAGCAGATATAGTCAAAACATGCTTATTCTCTTACTGTGGTGTTAAGAGGATTAGAAACATAGGCTATGTTGTATAGAAGGGAAAATTTTATCTCTTGAAAGATGGGAAGTAGCAATGCAAGTTTTGAGACTAGTGCTGCTTGTTTAGATTTAAACATATTTCATGTCCAATGTATCTGCAAATTTGAATTAGAAACTCTTATGAACCTTGACTGCATGACTATAAAACTGATTTATTAATAGATATAAGAATCAATAACTCCTTTTCACATAAGAGAAAATAATATGTGTGAATATCTGAGTGCTATACTTTATGTTTGGAGATCTATCTCACTGCAAACAGTCATACATCTAGAAAGTATTTCTAAGTGCTGGAATTTGCCATTCAATTACGGAATTAGTTGATATTATGAAAGACCAAGAAAGGAAAATTCTGTTGAGAATAATCTAAATTGCTTCTTCTGTATTTTTTATTCAGTGAAATAACTGAAGTACCCCAAACTGTGCAAAATATTTGGCTTTTCTTATTTTTATTTTTATTTTTTAATGGTTAAAAAAAACTAGTAATAGCACTGGTACCATCAATGTCAAAGATACTTAGTACTCAATAAATAACTAATAAGAAAAAGATTATTTCCATTTTTCTTGTTAAATAAAATTCTGGAAAAGTCTCCATGTACCCACACAAAAGTCTCCTCTATCTCCTTTCCTTCTCTCTTTCTCCATCTCTCTCTGTATGCGTTCTCTCTCTCTCTCTTACACACACACACACACACACACACACACACACACACACACAGACTCTATAGGAGGAAGCCAGAAATTCTAGCATTCATGTCCTGGCAGACTGAATCAAGGACTGTGATCCTGTAGCCAACTCATACATCATGCCAGGTTAGCATTCCATGGGTTTTCTGAATTAGGAAAAATAAACATGCATTCTATTACCAGATCTAATTAAAGGCTGAAAAGTTTTGATATACAATACCTCTTTAATTGTAAATCTATTTTTAGTACTATGTTTTTAAATAGAAAAAATATATGTTGAATCAGTTCAAATGCCTTTTCATTACAAAATATACTAACAATAGTTTCTCTACCTTGACATATTGACAGGATAAGTTATACTTTAAGAAATCATTCTATAAAATACTTTTTAAGTGAGCTGTACTTCAACATGGTGTTTAATTGCTGAGGTAGCTTCAAAGTTTAGTTTGGTAGTGTTTTAGATAATAATATTTTCATCCACCAAATTTGTTTGGCTAGTAGTTTTCTGTTTGTGAGTGTATTATCTTGTTTTGATGTTGGGATTATTGTCAGCATTATTATTAGCTTCACAAAATTAACATTCTATTACATAAGTAGTAAACAACTACTGGATTATTTGTTCAACCTCTTTCCATTGAACCACTTTCTGACTTTAGATATGAATATCAATAGCCATGTTTGTTTTAGATCACTTATCTCTTCTCATAACTTTTTGGATCAAGAGTATCCTATCCAGATTCTCTCTACTGAAAACTTAGAAATGGGATTAAAGACATTGGTATTCCTGGTTTCTCAAAATTAAGAAAAATACATTCAGGAGCTGAGACTTCAGTATTGAGGTAAAAATACTGGTCTTCACATGGCTGCCTGTAAAGATAATATTTTCTAACCTCCACTGCACCAGATGTGACCTTATACTAAATTTTCATCATTGAAATGTTTGTCTTGGTCTTAAGACATTATGTGACCCTGTGCTTCCACGCTTCTCAAATTGTTGGAACAAAAAAATACCTAAAATCCAGCCTGAATTGTCAAAGACAAAAATCAGAGGTTATATAAAAATTGGAATTTAGAAAGGATCTGGGTCTTTGAATGATTGCCAACTTATGCTGTTCACTTTGGGACTTTTATATCTGAGAGAAAAAAAAATCTTCTTTTTTCTAAGCTTCTTTATTTTGGGCCTCATTTTTTTTTTTAAATAGCAGCTTAGCCTTTATCCTAAGTAGGTCAAGCATATGAAGTAGTAAATATTATAAGGTAGAAAGAGAGTAAGAAATGAAGTGAACTGAGAAAGACACAGGAGGTAGACTGAGAGAGAGATACTATCCAAAGGGATAGTCTAAGCAATAAGTACTAACTTCCATTTTTCCTGTTTCTTATGTAACTTTTGATTCTGGAACCAAGTGTATTCTAATAGAATGGTTCCCAAAGTTAGGCTCTGTAGGTTATTGAAGTTCCTCTCTTTCATTTAAGTTAGACTGAGTTCTCCTCCAAAAAAAAAAAAAAAAGTGATTAGTAACTCAATATTTGACCAAAGCCTGAGATTGCAAGTAACACACCCCCGAACCATACCTGGATGGGAGTAGGAGAGAATGGAGTTCCCTTTACCTTGGCATGTGAAACTGGCTCCATACATACATTAACGGAGTAGTTTTCTACCACCTTTGGCATCCAGATGATATACTCTCATAAAATAACGTTTTAGGAGACTTAAAAGCCAAACATAATCAAATTGTTTTGATGAGATTTCTACATAATGGAAAATAATACAATTGAAGTACAAAGGTCCTTTGGCTGGAAATAGAAAAAGTAGATTGATGCTATGAAATTACTGAGATCTAAATTAATTTATAATAAATAATTATTTATAATAATTAAAATAATAATGGCAGTTTACATGCATGATTCCTGGGAGCCAAGTAATTTATATACATTGCCTTATTAAATTTTTGTGCAAATTCAAAAAGGTAGATTCTTTTATCATTCTTTTTTTTTTAAAGATTTTATTTATTTGACAGAGAGAGAGATCACAAGTAGGCAGAGAGGCAGGCAGAGAGAGAGGGGGAAGCAGGCTCCCTGCTGAGCAGAGAGCCCGAAGCGGGGCTTGATCCCAGGACCCTGAGATCATGAGCTGAGCTGAAGGCAGAGGCTTTAACCCACTGAGCCACCCAGGAGCCCCTTTTATCATTCTTCTTATTCCTCAGAGCAAACTGAGGTCTAGAGCATTAAGAAATTTGTCCAAAGAAATGGATTTGATTCCTGTTCTGCTTTGTGTAACAACTACTACATTTTTAACCACTATACTATACTGGACATTATCAAGAAATTAACAATGTGCTTTGCTGAACTGAAGTGGCTCAATTCTTTCCTTCTATTTGTGCCTATGGTACAGAGTGACTCATGGCTGAAAATGAGTGAAATCCTAGAAATATGAAGTAATAGGACCCAAAACACTTTCTGTAACTATGTGAACTCCTCATAGAAAATGTGGAGATTAATCTGCTTTCTATTGTTAAAGCACATTCTACCACTTTGCCTTATACAATGCTATTTTGAAATGTGAACTCTGGTCCAGCTAATTGTTTTCCATAAGGATCACTGAAAGATGTTTTCAAGTACTATGTGGTTTTTATCCAATTAAAAACAAATCTAAATACTGAAAGCTGATAATATACTAGACGTAATTTTTTTAGTTTATATTCGAAGTCCAATAAGTTAACACACAGTGTAAATATTAATTTCAGGTGTACAATATAGTGAATCAAACTTTCATAAATACCCAGTGCTCATCACAAGTGTACTCCTTAATCCCCATCACCTATTTCACCCATCTCCCCACATCCCTCCACTCCAGTAATTATCAGTTTATTCTCTATATTTAAGAGTCTGTTTCTTGGTTCGTCGCTTTCTCTTTTTTTCCCGTTTGCTCATGTCTTTTGTTTCTTAAATTGCACATATGGGTAAGATCATGCTATTTGTCTTTTTCTGGCTGACTGATTTCACTTAGCATAATATCTTCTAGTTCCAACTACCATGGTTGCAAATGCAAGAGACTAGATCTTAACACAACTAGGTATTTACTCAAAGTGTACAAAAATACTGATTTGAAAAGGGCACATGCACCCTAATGTTTGCAGCAGAATTATCAACAATAACCAAATTATGGAAAGAGCCCAAATGACCATCAACCTTCGGGAAAAACATATATTACATATATATTTTTTTGCTTGAATTTCAGGTCAGCAGAGTGCCTTGATTTTCTTTTTGTCTCATTAATCACTCTTTCCCAATCTATCTATTATTTGATACTACATTGTGCAACCCCTTTACTTTGAACACTGACAACCAGGCTTATGGTAAATTACTTAATCCCATAAGCCATAGATGAATAGGCAGGAGTCCTTGCCAGACCCCAAATCAACCATTCAGTCTTACTCTTAGAAATTTAAAAGTAGTTTTGAAATGGTCACTCCCTGTTAGCTGTTTACTAAAAATAAGCTTGACATTTGGGGCCACATTTGTCAGTATGTCTAGCGATAGGCAAAATTTTGAGATAGTCCCAAGATTCCCATTCCCTGACGTCCATGGTTTGTATAACCCCCCTCCTTTGTAAGTGCGGAATGTGCATGGGGCTGAGAATATGACAGATTTCTTCTGATAATCAGATAAAGAGATAAAATTATACTGATGAAGGAGGAAGGATTTTGCAGGTATAACTAAAGTTCCTGAATGATCAGTTGGCTATGAAGAATCAAAAGAAAGCTATTCCTGTGTAGGTCTGGCCCAACTGGTCAAGCTTAGTTAGGTGTAGCTATTAGGTGAAGCTACAAGGCAGTTGGCTGTTCCTGAAAGATGAAATGTGAAGAATGAGAGAGATTCTCCTGCTGGCATTGAAAAATCCAGCTGCCTTGAAGACATGAACAGACATTTCTCCAAAGAAGACAAAAAGATGGCCAACTGTCACATGAAATGATGATGATCATCAATTACCATTAGGGAAATACAAATCAAAGCTACGTTAAGATACCACTTCATACCTGTCAAAATGGTTAAAATCAACAACACAAGAAAAGTGAGTTTCTTAGTGAGGATGTGGAGGAAGGGGAACCCTCTTGCTCTGTTGGTGAGAATGCAAACTGGTGCAGCCACTCTGGAGAACAGTATGGAGTTTCCTCAGAAAGCTAAAAATAGAACTACCCTATAATCTAGCAATCACACTACTAGGTATTTACCCAGAGTACAAAAATACCAATTCAAAGGGATACATGCACCCTGATGTTCATAGCGGTGTTATCTACGATAGCCAAATTATAGAAACAGCCCTAGTGTTCACTGACTGATGAGTGGATAAAGAAATGCAATATTACTTAGCCATAAAAAAAATAATACAATCTTGCCATTTCCAAAGACATGGATGGAGCTAGAGAGTATGGTGCTAAGTGAAGTAAGTCAGTCAGAGGAAGACAAATACCATATGATTTCACCCGTGTGTGGAATTTAAGAAACAAAACAAATGAGCAAACAGGGGCAAAAAGAGGGAGACGCAAACCAAGAAACAGACTCTTAACTATAGAGAACAAACTGATGGTTACTGGAGTGGAAGGGGTGGGCGATGGGTGAAGCAGGGGATGGGGACTGAGGCATGCACTTGTGATGAGCACCTGGTGATGTATGGAAGTGTTGATTCACTATATTGTACACCTGACACTAATATTACACTGTATGTTAACTAACTAGAATTTAAATAAAAACTTAAAAAAAGAGAAAAAGAAAAATCCAGCTGCCTTTATTCTTACAGATACAAGGAACTGAATTCTGCAAACAACCAGTGAGTGTTCAAGAGCACCCTGAGTCCCAGCTGACACTCTGGTTTCAAGCTGGTGAGAACCCAGCAGAGAAGCCAGTTAACCTACCATGTCCAGACTCCTGACCTCTGGATACAGTGAAATAATGAATTAATGTTATTTGAAATGATTAAGTTTCTGGTAATCTGCTAAATAGCAATAGAAAATTAACACATTTTTGCAGAACCACAGAAAACCAGGAGAGGTGGAAGGAACTGAAGGAGAGAGAGAGAGAGAGAGAGAGAGAGAAGAAGTGAAGGAGGGAGAGAGGAAGGTAAGGAGGGAGAGGGAGAATGTGATCCAAGCTAAGAAAAAAATATCAGCTAAACTCAAGAGACTCATAGAAAAACAAAGGGAATATATGCTTCTATTTCAGATGGCTTTTCAGTTCCTGATTCTAGAATCTCAAGAGACCTGTCTGCATTTTTTTTTTTTTGACTAGCTCAAGCACAGACTCCTAAATTAAGCTAGCTCTTATGGGTTTTTATTACTTGTAATTGAAAGGCCTTAACTAGGACCTCATAATATTTTTGTTTCATAAAAAAATAAAATGGAAATAGTCTCTTGCTGAGAAAGGTGAATTGATAACAGTGCTTCATAAAGTCCGTGTGTAGAATTGGTATATGTAAATATTAATTCATTGAGTGACTCCATTTATTATATAAATTCTCTCACATTAAGGAGCTGGTTTGGTGTACTCAAAGGTATTTTTTGGGGGGGTACCCATTAGCTCTCACCCCATCCCATTCTATCACATTCCTCACATATGATTCTAGCAAATGAAAAAGCTAACAAAAACTTTTTCCCTTTCCCATTTGTCTGATTAAAGTATTCAACACAGTGTTTGCTAAATTCATATTTTGTCCCCAAAGGGGCATTAAGTATAGCAGATGATGCTTGTTCCAAACACACATCCCCTCAGCCTCTACCTGGATAATTACAGAAGTGCTCTGCCAGAGAAATTTATCACAGTCCCCCTCCAGCCATGGATGAGCATGTTTAGCTCATGCACACAGGGAATGCTGGAGGTCCCTGAGTTTGACAGCTCAATGACAGATGAGTACTGGTCAATACCATATTTCAGAGTTCTTTCTTGATATAATCCTGAATAACACTCCACAATGTCTCCCAAACTTGCCAGTTGAGCCCTTATTGCCCACCAAGGAAATCTGCTTGGGGATGTGTCTTCTACCTTCCTTCCTTCTACTTCCCTGTTTCCATGCTTTCTTCTTCTGTTCTCCCCAAAAAACCTCTTCACAACAAGCTTTTACCTCTAGCATTTGACCAAAATTACACTACCATATTCAATAATAACATCTCTATTCCTAGATTGATGGAAAATGGGACTAAGGAGGAAGAAACTTTTCCACAGAACTGTTCCCTGGTGGAGGAACAACCAGACCTGGAGATTCCCTCTCCAAAAGCAGAGGAAAAGAGTGAGAAATCCTATGGCTTTTTTCTCCTCTTCCCATTTTCCAGTATTCTATGAGAAACTATCATTGGCAGAAACTGCCAACATGTAGTTTGCAGAGGAGTCTGGGAACTGAAGTTTTCTACATTAGTGAACAGAGCAGGGGAAGTACCAGGAATGTATCTCAGAGCAACCGGGCTGGAACAGCCAGGAAAATTCTGAACTATCTCTCAGATCACTGACTGCATGGCCTGTAATTGACCAAAATCTCCAACCTCTGTGCTCTGAAGAACATCACACAGAGACCACACCTCACAGGAACTGCTCCCAACAAATGATAGCCTATAGCAGGGATACTGAGGCAGGCCCATTCTAGGAGGTGCTGGGCAACCCTCTGATAGTGACTTTGGCTCACGAGGATTTTGACAAAACTTTCTTAAAACTGCACCACAGTCTAAGACTTTTAATATTTGTTGCTTCCTTCTTGTTCCTTTCTTCCTCACCATGGTCCTCCTGGCTTTTCCTATTTGTCCTTAGGCTCACTCCACATTTTTTCTCATGGTGTTTCCAGTAAATATCTTGCATGACTAATTCCACTTTGTTCTATCTGCTTCTTAGAAGACTCGCACTAACACTCAGGCTTAGTTACAAATAAATAGAAGATATGCAGCAAACCAGAAGAATGTATTTGTAACATAAAATCAAATTGAGAATGTGAAATAAACAATAAACTTGTAAAAATGAAGAAAGGATATAAACAGAAAATTCATAGAGAATGAAATACAAAATGACTAAAAATGATATAAAATATTTCATTTTTCTGATCCTTGGGGGAAATAACTACATTTAAAATGAGATACCATTCTGGCTAGTCAAAAATGGAAAACATTAATAATCAATAATGAAAACAGGTTAGTCAGTCTCTTATATGGCTGGTAGGAGTGTTAAATGTTATAATCTTTCTCTGGAAATTTGTCAATAACTATGTTTGCCAGGGTTCCCATAACAAGGTTCCATAGACAGGATGAATAAACAACAGAAATTTATTTTCTCATGGTTCTGGAGGCTTGATTCTATGACCAAGATATAGAAGGTTTGATTTCTCCTGAGACTTCTCTCCTTGGCGTGTAGATGCCTGCCTCCTCATTGTGTACTCACATGATTGCCCCCCAAGTTTGTGTGTTGTCTGTGTCCTATTCTCTTTTTTCTCATAAAGACACCAGTCATGTTGGAGTATATCCTCCCTGACAAGACCTCATTTCTGTATAAAGGTTGAAAGGCCCTATCTCCATATACAATACATTCGAAGACACTGGATGTTAGGACATACAAATTTGGGGGGGGGGCAGAATTCAGTCCATAACAACTATGAAGTTTATAAAGAGACATACCTTTTAACTCAGAAACTCCACAGAAAACCATACTTTATGGTTCCCTTCCTTTGGGAACTTACCCCTAATCTAAATCACAGCAATCTTTTCTATCCTACTGTTTCAGTGGGGACCCCCCATGCTCACTTTCACAATTCTGTGACTCAAGTCAGATTATTCCTCTTCCTTATCCACATTTGATTGCTTCCACCACTATATATGACTCAGACGAGGTGTTGTTATTGGATCTTTCCAAACATTCCTGAAAGTTACTCTTGTTTCGATGTTGACTTGGACAGCTGGATATGATCTACCATATTGAAAGAAACTATCTCAGCATGACACTAAACAGAGAAAAATGGGAGATATGGATATACAGATGCCTGATGGCATTGTTTAATCCATAAGTTTAATAGTTCTTGAATTACATGTGCCTTCTGGTTTCCCAATTACACTAACCAATAAGTTGTTTCTGTTTTTGATCTAATTAAATTGAATTTCTGTCATGTAACCAAGGAGGCCTAACTAACATACACATGTGCTCAAAGTTTTAGTTCCGAAAATATTCAGTGAAATATTTTTTAAGTTAAAAAGCAGAAATGTTTTGAATTCCTTTAATATTGGAAATCTTTAATAAATTGTGTTATAGCTAGACTGTGGAATGAGGTGAATCTATATGCAGTGATATGCAAAAATGATAATATATTTGTTAAATAAGAAAATAATTGTGAAATAAAAGTATGATCCTATTTATGTGTGTACGAATATATATGTAAGTCTATAAAGTATGAGTATAGTGCTTATTATGGCAGAAGGAATGGGATTGGAGTTGTCTTTGAGATAAAATAAGATTTTCACAACTTATTAGTTACATTGTTTCTTTATATTTAATATATATTCTCATAATACTTTTTACTTTTTATTTTTTTGTAAAGATTTTACTTATTTATTTGAGAGAGAGAGAGAGTGCACACAGCTGGGGGAGCAGCAGGCAGAGGGAGAAGGAGAAGCAGGCTCATTGAGTAGGGAGTCTGATGTAGGGCTCGATCCCAGGACTAGTATCATGACCTGAGCCAAAGGCAGACGCTTAATCGACTGAGCCACCCATGTGCCCCCTCATAATACTTTTTAAATGATACTTTCCACTTCTGAGTTATTCCAGATCACATTGCCATATCATACAGTAGGTGCATAAAAGATGTGTATAGGTTACACATATTTAAGATTGTAGGATGCAAAATAATGCTCACCAACCACCATGGCCATTCCCTAATTTGTGAAACCTGGGAATAAATGACTTAACATGGCAAATGCAATGCAGATCTGATTAAGGTTATAGATCTTTAAATGGGAAGATTAGCTTGGATTATCCAGATGGTCCAAATCCAATCACGTGGGTTCTTAAAAGCAGAGAACCTTTCCTAGCTGCAGAGAACCAGAGAGATGGCAGCATGATTAGGATTCCACCTACTGTTGCTGGATTTGAAGAAAAAAGAAGGGGGCATGAGCCAAGGAATGCGTGTGTTCTCTATATGCTAAAATGCCACGAGAAGAGAGGTTATTCCCTAAAGCCTCCGGAAAGGAATGCAGCCCTGCAGCCAGCAGACACTTTAATTTTTGCCGAGTCAGACCAGTGCTCAGACCTACAGAACTATTAGATACAAAATGGTAAGATATGGTGGTTGCCCCTCCTTATCCATGGGTTATATATTCCAAGACTCACAGAGGATGCCTGAAACTGTAGATAGCATCAAATTCTATGCTATGGTTTTTCCTATACATACATATCTATGATAAAGCTTAATTTATAAATTAGACATGGTAAGAGATTAACATCAACAATAAAATAAAACAATTATCACAATACAGTATAATAAAAGTTATGTGAATGTGGTCTCTCTCTCTCAAAATATCTTATTGTACTCTACTCACCCTTCTTCCTGTGATGATGTCAGATGATAAAATGCCTACGTGACACGATGAAAAGAGGTGAATGATATAGGCATTGTGACATAGGGTTAGGCTACTATTGACCTTCTGCTTTCTACCGTGGCTGACCTTGGTTGACTGAAACTATAGAAAGCAAAACCACAGATAAGGGGGGACTACTGTTAAGGTTGTATTGTTAAGCCTCCAAATTTGTGGTTATTTGTTACTGTAGCAATAAAAATTCAATAAAAGAGTTCAAAAAATTACTATAAATTACATTAAAACTATGGAATTTATCTTGTTATAAGCATCATTGCATTCATTTTGTATTTGTGTGCCTTTTGTATGCCCAGATACTCCCTATTTCTCATTATTATAGAAAATAGGGATGCCTGGGTGGCTCATTTGGTTAAGCATCTACCTTTGGCTCAGGTCATGATCCTGGGGTCCAGGATCAAGTCCCACTTAGGGCTCCTTGCTTGGTGGGGAGCCTGCTTCTCCCTCTGCCTGCTCTGACTACCACTTTCCTTGCTGTGCTCTCTCTCTCTCTCCCTAACAAATAAAATCTTAAAGAAAAAAAGAAAGAAAATCAATGCCTACAGAAAAAGCAAAATGCACTCTGTTTAGCATACAGAGAAACATAAACACACAATATATGGTAGAAAATAAGTGCTTTAGCTTGTATCTTAGAGTAATTAAATAACTCACATGCTTGAACTTCAAGTTATGGATCATTTCATCAAGAGGGAGTCAAATAGGAAAATGCCCTAGATTTCAAAATGGAACAAGGCCCAGATGGATTCACAGAAAGGTTACAGTTCTCCGAAAAGTGCAGACACAGATTGTTAACTAGATATAAGGGAATCATTCAATGGAAACTCAAAAATGCAAAAAAAATAAAATAAAATAACAGTTTCAGCCCAAATCTCTTGTGAGCAGGAAATTGTTCTTTAACTAAAGTAACAAGAGCTTAGGGAAGGGAAAATTAATTTTGCAGCTGTATTTATTATGAGCATAACATTGGAAAGAACAGAAACAAACCAATGGCAAATGACTTTATACAGTTTGAGATCATATAGTTGAAGGATACCTACATATGCCATATCTGCAACAGATACATTAATGAGATGAAGTAGGTGAGAAAGAGTAGCAAAAAATGATAGATAAGGCTTCAATTTCATGGTGAGAGTGTTTGAGTAAAAGAATATCAAACGTGATTGTATTAATGATAATAATGAAAATTGCTATCTATAGTCTCAGATGTGGAATGATTAATGTACCAAATATTAAGAAATCACACATCTTAATTGTTACTAGAATAGGAAACACAATTAATTAGCAAATTAAATATTTTAAATATATTCATTTATAAGCTGTTGATTCCTGCTATTTTGCTTTAAACTCTACTATTTAATTGGAATGCATAGAAGAATCTGCATCTGTCATTAGTTACCACTATATTACTGTGTATGTTGATAGTTCCTAATTATTATTTATTTACTATTTCATTATATATCACAGATCTTCAGAAATACTTATTCTAAAACCTGTCAGCCTTTTGAAATTCCAGAAATTAGGGGTTCTTGGACGGTACATTTGGTTAAGGTCCGACTCTTGGTTTTGGCTCAGGTTATGATCTCAAAGTCATAAGATCCAGCCCTGAGTTGGGCTCCATGAATATTAAAAAAAAGAAAAAGAAATTCTGGAAATAAAACTCCTGTCTTCACTGAACCCAGATAACTTTTAGCTTTTATTTCTGTTCCACAGATTTTCTTTCTTACTCCTTTTATGCACATAATCGCAACCACTGCCTGTAAAATTGTACTTTCCATTTTCAGAACGTGGTTACCTGTTCTCTTCTCATTCTCCTCCCTCCCTTTGTCTCTTCTACTCTTCCCTTCTCCTCTTCTGCATTTGAGCATCTACTATGTGCTAGAGACTTCACTAAGCCTCAAGGATACATAGATGAATAATAACCTCAGTGAGCTAGCATTATTTGTGGGACATGCAAATAAAACAAAAAATTACAATGGAGAGTTGAAAGTATAAGAGAAAATACTATGGGAACACAAAGGAGAGAGAGAATACTTGTGAGAGTCAGGTAAAGCCTGTGAATGGGACTGATGATTGAATTGGGTTTTAATCCCTATGAAAGTTTATCAGGTGCCAAAAGAAACATGGCTCTGCTTCTTTGTGTACCTTTGGCATCTTGGTTGCATGTGTTTGTGTGTGTGTGTGTGTGTGTGTGTGTGTGTGTGCACGTGCACGTGTGGTTATCCCAGAACACTAAAGGAATGAGATACCCACAATTTTTTTCTTTCAATAGCTATAGACTTACAATTTTGTTATTTATTCTGAATGTAGTGTGATAGATCAAGGATTCTAAGAAAACATTCTGATGGATTCTAAGAAAATATTCTGACAATTCTTTCCTTTATTTGCTGTTTTTCTGTTCTGCTTATTGCAGCAGAAGGTGAACTTTGGATGCTGAATTCATAGTTGGCAACTTGTGTTGCCTCTAGTTTTGTCTAAAAGTTTGGATTCTGATCTAATACAGTGTAATATTTTCAAATAATTATGATAACATGAAGTTAGTTAATACATATAAAACACTCAGCACAGCACTTTACATATGTTAGCTCTTTATCAGCAAAATAATCTAAGATGAAGAAGGCCAACAGCAGAGAGTAAGGAAGAGATGACAGTTTGCACTTTCAGTTTTGAATATAAAACTTCACAACTTAACTGGCTCTTATACCAACAAAAACTTGTATATTGTGAAAAATATATATAATCTTTCTCCATTATGGTATAAAAACATGAAGTCCTCTTTCCAGAAGTTTGGTTCTAAAGAAAAGATGAAAGTTTAAGGTGAAAAGTTGGGGTGAGATAACATGTTGATTTAAAATTTTTTAAAAGAAGGGCGCCTGGGTGGCTCAGTGGGTTAGGCATCTGCCTTTGGCTCAGATCATGATCTCAGGGTCCTGGGATCAAGCCCCACATTGGGCTCTCTGCTCAGGGGAGTGGGGAGAGCCTGCTTCCCCCTCTCTCTCTGCCTGCCTCTCTGCCTACTTGTGATCTCTCTCTCTCTCTCTGTTAAATAAATAAGTAAAATCTTTTTAAAAAATAAATTTTTAAAAAAAATTAAATAAAGAATGTTTGTGGATTGAAGGGAGAAAAAGTCAAGGCTATGAGTCAATAATTAGTAACCAACAGATAATTGTTTCAGGAAGACCAAGAGGGAACAATAGGGTATGTAATCCAGGAATAATCTCTTACAAGAAAAGGGGTAACACCTGTTCTCAGATGGAAAGGCCTTAATCTGCCTTTTTTTTTTATAACTCACCTTGGGGAATTTTTCTTACTATAGGCAAGATAGCTAATCTATCTGGGACTTGATTCTGTATTCAAAAGTTCATTATTGACACAGCCAAATTCTGAAGAGGTGGTAAAGCTACAATACAACTTTTGGCTGCTCCCACAATCATTTTTGTGAATGATTATGTACCTATGTCACATTTCTAGGTGGGGACATTTCAATTTTATATGAAGCTATATTTTATCACATTTCCTTTGAGATTAAGAATAGAGAAATCATTCACTTACTTTTGACAACTACCAATTCCTTCATTCTTGCACACTTTAGTACTGTTTTTTAACGTCTTTCCAAAATATGTTCAGTTGCTATGAAGAATTACACAGAACTTACTGGGAATTTAATCAAATTTGTACAGAGGAAAGTACTTGTCCTTGCTTTATTCTGTATTATTCCCTCTGAGCTATTTCGCACATGCTAATAATGTGCATCTAATTTGGGGAAGCTTTTAGGCAAAGTTAATTTTATCATTATTGCATTCCAGGTTTTCTGCCTCCCACCTAGGGTCTATGTTGTGTTTTATCCTACTTTGAAAGCACCCGTTTTTAAACTGTTAAAGTTGAAATGGTACATAAATTACTTCATTTAGCCACCATCTGTGTCTTCTTATCTGTGCATTAATTCTTAACTTTTTATTATCTGTTAACTTAATCATGATGGAAATTACTGAAAAATAAAAATAAAACATCAAGTTCATAAATTCTTTCAACATTACATATTCCTAATCATACACTTAGAAATCTAAGAAATTTGGAGACTTGAAAATGCTTAAGTAACATGTAACAACAAATATGTTCTAAAGGAACCTGCCTGTGTGAGACAGAGGTTGCCATCTCATGGCCTATAGCTCAGATCCTGCTAGAGATGCCATCTGTTTATTTTATACAGTATTTTTAAAACATTTGAGTTATGTGCCAACAACTTGAAATCTGAAGTTTACATGTAATTTAAAAAACTCTAGCTCTTCTTATATTTGCAAATAATATATCCGATAAGGGGCTAATATCCAAAATACATAAAGAACTTATATAACACTAAAAAAATAACCAACCAAATAATCCAATTAAAAAATGGGCAGAGGACCTGAATAGATATTTTTCCAAAGAAGATATATGCTCTCTCCCTCTCTTGAAAAAAAAAAGCTACTGAAGTGTTCCAAGCATGATATGATTGTGAGTGACAGTGGAGATGGAAAAAAATGGATAAATTTGAAAAACAAACAAACAAACAAAAAAAACAAAACTCACAACATGAATCATCAGTGTTCAGTGGACTGGATATGTGGGATTCATGAGAAAGAGGTGAAGAAGGAAAGATAGGGCTGCTTAATGAGATAGAGAACATTGGAGGAGGACTGGGTTTATCAAAGCAAAGTTCTTATGTTCAGATTTGGAAATGATGTGTTTAAAGTCTGTTGAAATCCTATTCTACATGGAGAGGTTTTGACTGGAGACCCCAAAGATAAATACTGTGGGGTGAAAGGAGAATGAAAATGCCTGGAAGAGAAGAATAGCCCAGGAAAAGGGAATGAGAGGGAATAATGAGGGAAGTAATAAGAAAAATCAGAATAATGAGTACACAGAGAAACTAAGAAAATATATCACTAAGAATGGAATTTTCAGAGTGGTGAATGCTTATAAGATGCCACGTAGAATGTAGAATGAAAAATGCTCACTGCATTATGGAGATGGAAGTCATTGGTCAAAGTGCCTTTTATAATTAAACTATAACACAAAGCAAGCTCTATAATTTATATTATAAGGTCCTAATATTAGTTTTGAATTTATTCTTCAATAAAAAATTTAAAAAAACTGAATTTAATATTTTCAACTTTGGTCTGACTTTATTTTATTCATCTTTTGATTTTACATTTGACTTAAGGTTAAAAATTAAACCTGAAGTCAAATTAACCTCCAAAATTAGACTATTGCTTTTTTTCTCCAAAGAGAATCCCTATATATTTATTTTATTTTTCATCTTTCATTCTTTTTTTTTTTTCATCTTTCATTCTTTATCTCATTTTTCCTACCCCTATGTTACCTATAATTTACTGGTATCCAATGTAGGTCTTAAAACCATTTATGTATCTCCTTATTAAAAAGTCATCATCATGATTTCATATCTACAAAATTACATTAATGTAAATATAGTTGTGGGTTTTTTTCTTCTTAATATTGGCCTTTGATCCATCCTGAGGTCTATGTTGATGTATGTAGATATAATTTATATTTACTGCTGTAAGATGTCTTATTGTTTCTATATATCACATTTTATTACCTATTCATTTACTGCAGAACACTTAGATTGTTTTCCTCTCTTTGCTATTACAAAATAAACACACTTGCATTTGCACATACATACACACAGAGTCATGAATATCCTCATATGTGTCTCTTTATTTACTTGGCTTGTATTTTGCTAAGATATATAAATACTGGGGCATATGGAGTTCCTGGCTGGTAAAATATGTATAATTTAAGGTTCATTAAATACTCACAAAATTATTTCCGGAAAGCCTGCACCCATTTTTATAAGCTTTCCTGTGCTAGGGCCTGAGGACACTTATTATAATTTATAGCATATTTGTAGGTTTTACATTCAGAATTTCTCATGGTGTACTTCAAAGTTCAAGTCCTTCTTAAAAGATTTCTCAATAGATGTGTTTCCACTGATATGCTCTGAAAACAATTATCAGATTTCATACACACAATTCTTACTAAGAATTCTTCCAGCTACCTCTTTTATTTTATTTATGTATTTATTAACATAAGTGTTTATCAACTTATACTATTTTTAGCTTTCCTATCTCTTTATTTGAAACATTTTGTGCTCTGGTCAGTGCCTCTGAATATCATGTGGTGAGAGAACTGTTTATTACGATGTTGTTCTCTGGAAATAGATGGGAGAAAAGAAGAGCATGTGTGTTTCTTAAAATGGTGAAATGGTGGTGTGCATGGGGGGGTGAAGATTGGTGGATGTTTTAATTGACCTATTTCATTACTTCTTAATTTTTTTTTTGTCTTGAGATCTCACTTAGAAGGAGACAAGGTACAAAACATCCTATAAAGCTTGTTATTCTAGAAAGCACTTTATAAATTGCTGGGAAATTATCTTATACTAAAGAATATTCTGAGATTGATCTACCTTCACAAAAACTTTACATATCTATAATTGAACAACAATAACAACAACATACCCACGGGCAGAAAATTAAAATTGAGTTGGTTTCCATTGGTTCCAGTCGCTTCAGAGAAATACTTTTTTGGGATGACATTATCTCTCTTTTTTTTTTCTCTCAGTGGTGAAAATGTTTTTCCAATTGTTTCCCTCACATTTTAGCAGTATAAAGTAATGCATAAAAAACATCGAGTTAAGATGCAGAAAGGCACAGTCTTATCCAATTTTCCTTCCCAACTCTTATTGAAATGACAAGTAGAATATTTAAATTTGAAAAAAATATCTGAAACTCCACTTATAATTAGAGAAGGGTGCTACCCACATGTAGGGAATAATAAAGAATTAATATTAGATATAGCGCATATAGAAATAGACTTGAGGAGGTCACCAAGAAACACTTTATACTTGCTTCTTTTCCTGAGAAACAGTACCATCCCTAGGAAGTTACTAGAGAACACCTAAGCAGAAGCCCATTGAGTTACTGACTTGTAGTGAGATACAGAAGCAAGGGAAGCTTTGCATTGTATAGGGAGTTTAGCACCTGACCTTTGTTCCTCCAGAAGACAATGTAGTATTTGAAACCAGTGATGATGAGTACACATAACAATTTTGTTGGTGGTTACAATAAACAGAAAGGCAGCTAGGAGTAGAGGGGTAACAGGTATGGCTGGAGGCAGAAAAACAAAGTTGCCTAGTATGGGGTCTGCCCAGATACAAGATGGACATAATAAATTGAGCACCTTTGTTGCAGTTTCACCATTCCTAAAGAGGGAAAGGCACAGATATGAAGTTCCTCTGTTAGGTTACTCTAGATTTTCTCTCCACTAACCTCAGCTAGCTTGATCTTTATGAACTGATATTGCAATTTTATAGCAACCATTTCTCCAGCTTAACATTTTTTTATTTTAGATGGACTTATGTGAGGTTTACCTAATAAGATGAAGAAAAGCAGTCTTTGGCTCTGACACATGACTTAATGACATAAACAAGAAGTAGAAATACTATTTAGTACAGAGGTGGCAAAGTCACATGAAAAAAAGATACTTTTGCTTTTTCCTTGTTCCAGGTTTTGTATCAGTCTGGACATAGAGCCATGTTTTTAAAATCCTAGAGAGTAAAATTTTGGGGAGTGGGTTCAGCATTCCTTGACACTTTTGGATATATTAATTTAAATAATGTTCAAAACATGATTCAAAGATGGCAGATTAGCCTATTTGCCACACCAGGAAGAAAAACCTACATGCCAATCTTCTAAAAAATCTCTGGACTCAATCAGTTCTAAGCATCCTTTTGGCAATTAAAAAAAAAAAAAAGACTACTGACTATTTAATGGTGGTAGTTCTACAGGTTTAGAGCAAGATGATACACTTGAATATTTCTTTGGGGTACCACAAAAAGATACATTTCTTTCTGGTTCTCCATGACATAAGCCCATGAACGGAATGTGTGCCATTCTTAAAAATGCTGACTATGCACGTTCTTTGTCTTTTTTTGTTGTTGTTGTTAATGAGTGCAACAGGACAAAATCCTGACCAATGGAAGCCTGCTGGGCAACTTTTGGAAAATGTTTTCCTATACGATAAAAAGATAGTCACCAAAGTGCCCACTTCCTCATGCTAAACCACTGTTGTTCCTAAGTATGATGTGGAGAAAGGTTGCAGCCATCTTATGTTCAAGAAGGAGACATCACTAGCAAACTAAAGATTTCAGAGCAACTATATGCTTGATATATGACTGTCTGCATACCTTTAGAACTTCTTGCCCTGATCTTTTTGTGACATGAGACAAGATATAACTCTTCTTGTGCCAGTTTTCTGGCCTCTGCTGATTCCCTGGCTGATGTTGATGCTGAAGGTGAGGAATGTTCTAGTTTTCAATGTTTTCTGAATACATCTTCCCTGTAATCCCAAATGTCCTGTTAATCAGTCACCAGTTTCATTGTTTTGATTTCTTGATCCTGTCATCAGAAACAGGGAGCTCATATATATATGAATTTCAGATAGCAGAAAAAACTGATAGAAATTATTTAAAAAGAGGAGGGAAAGAATACTAACATATAAACATACTGAAGCTCACATTGTATTTAGCTCAATTTTAGTCTTCTTATTTTTTAGAGCAATTAAGTTGAACAATTTCATCAATTATAGCCAAGTGAAAGCAGGGTAAGATATTCCACCATAGATTTTCAGAATGGCAAATGCCGAACGTTCATGAACCTGTGCATGAGAAACATTTGAAACAGGGCTTTGTATCACTATGTCTGTGATGCATATGCTAACAGCAATATACCAGAGGATGAGAGAATAGTAGGAGGTCTTTTCCACTTGGTACAAATGATATCCTTGAAAAGATCTTTCTAGTATCAATATTATAAAATACAGAAGAATGAAACCCCTCATTTTTAGCCTATAAAAAGATTCCACAATGACAAAAAGGAAGAAAAAAAATGTTATACCATTCAAGGATAAGAAAAAAAAGAAGCTTTGAAAAAAATCTTGCTGTAAGAAAAAGAATAAATGCTAGAATTTATCTGTCTGTGTTTTCAATGTAATTCAATATAACTTGGATCCTCTGTAACAGGAGATGAAATGTGGAATGATAAGACAAAAGACACATGACAGAAGTTCTGACTGAGAGTCCGATTGAAATAAAAAAGAGATGGATGAGATAGGAAAATATTGAAATTAAATTAAATGCAACAGCAGGGAGAAAAATCCCTTATGCTTTAGGAAAAGGAAATAACAGAGTTGATGCTATAGAAAGTGATATGAAGGAAAAATATGTCCCAGAATGAGGAAGATGGGGCAAAGGAATGAAAATAACAAGCAAAGAGGGTATGTTTGGAGCACGAAGAACAGAATTAAACCTTGAGATAATTAGTGCTCCCTAGAGAGACCTCAGAGCACAGTAGAATTGAAGCTATAGTAAGAAATACAATAAAAAAAAAGTCAAAGAATGTCACATGTCTGTAGTTTGAAAGGGTTCAGCAGGGTTCCAGGGAAGATTAATAGAACTATACCCCTGTCTACATAAATTATGGTGACTTTCTTTAAATTTTAAGAATACAGAAATAATTGTATAAAACTCCAATCAGAAAGTTTAAAAAATGAAAAGGGGACAAGCTGTAGGATATCCACAAAGGAAGAAAATTAGCTCCCTTTAATATCCTCACCTATAACATTCAATCAAGGAAAATACTAAAACAATAATTCATCTACATAGTTTTAAGGAAAATACTTGTGACACAAGAATTTCATTCCCTGACTACTTATCACGTGAATATTAGAAATGAAAGAATATTAACAGTATTAGCTGTATATAGATATAAATAGATATAGAGATCTTAGCCTGAAAAATGATTTAAGGGCTCTAAAAAGGTATGTCATAGTATAAGACATTTGTGTTGGAATAACTTCAAATCACCTAGAAGTATAATTAAAACAAAGTAATAAAATATTACTTCAAAGCACAATACAAATGTCCCCTATTTCTTTACCTCTTTCTCATTTTTCCCCAATATTATGCCTTCATTGAACTCTGATCTCCCTGGAAACAACATTGTCTGCTGGTGTTCATTCTAGTGAAGGTTGTTTATTTTCCAATAGAGAGTATATCCAATTATCATTTAAAGATTAGGTGTATCTTATTTCACAAATGCCTCCTCTAGTCCAAAAATTAATATCATAACATCAGAAACAAATTACTTTGACTCCTAAACTCACAAAACAAACAGGGTTGCTGGGGGGTAGGGAGGGTAGGGACAGGGTGGCTGGGTTATGGACATGGGGGAGGGTATGTGTTGTGGTAAGTGCTGTGAAATATGTAAGCCTGATGA
Organism: Nasua narica; assembly: GCA_028533885.1. Classification (NCBI taxonomy): domain Eukaryota; kingdom Metazoa; phylum Chordata; class Mammalia; order Carnivora; family Procyonidae; genus Nasua; species Nasua narica. Next base: position 80,507,964 of record CM052798.1, on the reverse strand, counting down.
TTCACATGTACCCTGGGGCAAATAATACATTATATCTTAATATAAACAAACAAACAAATAAAATAAAAGGAAAAAAATACTTTATATTTCAGACATTAACACTTGCTTCCACCAGTTTATCTCAAGTCTTGCTATCATCTGCATGGCTTTATAATTTATAGTGATGACTCAGAAAATATCCTAGTTTCTTAAAATCTTTGGCTTCCTCATCTAGAGGGTTTTTTACTAACACTTCTCTTCTGCCATATGAGACCTCAGAGCTCTAATTTTGAAAAAAAAAAAAATGTGTCCACTCTTAGACCACACTGAGTTACGATTTTATATCTCCAAATTTGCAAAAAAATTGGCAAGGATATAAAGTAACAAAAACTCATATAATTAGAGAAAGGATGAAATAGTTCAAGCATTTCACATTATTTTGTGAATTTGAAAATGTGATAATCCTATTATAGGAATATACACTGGAGAAAACATTTCACCTATGCCAAAAATAGTCATAGCTATAGCTTTTATTTTTCATTAAAATATATTCTGAAAACAATCCAAATGTCCATCATAGAAGATTGACTAAATATTTTGTGGTATTATGTTGGGCAACTAAATGTTTACTTTTAAGATAACTGTCCACAGTCTCCCACCTTTTCTCTGTAACACATCATATGTCACATTTCTGCTAACTTCTTGGTATGTTTAGCCAATCAGAAGGGCTGGTGGATGACTTGAGAGTATGAAGAAGCTTTCTCCAATCCAAAATACTTCTTCTTCTCAATGTGCTTCCTATGGTATCTAAATAGAAGCTATCTCTAGTCCATGGCTCAATCTCTCTTTGGCCTCAGGTGTACACGCAGTCCCAACCAAGGCTCTGGGACCTATAGTAATATTACCCCTTTCCATTATCCTTCCAGCCCTGAAGGTGGTAGTGGCTTCTGATATACCCCCAAACATATTCTTTGGATTGCAAAATTACCCCATGAGTTGTAAAACTTCACCACATCTCTTATATTAAGATGAGGGCATTATCTGGGATGGAATAGGACCCTGAAATTTGAAATATAGAAATTTGGGAGGAATTAGATTAAATGAAGCTGAGAACTTTGGAACCCCCAATTCTGCTTAAATGTTCCTTATCACCAGAAACAGCCTCATTTACCACTATCTTTGGAGACTAGCCTGAAAGACTCCATAATGACCTGACTAGAGGCAGTTGCTTCATAAGAAAGGTAACTATTCTCTCCAAGACTCACTTCCACCAACTTTGTTGAAACTGTCAGAATTTATTACTAAGGAGAGTATCACAACTTGTGCATCATGGAGAGATAGTTTACACAGCAAAATAATTGTGAGACATTACGGGTTTTATTGTCAGATATCCGAGGATATACATGGAAATGAATGCTTAGGGTATTAGTCTGGAGAAGGATGAATTATAAATGAATAATAACATTGGATCAGACAAAATTTATTCATATTAATTTATATGAGGTTTTGGATTTAATGTTCTAGCTTCCAGATGCTGGGAGTGATCCTGGTTGGCTGATTGATACCTGTATTCAAAAATGGTCTACATGAAATGAAGGTGGCATGCCAGAACCATTCTAGCATAATGTGGAGGGAAATAATTAAAATATTCAAGAAAATAGAAATGTTGGATTGTGTGCCACTGCTCATTCTAACCTGAACTATGTGTGTCTCTTGAAAGGGTTTAGAAGCCAATTTATTCACAAAGGCACTGAGAAAAGGTAAGACCAAACCAACATTCTCAAAAAAGTTATTTTGGTGGCTGTGTTGATAGTAGGAGATGCTGCCAATGAAATGGGCTCCAATGATTTTACTAATGTAAATGTTAGGGAATTAGTTTGAAAGGAGTTGAGACCTGGGATGGTAACATGATAGAGCTTAGAAGATCATTTTCTTTTTAAATAACAGGGTTTTGTTTTGTCTTTTTTTTTTTTTGTATTGGACTATCATAGAATCTGAAGATTTGGCTCTTGGGTCACAGTGATTAAGTGACTTAGTTGCCCATTTAAACTAAGTGCTATGTGATCTGCTGAGCCAAGGGTGAGGGTGGGGTAGGATACAGAAGGAATTCCTTATTAAATGGGAACAGTATATGTTAAATAGTCCTTTAGTAGATTTTGAAGACACAAACAAAGTAATTCAGGCTTCAACAAAACTACTCCTACACTAATTTCTATGATTTCATGGGCAATTCTTTATTATCAGTTGAAGGAGGAAGAAAAATATCTCAAATCTGGTTTATAGATAGATATGTTGGCACCAGATTATAGTATAACTGACCCTTGAACAACAGAGGTTTGAACTGTGAGGGTCTACTTATACATGGATATTTTTTCTTGATAAATGCAGTATAGTATTATAAAGTATTTTCTCTTCCCTATGATTTTCTTAATAACATTTTCTTTTCTCTAGCCTACTCCACTTTAAGAATAAAGTGTATAACACCTATAACATACAAAATAGTGTCATTCATTCTTCATGCTATTGGCAAGGTCTCTGGTCAACAGTAGGCTATTATAGTTAAATTTGGGGGGAGTAAAAAGTTACATGTAGATTTTCCAACTACATGGGCATTGGCATCCCTAACTTCTACGTTTTTCATGAGTCAATTGCAGTCTAATATCATATTACAACTCTATTCAGGGGTGGTCCTGAAAGACAGTGGCAAAGAGAATTTCTTCCAGTGAGCAAAATTTCAGGCAGTGTGTCTAGTATATCTGATTGTCTGCTTTGCCTGGAAGAAGTGATAGCCAAAGGAATGGGGGTTTTCATGGATTCACAGGCAGTAACAATATGCTTATTGATTGAGGACTTGAGACAAACAAGATTTGGTGATAAGGAAGTGTTATAAAAATCATGTGAATCGACTTCTCTCAATGGGCATAGTCTAGGAGTATAGTTTCCCCCTGTTAGTACTCTTCAAAAAGATTTAAAAAAATGATTTTTTCCATCAGATAAAGTGACCCATGTTTTGGATGTCAATTACCTGCATTCCTTAACCATCTACAAAGTGGTCATGATGCAAAAATGCAAACTATGCATAGGCTCAGTAACAGAGCTCCCCAACACTAAAGATGATTTCACTACTCATATCTAAGTATCAAGGCTACTAAGCACCTGATGAGGTCCTTTCATAGGAAGATGAGTCAGTTTATTGGCAAAAGAATATGGAAGGAACAGTGGATATGAATTTCCTTTCACTTCCTGTAACAATGCTTCTGTCACTACCACTATTCATAGTTTTAGGAAGGTATTTACAATCCTAATATCACAAATTGTATTGCTGTAACCAAATAACAAATTTCTTAAAAACAAACAAAAACAAAACAAAGAAACAAAAACCAATACTCATGGATCACAGATTTCACAGATTATATCAAATTTACCATCATTAGTCAGCTAGCCTAATATAATTATGGAAGATTCAATTATGGCACCTGCTAAAAATAATATCCAGTGAAGTTGGAGTACCATCCTATACCATGTAGTATATGCTTTAAAATAATGACAATTAGGGTGTTGTTTCTTCTACAGCCAGAATACACATATCTGAGACATAAGGAGCAGAGTGAGAGGACGGTCCCTCTACTATACCATGTAACTATTAGCTTGCAAAACTTTGCTTTCTTTTCCTGCAACCTTGGGCTCTTTTGGTTTAGAGTTCTTAAATCTTATTGGGCAAAATTTTTCAAAATGGGATACAACATTTGTCTTCTTTTAAGTTGAGACTGCCAGCAAGTTCCTTATGCTCTTGAGCCAATAGACAGAACAGGGTGATCAATGCCAAGTACCAGGAGGAAGTAAGGCTGGGTGTACTAAGTGGAGGGAGGGAAAACTCTGAATGTAACCTAAATGTTTTCCTGGCACTTCTTGGTACTTTTATGATTAACAGATGTCAGTGGAAAAAGATAGTAATTCAATAAATGCAGGATAATAAAGGATTTAAATACTTCAAAAAGCAGTTAGGTTACTTAGATTAGTAGAGGATCCTAACCGGCTGAGAGGTTAGCTGAGGGTGATAGAAAAAATGGTATAGGTAAAAAAGGAGGAAATGATAAATATCAACTAAAAAATTTTGACTAATTACAAAATATGGGCTGCATTATAGTGTATATTTCTGCTAGGTATACATCAAACAAATTTTTATCTATTTATGTGTATGTTTATTTGAATGCCCCTCTCTTCTTCCCATTTAGAAAGAGGATTTTTAGTGATACTTTACTTTCATAGATCATGAAAAAAATCACTAGAAGCCATACACATAACTGGTAAGGAAGAATGCATATTGCTTGGAAGCTCTGGAATTGAGATGGCTACCATGATTGTTGAGACTTCATGCCTACTCTCTTTGCAGAGATAAGTGTTTCCACTTGTAATAGATATCACCTTTTATTAGTCAAAAACATGACTGGGCGCCTGACAGGCTCAACGGGTTAAAGCCTCTGCCTTCAGCTCAGGTCATGATCCCAGGATCCTGGGATTGAGCCCCACATCAGCTCTCCGCTCAGCAGGGAGCCTGCTTCCCCCTCCCCCCCGCCCCACCCTGCCTGCCTCTCTGCCTACTTGTGATCTCAATCTCTCTCTTTCTCTGTCAAATAAATAAAATCTTTTTAAAAATATGACTAGTTGTTGTTGTATTGTTGAAGGGTTAGAATTGATGCCAAACAGAAAAAGGGAAAACATGCTTTAGGCATGTTTTTAGGCATGTAAATTTAATCTACATTAAATTAATTACATTTAATTAATTAAATTAAATGTAAATTTAATTTAATTTACATTAAATTAAAGTGGAAAATTTAATTTACATTTAAATTTAAAATGTAAAATTTTACATTTTAAAATATGTATTTTAAAAAGCAAGATAATAATAAACGTGAAAGTCCAGAAAATACTTAGCTCTAGAGGGTATGAGGATGGCATAGAAGAGGAAAACAGGAATTTATTCAATGATTCTGGTGATGTTCTAATTCTTCTGTTGAATTCTGGGATTTTGGTTATTTTATAATCATGCTTTTTAACTTCCATATATACCACATACATTCTATAACATGCATAAAAAAATTCAGTCCATGCTTATAACCTCTTATCCATCCTAGCATTTTTTTAACTTTAACTTTTTTAACTTTTACTTTTAACTTTTAACTTTAACTTTTTTAACTTTTAACTTTAACTTTTTTAACTTTTTCTTACGTTATTAGATTATATTAATCATCATTTTCTAGGCCTTTTACTCTCTCTCATTTGGCTTCCTATTATCTTCAACTTTTTTGTCCAAAATATTACATTATTCTTAGCTTCAATTTTCATTCTTAATTTTTACCAATATTGTTTACTCTGATTTACTTTTGCATCAATTGAAGTGATCCTTACATGATAACTTCCTCTAAAAACAACAGAACTTATTTTCCTGTCTCTCCAATAATAATGAAATACCACCATCCATCTACCTAGTTACCCACATCATTCTTTATTCCTCTTAATCTTTAATTTTCCCCATCCTCACATTTGTAACAGTGGTTTATTTCTCTAATATTTCTTGTCCAGATTACTGCCACATTTCTGTTACAACGTGCATTCTTAAGCAAAATTCCATTCTCCAAGGTATATCAAAGTGATCTTTTGAAAGTGTACTTGTAAATTTTCTTTAATGGCATCTTACTGTTATAAGATAAAATAATTATGATAGAATATTATGAAATAATTTTAAAACTTTTATAAAACTACGGAATTTTATCAGAAAACATTTAGGATATATTTGAAATTAAATGCATATCACAAGGAGTTTATATAATTTGATTCTAGTTGTGTAAAAAATAATAATTTATGCATATGTATAAATCAATGTATCTACCTAGCTATCATCTATCTAGGTCTATTTTTCTTTCTTTTAACATATCTATCATCTCTCTATCCATACAAAGAAAATACTGTGAAGAAACACAACAACATATTAAGAGTGTTACTCCCTGAATTAAGGAGTCATGAGCCATTTTTCCTTTTTTTTTAACATGTTCCTGCATTTTCCAAATTATCTACAATTCATGAGTGTACTTTTAATTTTTTTACAATATCTATCTATTGATAGAATAAGACAAGTAAGTTAAAAATAAAAGTAATATATGATTTCCCCCTTTTACCTCCTAGTTGATAATGAATTTCCCTACTTTTCTTCAAAAAACTAAAAAACTGAGGGAAAAAAGGATACCGATATTAGATCCTATGAGATTCTGTCTGATTTAATCCTTGTTCCTTTGTATGGAGTAAATGTCAGCTAACTTCACATTGCCAGATGTGAGGCATTTATCCATGAATGTTTGCTCATTTGACAATATTAGCTCTGGCTTAAGTCAAATGTTACTTATAGGGGGAGGGAAAAACACTGATATTTAAAGCAACCACACATATATATATGCCATACACACACACACACATAATTTTCTCTGTATCTGTTTAGATCATATCCAGCACTCTTCTCCCTGCTTGCTCTTCAAATATAATTTTGAGGTTCTTCTTTGCAAATTATTCTATAGATCCTACCACCTAATTATTGGTGATGTGTTACCATAGTATGGTAATGTGACCTGACACCAAAGTTCTATAAGAGTTTAAAGATCTCTACCAAGGGCTTACGGCCCTAGACTTGACAGTTTTCCCTGTTACATCTTTGTATATTCCTACCCTGCCTCAACCAGCAAAGTTAGAAACATGGACAAATGAAGCTTATAGAATCTTTTAATTGGCATACTTAATAAAGGATGTTGTTCCACTGTTCACATGCTTTAGCCATGTCTATGCTGAGCCCTCTCTTTAAGCACATAGTGAGTCCAAGCACATAATATGTGCCAGTAACATTACCGATTCTGGAAATATCATGTGCAATAGGAGAAAAACAAGTCCTCAAGGATCTCTCATTCAGCTTGCCTTAAAATAAAACCACAATCATATCTAGCGAAATAGCTTTATATTTATACACATATAGTCATTATTTAATTAAGCCTTCCATTGTCTGTGGCTCATGAAGAAACTTTCTTTCTTCTTCCTTGAAGACTTTTAAAGACAATTTAAGATGGCTACTCCAAGTTGATTTTTGTGAGAAGAAAGAAAATCTACATTCATATTATACTTACTCTTGTTCAAACTTTAACATAAAATCCCAAAATAATATTTTCAAAGATATACAGCATAAATCATATTTTCATTTGAGAAATATGTGTACTCATATAACCCAAAGATTTCTTATCACCATAAGGACAATGGGGTATTCATCATTTTAACTTCTGCTTCTATATACAGCTTTAAGATCCTAGGAAGACTACATGGGAGATTAAGATTAAAACAGAGGCTTTTTTACAGGCAACAGTGTTCTGTTAACTGGTTGAAAAGGCAATCAAATATGTGCTTTGAGATCATACAGGCCTAGGTTTGAGTATCTTGTCTATCAATTACTCATATGTAACCTCTGATAAGTTATTTTAATTTAACTGGGACAATAAAGATGACTTTACAGGATTTTGAGAAGTATTAAATGAGATAGTATATATAAAGTTGCTATCAAGTAAAAATGAAAGAACTCAATTAATGATAGTTTCTCTCTTTGCTTCTATAATAGCATAGGCAGTTAGGAGGAGAAGATTTTAATGCTTAAGAGGATAGTAACTGGAGACCCTTCTGAGCTCAAACCATACCCCTTGCCCTGTGATACTTTGCTTTTGGAGATGGTGAATGTATAGAATGAGTTATGATATACAGGCTGGAATGTAGTTAGTAGTATTATTAGCATCATTAGTAGTTAGTATCATTATTATTCTTCATGGTAGTAGTATATTTAATAAAAAGGAGACCTTTTCAATATTAATATTATTATATTTAATAAACAAAATAGTCCTCTCTCCCCAGAGGTTATCTCTGTGTAGTTGCTATGTCTGTGAATTTGGTAAGATATATGGATGGAAACAATACTCTTTTCAAACCCTATGCTAAAGTAGATTAAGAAATCAATCAACATTTATACACAAGATACTCCCCCTTCATTCAGTCCTAGTACTTATTTTTACTTGAAAGCTCATGAGAAAACCAAACTATCTTGTAATTACAGAGAAAATTAATTTTTCTGAAACAAAAACAACAGCATAACCAAAACTAGCAAAGATCGCTATTACTTCTTTGAATCAGGGAAGTATGCCCTTCCCATTTCGTAGTTTCCACCAGTGTGCACAAGACATGTCTATTTATTCTGTTCATTATTAGCTGTTACCTCCCACCCTCTCCTTCTCTCTTCTTTCCAAACTTCTTACTCATAACGAGACAATTTCTAAAGAATTTCTTGAGTATTGTTTCTTTTTTTTTTTAAAGATTTATTTATTTATTTATTTGACAGGGGGAGAGAGATCATAAGTAGGCAGAGAGGCAGACAGAGAGAGAGGGGGAAGCAGGCTCCCTGCTGAGCAGAGAGTCCGATGTGGGGCTCGATCCCAGGCCCCTGAGATCATGACCCCAGCCGAAGGCAGAGGCTTTAACCCACTGAGCCACCCAGGCGCCCCGAGTATTGTTTCTTCTCTAAGAGTTGTATTTCAGGCTGCCTACCCTGATAAGTTATTTTATAGCCTCTGATAATTTATTATCTCTGCTAGCCTACTTTAATGAAGATTTAAGCTAAATAATTTGACCAAGTAGCTTATTTTTATTTGATGAATGCATAAAAATTATTTTAATGTTATTATTACTATTTTGGATACCAATGGAAAATATGTCTATAAGATTATTTCTTTTTAGTCTCATTTTTCAAAATAAGAATTGCAAAAACTTGTGGAAATGTAATATATCTGTGTATAAATATAATATAATATAAAATAATATAGTATAATAAAACATTGAACCAATAATCCTTAAAAACATTGCTTTTTCTACCTTTAAAGGCTGCTTTAGTAGTTATATGTATTTTCCAAGTAACAACACATATTGTCAGGAATGGATAAAGATAATGGAGTTTGCAATGTCTTAAAAATGGAGATTAGTTGTGAACACTCATGTATGCATGTGTGCACACCTAGTCATATACATTTTTATTGCAAATTCCTTACTTCAGTCTAATACCCACCCATGTCAAACTCTTGGTTATATACGGGTTATATACGGTGAGAGGGATGAGATATATTGCTGGTTGAAGCTTTAGCAGCAGACAGAAGCACAGCACACTGAGGACTTCAGGAAAGCTTTTTACTCAACTCTCCTCCCTCAGGAGTTTACATTTTCTGTTTTATCTCTAGGATTGAGTTTACGGACAAGCACACATTGAAAGGCTGTGAGAAATGCCATGGGAACTGCTTAACAGCATTCAGATGAGGAGATGGCATTTGAGTTCCCAGCATCTGGCCTCTCTCTTTTGCATTAGAAATCTTAATCAGGTGAACTTCTAGGGTAGTTGGAAAAAAGAGACCAGCTACATATCTGTTTTCACCAGTAAAAGATGCATCCTATGTTTGAATCAATTCTAAAGGTTAGGCACCTGAATAATTTTCATTTGATTGGCATGTTTTTTGTTTTTTGTTTTAAGATTTTATCTATCTACTTAACAGAGAGAGAGATCACAAGCAGGCAGAGAGGCAGGCAGAGAGAGAGAGGGGAAAGCAGGCTCCCTGCTGAGCAGAGCCCGATGCGGGGCTCGATCCCAGAACCCCGAGATCACGACCCGAGCCAAAGACAGAGGCCCAACCCACTGAGCCACCCAGGCGCCCCTGATTGGCATGTTTAAGGTAGTGACATGACTGGTTCTTTGAAACAATATGTAGAACTTATATTTTTGTACAATTGTTCTACTACATGGACCCATTTTATAAATTGTATTTTTGCTATAGTCCTCTACTCTGTGATTCTGGTCAATGTACTCTACATTAGGGCCAGCACGTTTCAATTTATACTATTGTAGTACTTATTTGGCATTTTATGAGAGAAAAATCAAGCAGTTGACTATGATCTATAATCAACAGCCAAGTTTTATAATTAATATTCTGTGCTTGAAATGGGTGCACATTTGATTGTAAATTATATGTAATTTAAATCAAATGCTGCAGTGATTTTTCCATAATTAAATATTTCTAGAATTCCAAGTTTACCTATGCTGCATAATGTTAAGAGCAATGCAGATATATTTTCTTCATTCAGTGGTAAATACAATATAATTCATTCAGTAGTGTGAAATTAAGGAAGGTAGGAGAAATGAATATAAAAGCAAATGACTGAATTGGAAAAGTAATAAAAATGTAATCACTGAAGCTGTGAGGTAAGTAAGGTGCTTTGGAATGTTAGCACTCTGAATTGTTAAAATATAAAATAATTCCATGTTGCATAGTATTTTTAAATTCACACAAAATGGCTAATTTAAATTTGAAAAATCTGTAGTACAAAGAATTAACCTCACCCTCCGGACAAGATGTTTAAGGTTAAGTATAATAGAAACATAAATCTTCTGTAAGTCTTATTAAAGGAGAAATATCTGCAGTATCTGAGTTAGATTTCTTTCAACCCCAAACTCCCATTCTGAAATGCTAGCATTCTGACATGGTGACAAATTGCTGGAACAAATGCTAAATAGTTAAATGGACAGGTGATAGATGGCCTCATAAGCCTTGCAGGGCAGCCTTTGTAAGATACTAATTGGTTCTGTGGAACTGGTTTTAGTCAATAAATTCACTTGAGAGATTTTTTTTGTGTTAGACATCTTTAAAGAATGTGGTACTGTAGGTGACAAAACACTGGCAACGTTTTAGGCCACCAACAACTTTATCACACCCACTGTACATGATGTCTCTTTCTTTAGACCTAGCTATACTCAAATGCTAAATAATCATTTTTAATGCTCAGTGAGAAGATTCTTTATGAGTTCTCTATTTCATCCTTTGACTTTTGATACTACCTATTTTTCTCACTCCAAAAATTCCTCAACTTTTTTCTTCTAATAGGAAGCTACTCAACTTGGGCTTTTCCAACTAAAATTTAAGTTTTAAGAAATAAAGTTTTAAAAATTTTCCTGTAGTATTAGAATAATTTTTTTTCCTATACTATATGTGAAAAATTAGCAGATCTAATATTCTTAGGACAAATAGATTCTTTTTCTCCTTTCTAAAAATAATAAAATCACAAAAATATTATTAAATTCATTTTCAAATTTCCAGAATCTTGTTTAATGGAAGGAAAGATAAAAGGAAAGAAAGAAGAAAAGATGGAACTTCCAGTTGACTGGGTCCTTACAAAGTCATTGAGAAATTAAATCCATACTTTCTAGGACTGAGAGATGAATGCTAACAAACCAATCTGTTCATTCTTTGCAATTGCCCCAGATTTTTTGTACAATAACAGAGAAAGTTGGTTACCAATTCCCTAGCCTACTGGAGAAGAAAAGTTTTTGTGAACCCCAAATTGTATTTCCATTTTCAAAATATCCCAGACAATCCCTCTTTCAAGACTGAGCTAGGTCTATGAAGTGAAGTGATTCCTCTGTCCACAAAAATCCCACCTTTACACAAGGAAAAAAATGAGACACTTTGCAGATGATAAGCAAACAGGTTCTGCAAATGGACTGCATTAGTTTAAACTTACTCTAGAATTCACTGTGTGACGTTGAGCAAGTTACTTTATCTTTTTGTGCCTGTTTCCTTATCTATAAAGGTGGGATAATACTAGTACCAGATTCATAAGTTTGCAATCCATTTATATGTAAATCACTTACACCAGCATCCAGAACATACTAAGCATTCAATAACTTTCAGCTATAACGGTTATTATTATTATTGTTGTTGTTGTTATTATCATTATGTGTATTTCTTTTTTCTTTCTATAATGAATCTAACTTTATAAACCTTATGTGAAATAAAGTTTTTAATTGGAGATTTAGGCTTATTATCATAATCATTATAAAGTGAAAACAAAAGTGAATAGGGAACAGAATTTATATTAACATATACATAATTTTTTAATTGTATACCTATAAAATACTTTGTTTTAAGGATACCTCTTTTTAGCACACCTATTCTCTGAATGCATGAGATCTATGCTATCTGTGCTAGCCAAATGAAATGAAAGTTTATTGAATTAGCTTAGAAACTTCTGATAGCATGTTGAAGTATGCTGGTAACACTAATTCTCTGAACTTGAGTCAACCTGATTGCTGTTTTGATATTATGAATTTTATAAGAAATCACAGCTTTTTTGCTTTTCAAGATTTTCTAACCATAGCCATAACACAAATAAAAGAAAATTTGCTCATTGAAATAGGCAACCTGAAACGAAACAATAAAAAAGTATTGCGTAAGTTAAAAACACATTTATCTGTCTGTAACATCAATGTAAGTTAGAATCAATCCTGACTTACCATGTCTTAAATAAAAAGAAGTCAATATTTTTCATACATTAACAAAAGGAAGTCAGTTGCTTGTGACATAAGTTCAACAGCTAACATTTGTAATTACTAGCAGTGATGGATGTTAACTAGATTTACTGTGATGATCATCTCATATTATATAGAAATAGCAAATCACATTGTACACTGGAAACTAATAGAATGTTATATGTCAGTAAGATCCAAACAAATCGAAAAAAAAACTTAAGATAATGGTCTCAGAATCTCAGTGTTTCTCTTTTCCTTTCTATCACGGTGGCATGAAGATTGCAGCAGCTCTAGGCTTCATATGAGAGTTTAAAACAAGAGGGTAGACATGAATGGCACCAGCCACATCTGTTCCAATGAATAATATTTTAATAGCATAGTTTGATGACAGATGGTAACTACACTAGTGGTGAGCATAGCATAACATATAGAGAAATAGAATCTCTATGTTGTACACCTGAAACTAATGTAAGATTTTGTGTGAACTGTACTCAAATAAATAAGTAAAAGGTATACTATCCCAAATAAGACTAAACTTTCAAATTAGAAACATTTCCTCAGTAAAGGAAATTCAAATGGGTAGGCATGCAAAAACCAAGCCTGAATCATCCATTTCTGACACATTCAATAATAAAATCATTTAAATTTAATTATGGATAATATCAGCCATATTAATGTTAATGGCAGTTCTGATCTATCCTTCCAGAATTTAGCATTGCATGTTTTGAACCCCCAGTCATTTTACACATTTATTTATTTACCAAAAACAAAGTTGTATTTATGCTAATATAAAGATCATTTTAAGGGTTGTTGTAGTTCACTCAGTAACTAAAAAAGAAGAAATTATAATTTCATTTTTGTGAACCAAATATATTCCAATCTTCTTCTATCACTTGGCTCTATTCCCCTTTATACGATGTTTGAAATAGGTGAGGGAGGGTAATAGGTATAAACTTCTAGTTATAAATTAAATAAGTTATAGGGGTGAAAAGTACAGGATAGAGTATATAATAAAGTAAAAATATATATACAATCAAACATAAGCCATATATTAATAAAATAATCTATAACGATAGTAAAATGACATTCCAATTTCTACATATGTTCCTATTAAGTGAATATTATGAAAAATAGTTTGTCACTGGCAAACAATCTAAATTTTTTGTTGACATTGAAACATCACGTGATATTTAGCTATCTATCAACTAATACAATTTAAGATGAAATTCACTAGTGAGGTAATGTATCATCTTTGTGTTGTTTTTAAGAAAATTAAAGTCATTATGGTTCTTTATTACAACCAGAAATATAAAGAGAGAAAGCCGATATAAAGATACTGTAAATTTTCATCCAACATTGGAATTTTATCTCTATATACAAATTAATAGTGGCTTAATTACAATCTTTTTCATTAAAATTAATAGTATGAACATCATAATAATTATTATAAGGAAGATTATTTTAAACTTTTGAACATGCAATGCTTCACTGGGGACATCTAAGAAATGAAGAAGCATAGATAACATGACAGAACACAAAAAAGGAGGTCAACAAAATTTAAAACTGGTAAAAATTAAGCACTAAGGAATATCACTCCGGTAGGAGGAGATTACATTCTAAAACATTAAATTCAAATATTATACAAATATCCCTGCCTTTGTGTCTTTATATGATTGTGATTTAGATTCTTGTCTCTGCAATTTGACCACTGTCAAAAATCAGTTCTTTTTTTAAACAGCTTTATTACAGTATAATTGACATATACATAGTTTTACACACTTAAAATGCAGGTTTTTGAGGTTTTTACGCATATATAACATCCATAAAACTATCATCAAAATCAAGATGGTAACATGTCCAACACAGTCCTTATAGTTCTTCTCTCTTAACCCACCTCTCCTCCTCCAAGCAACCACTTATCTTGTCACTATAGATCAGTTTGCATTTTCTAGAGTTTTACATAAATAGAATCATAAAATATATACTTATTTTCCTCCGACTTCTTTCTCTCAGCATAATTATTATGAGATTTATCTTGTTGCATGTATCAATAGTTCACTCTGCTTTACTGCAAGTAATATTCCATTGTATGGATATACAGTGGATTCTCATTATTCATGGTAGTTATGTTCTATAAAGTCCAAGCAGACTGAATTAGCAAATACTGAGTCATTGCCCATAGGGAAAATACAAGGTTAGGTTCCTGCGAGCCTCCAGTCACAATATTTTCATCAACGAATCAATACGTAATCCTGTTTTATGTGAATTTCTGTTTAAGGGCACCTTATTTAATACATGTTTTGATTCATTAACATTGAATTTATGGCACTATAATTCATGGTGAAAAGTAGCTTAGCTGATAGACATATTTTCTCCACAAGGCATAGCATTAGACAGCGGTTCAGTGGTGTTTGGGGGCCATTTAAACAGCAAAATTACCAACAAAAAAACACAAAAAATGCAAAAGACATGGCACTAAATATAGAGCAGAAGGGAGAGTTGCTTACATTATGGGAGCTGAAACAAGACCTTGTTGAACCTCAGCTAGAAAAACAAGCTCTTTTGGGCGACTCAAATGTTTTCACTGCTCTGTGCTCTCAAATGTCCTCCAATGCTCATGTAAATGTCAAGAGGATTCATTTGAGGGTTACAAATAAATTTTAGTTGGTAGTGGAATTTGCAAATGTGGAATTCTCAATTATGGAATCCACAAATTATGAGGGTTGTCTGTACCATATTTGTTTATCCATTCACCCACTGCTGGATATTTGTGTTGTTTTATGAATTTTATCTATTACAAATAATGGTTTCATGAATACTCTGTACAATTATTGATATGGATGCATGCTTTCTTTCCTTATAAGTAAATGCCCAAGAGTGGAATGTCCAAAAGGTATAGATATGTCAGTTTAAGTTTTAAGAAACTGTCAAATTCTTTTCTAAAGTGGTTGTAGGACTTTACAGTCTCACTAGTAAGGTATAAAAGTTTCAGTTGCTCAAGAGCATTGCCAACATTTGGTTCAATCAGTGTTTTTAATTTTATCCATTCCTGTAGGTGTGAGGTTGCAGCTCAAAGAGATTTAATTTGCATTTTCCTAACATCTAATGGTGCAGAGTATCTTTTCAAGTTTTTTTTTTTTTTTTGCTATCCTTAATCTTTGTTGAAAAGTCTTTTTAAATTCTCTGCCCATTTTAAATTTCTTAAATTGTTTTCCTAGGAGATTTGAGAACTTGACTGTAATTTTAAATACAAGAAATGCGCTTATGTTATTATTCTCTTAGACTTGTCTTTTTATTGACTGTCTAAAAACATAAGTTTGTATTTTTAGAAAGTCTATTTCATCAATGTTTTTCTATAATGAACTAATCTTTTGGTTCTCTAAGGAACCTTAGCACAAACCAAGGTAAAACAACAAAAGTGTTCTCATGTTTTATTTTAGGATTTTTATAGTTTTAGGCTTTATACTTACATCTCATGATACACTCAGAGTTAATTTTTTGTAGATACTGCCACGTACAAATTGAAGGGTTTTGTTTTGTTTCTGTTTGGGTTTTTTTTTTTTTTTTTTGGTACAAATTTTCAGTTTCAGAATCATTTGTTGAGAATAGTTACCTTTTTCTTTCTTTTAATAGTTACATTTTTTATAATGAATTGCCATTACAATAACATTTTCAAAATTCAGTTGTTCATATATACATGGGTCTATTTCTGAATCTCCTATCGATTTGTTGACCTCTTTGACTGTAATTTTAGCCAAAACCCACATATTTCTGATTAGTGTTACTTAATTCTAGTCTTCCAATTTTATTTTTATTCAAAGTTATTTCAGCTGTTCAATACCCTTAGCACTTCCATACAAATTTTAGAGCAAAAGTGTCGATTTCTATAAAACAATCTTGCTAGGATTTTTTTATTTGGGATTGTTTTGAATTGATAAATTTGGAGAAAATTTATATCATAAATACTGAATGCTCTAAATCAGAAACAGTAAAAATCTCACTATTTAGGGTGGGTCTTTAAATCATGTCAGCAAAGTTTTATAGCTTTAAATGTGTAAGATACACCTATTTTGTTAGATTTATCCCAAAATAATATTTTTATCCCATTGAAAATACTACTTTTAAATTAAACTTCTGACCATTGCTACAATAAAGTTGTAACAAAACTGATTTTTATGTATTTGATGTTATATCCTACAACTTTGCCAAATTCACTTATTCCAGTAGCTTTTCTTCAACATAGATAATGATGCTTCATACAAATAAAATCTTAACTGTTTTTTACTTGCATGCCACTTATTTTATTTATGTCTTATTTCACTGATTATAAACTTCCATACGGGGGCAACTGGGTGGCTCAGTCCTTAAGTGACTGCCTGGTGACAGAGGACATCCCTGATGTGTTCCTGACCTTTGGGGAAAAGCTCTCAGTTTTTCCCCATTGAGAATGAGATTCGCTGTGGGTTTTTCATAGATGACTTTTATGATACTGAGGTATGTACCCTCCATCCCTACAGTGTGAAGAGTTTTGATCAAAAACGGATGCTGTACTTTGTCAAATGCTTTTTCTGCGTCTATTGAGAGTATTGTAAGTTCTTGTTCTTTCTTTTATTAATGTATTGTATCACATTGATTGATTTGCAGATGTTGAACCAACCTTGCAGCCCAGGAATAAATTCCAGTTGGTCATAGTGAATAATCCTTTTAATGTACCTTTGGATCCTATTGGCTAGTATTTTGGTGAGAAATTTTGCATCCATGTTCATCAGGGATACTAGTCTGTCATTCTCCTTTTTGATGGGGTCTTTGTCTGGTTTTGGGATCAAAGTAATGCTGGTCTCATAAAATGAGTTTGGAAGTCTTTCCATTTTTTTCTTCTATTTCTATTTTTTGGAACAGTTTTAGTAGAATAGGTATTATTATTTTTTTAAAAGGTTGGTAGAATTCCCCTGGGAAGCCATCTGGCCCTGGGCTCTTTGTAGGGAGATTTTTGATTACTGCTTTAATTTCCTCATGGTTATGGGTCTACTCAGGTTTCCTATTTCTTCCTGGTTCAGTTTCGTAGTTTATATGTGTCTAGGAATGCATCCATTTCTTCCAGATTGTCTAATTTGTTGACATATATTTGCTCATAATATGTTCTTGTAATTGTTTGTATTTTTTTTTGGCATTGGTTGTGATCTCTCCTCTTTGATTTATGATTTTATTTATTTGGGTCCTTTTTCTTTTCTTTTTGATAAGTCTGACCAGGGGTTTATTAATCTTATTGATTCTTTCAAAGAACCAGCTCCTACTTTCTGTTCTACTGTTCTTTTGTTTTCTGTTTCATCAATTTCTGCTCTGATCTTTATTATTTCTCTTCTACTAGGTTTAGGTTTTATTTGCTATTCTTTCTCCAGCTCCTTTAGGTGTAGGGTTCAGTTGTGTATTTGAGAACTTTCCTATTTCTTGAGAAAGGCTTGTATTGCTATATATTTTCCTCTAAAGACCTCCTTTATTGCATCTCACAGATTTTGAACAGTTGTTTTTTCATTTTCATTCATTTCCATTAATTTTTTAATTCTTCTTTAATTTCCTGGTTGACCCATTCATTCTTTAGAAGGATGCTCTTTAGCCTCCATTTATTTGAGTTCTTTCCAACTTTCCTTTTGTAAATGAGTTCTAGTTTCAAAGCATTGTGGCTCGAAAATAGCATTTGGTGTTTTAACATTAAGCTTAATGTTAGCTTACTGTTATTGTTAGGTGTCCATTACCAGAGAGATGAAGTTCTCTTTTATCGTTAGTTTCTAGATATTTGTTTAAAATGGGAATGGATTTTGGATAAGTCCCACCTAATCATATGCTTTACTCTACTTACATATGGTTGGATTAAACTAGCTAGAATTTCCTCTAGAATTTTGCATCTATATTTACAGAAATTATTGTCTGTAGTTCTCTTATTCATTGTACTTTATGTGGTTTGCTATCAGAATGATGATGGTCGGGGCCCCTGGGTGGCGCAGTTGGTTGAGTGACTGCCTTCGGCTCAGGTCGTGATCCTGGAGTCCTGGGATCGAGTCCCACATCGGGCTCCCAGCTCCATGGGGAGTCCGCTTCTCACTCTGACCTGCTCTCTCTCACTCTCAATCTTTCCTAATAAATAAATAAATAATCTTTAAAAAAAAAAAAAGAATGATGATGGTCTCACAGAATGAGTTAGGAAATACTCTTGTTCTTGAATTTTCTAAGAGTTTGTGAAGAATTAGTATTATTTCCTTTTTATTCTTTAGTAGAATTAATCAGTGAACAAGGTGGGCTTGGATTTTCTTTATGGCAAGATTTTCAAGTTAATTATTTAATGGATATTGGGTTATTCAGTTTATCTATTTCTTCCTGAGTTTTGGTAGAATCTTTCAAGCAATTTGTCCAATTTAACTAAGTTAATAAAATATATTGATAAAATTTGTCCTTAATATTCCCTTATTATTTTTTTAACATATGTAGAACATGTTGTGATATCACAGTGTTATTTCTGATATTAATAATTTTGTCTTTTTTTATGATCAGTCTGGCTAAGTTTTTATCAATTTTATTAATATCAGAGAAACAGCTCCTGGTTCTATTTTCATCAGTATTTTTCTATTTTCTGTTCAGCTGATTTTTGTTCAGTCTGAACTTTATCATTTCCTTTGTATTGCTATTTTTGGGGATAAATTTGCTTTTATTTTTCTATTTTTTTAAGGTGGATGCTGAGACCATTAATTTGTGTCCTGCTTACTTTCTAAGACAGGCACTTAAGTGCTATAAATTTCATTCTGAATGATATATTTTGTTTTTGTTGTCATTCAGTACAACAGACTTTCAAATTTCCTATTGATTTCTTCTTTGTTCTATAGGTTATTCAGAATTGTGTTTTTTGGGTTTTCCAAATATTTTGGGGAAATCAGAGATCTTTTTGTCATTGATTTCAGATTCACAGAACATATTTTGTATGGGTTTAAACTTTTTTAATTTATTGAAACTCAATTTATGGCTCAAATATTTGTCTAAACTGTACTGTTGCATTTGATTTGAATGTGTTTTCTGTTGTTGGGTAGAGTAGTCTATGAATGTCAAGTAGGTCAAGTAAGCTAATAATGTTGTTTAGGTAGTCTATGTATTTAATGATTGTGCATTATTCTATCAATATTTATAAAGAATTATTAAAAGCTTTAGTATATTTGAACACTTATTTATTCTTTCATTTAATCAGCTATTTTTCCCCCATATATTTTGAAGCTCTTATGTACAACACCAAAAAGCCAGGATCCATAAAAAGAAAAAAATAATAAATTATAATTAACCAAATTTATGAACTTCTGCTCTATGAAATATTCTTTTCAGATAATGGAAGGATAAGCCACAGACTGGAGGAAAATAATCTCATCACATATCTGATAAGGCACCTGTATCCAGTTATGTGAGAAACATAAGACACATTAATATAAAAACAACCCAATAAAGAGGTGGGCAGAAATCTGAAAAGACATTTCATCTAAGGGGACACAGAGATGACAGACAATTATATGGCAATTACATGAAGAGATCTGAGAATCTCTTATAATTATTCATTGGGAAATATAAAATAAAACACAGTAAGATACCATCACACACCTACTAGAATGGATAAAATTGAAGAGATATACCAAAGCTGTTTTGGAGCAACTGGAGCCCTTGTACACTGCTAGTGGGAACGTAAACTACAATTCTGGAACACAGTTTGGCAGTCCGAGAAAGACAAATACCATATGAGTTCACTCATATGTGGAATTTAAGAAACAAAACAAATGAGCAAAGGGGAAAAAAGAGAGAGAGAAACAGACAAACAAAGACTCTTAACTATAGAGAACAAACTGCTGGTTTGTTCTCACCCACCCACCAGAGGTTAGGTGGGTAGGGGGATGGGTGAAATAGGTGATGGGGATTAAGGAGTGCACTTGTGATGAGCACAGTGTGATGTATGGAAGTGTTGGATCGCTCTATTGTACACTTGAAACTAATATTACAGTGTAAGTTAACCCAATTTCAATAAAAACTTTAAAAGAATTAATTATAAAATTACCAAATGATCCAGTTAATCTACTGCTAGCTGCTTACACAATAGGAATGAATGCCTATGTCCACGCAGACTTATATATGAGTATTCATAGCATATTTACTTAGAGTAGCCAAACATGCAAAATAATTCAAATGTCCAACAACTAAATAAACAAATATGACATATCCATAAAATGCAGTATTACCCAGCAACAAAACAATGAACTATTAAAAAACAGCATGAATAAATCTCAGGATAACTATGCTGAAAGAATAAAAAGTACATTTTTGATGACTATTTTTACTGAAATCCCAGAAAATGCAAACTAATCTATACTGACATAAAACAGGTGAGTTGTTGCCTGAGGGTCAGAAGGAGAAGTTTGAGGGCGCCTGGGTGGCTCAGTTGGTTAAGCGACTGCCTTTGGCTCAGGTCATGATCCTGGAGTCCCAGGATCGAGTCCCCCATCGGACTCCCGGCTCTGCGGGAAGTCTGCATCTCCCTCTGACCTTCTCCCCTCTCATTCTCAGTCTCTGTTTCTAATAAATAAATAAATAAATCTTTAAAAAAAAAAAAAAGAAGGAGAAGTTTGAGAGAGGGGTTACCAAGGTATACAGGGAAACTTTTAGGGTGATAGATATGTTTACTTTTGGGTTTCCAGGGTGTCAATGCATATTCAAACATATCAATTTTTTTACTTCAGAATTATGA
>CM052798.1:80470379-80486297 GCA_028533885.1 Nasua narica | reverse complement strand
TTATATATAATACATAAGACATATATATAAGACAATATATATGTGTATATATATTGCATCTTCTTTATCCACTCATTTATAGATGGACACTTAGGCTGCATCCATAATTTGGTTATTGTAAATAATGCTGATCTAAAGAAAGGGGTGAATGTATCCCATCTAATTAGCGCCTTTGTATTCTTTGGGTAAATACCCAGTAGTGCGTTTACTGGATTATAGGGTAGTTCTATTTTTTTAATTTTTTGAGGAACCTCCATACTGTCTTCCACAGTGGCTGTACCAGTTGACATTCCCACCAACAGTGTAGGAGAGTTCCTTTATCTCTAGATTCTTTCCAACTCTTGTTGTTTCTCGTGTTTTTTATTTTAGCCATTCTGACAGGTGTGCGGTGATATCTCATTGTGGTTTTGATTTGTATTTCCTTTATGATCAGTGATATTGAGCATCTTTTTTTATGTCTTTTGGCCATCTCTATGTCTTCTTTGGAGAAATATATGCTCATGTTTTCTGCCCATTTTTTAATTGGGTTATTTTTGGTGTTGAGTTGTATAAGTTCTTTATAAATTTTGGATATTAACCCTTTATTGGATATGTCATTTGCAAATATCTTCTTCCATTCCTTAGGCTGCCTTTTTGTTTTGTGGATTGTTTCCTTCACTGTGCAGTTTTTATTTTATTGCAGTCCCAATGGTTTATTTTTGCTTTTGTTTTCCTTGCCTCAGGAGACATATGTAGAAAAATGTTGTTATGGTCAATGTCAGAGAAATTACTTCCTGTTCTCTCTTCTAGGATTTTCATGGTTTCAGGTCTCACATTTAGATCCTTAATCCATTTTGAGTTTACTTTTTGGGAATGGTGAAAGAAAGTGGTCCAGTTTCATTCTTTTGGTTGTAGCCATCCAGTTTTCCCATCATTTGTTGAAGAGACTGTCTTTTTCTCTTTGCGTACTAGCCTACTTTGTTGAAGGTTAATGGAAGATATAATTGTGATTTTATTTCTGGGCTTTCTATTCTGTTCTATTGGTCTAGGTATCTACTTTTGTGCCAGTACCATATAGAGTACTGAGTTCTTAACAAGGCCTGCCCTCAGGGAAAACTTGTTAACCAAAGCCTAACCTGGTAGAGTATTATCGGAGCCTAATTGACCTGGGAGAAGGAAAATACCCAGCTCCATCCCACCCTAGCATCTTTTCTCACCTAAGGAGGTAGAAGAAGATAAACTGAGAAACACTTGTAAGTTCACAGTCCAGAGGCTCACACAGGGAAGACTAGAACCCTGAAGTGGCATATACCACATTTTAACTTTGGCTTTCTCTCAGGGAAAAGAGATGCTGTGATGAATGGAGATGGACTTCTTGAAATCCCTTATATTTTTTGCATGTTTATGTAATTTTCAAAGTCATATGGTAGATGTATGAATTTCAGTAAGCATTGGCTACTATCTTATCATGAAGGTATATGAAGAATTTTAACCACCCTTCCACAGTATGGTTGTAAGATATTTGTAGAATTTGTAAACCAGGGGAAGCAGTGTTTTAACAATGTGATGGAAAATTGCAGTCCAATTACTAAACTCTTGAATGATGACCTAGTTTTTCACAGAAGGAAAACTTGTGGGTAAAAGAGATAAGTTTGTAAATTGACATTCCTGGGGAACTTTTCCTCTTTGGCTAGTCTAAAAAAGCTCTTCTTTGGAAGGAAGTACTTGATAGTCATTTAAAGGCACTCACGTTCAAATATCCTAAAAGCTACATGAGGTGCTATAAAAGTAATAAAACTCTGTTTATAGTAAGTATGTTTGACATTGTGCAACCAGCAATTCTGTTTTAGCAGATAACAGGTTAGACCTTTCTAAAACTTCACTTTCTCACACATGAGTAGAGAGAAGGATTTGGGGAAACCATGCCAGATTCCAGATTAAATATCAGTCAAGAACCTGACCTTCTGGGAGGAAGCATTTTATAGTTTTATAGTTTGTTGGTAGTTAGAATGATCAGATTTTCTTATCTGTAACTAGACTAACTTGGGTGCTATAGAGAAAGCTGAGCATCTTTGCTATGGCCAGTGTAGGTTTTAGTTTTCAAAGAACAAGCCATAACTGATTATTTTAATTACTATAAGATATTCAAAACTGTATACACATGGCCATTGAATTGTATGACTACTAGGAATTAATTAAGAATGTCTTTTTTTAATTAAGAATATCTTATATGGAATTAGCTGTAAAATTATTAGAAATGTACTTTAACCGAGTCGTACCCCAAAATGTGAGAAATGAAATAAATGGTAAATGTCGTCCATGAAAGTGGCTTCCATTCAATAAGAACATACGGCCCAAGCACTTTTCTTCCATTTAATGCCTTTATAACACCTGAACTTTTCCTTCATAAAACTTATTGTGACTAAATTGCATTTGGTGATGGTTTAATTTAACTCTTTTCCTCTAGAACTATAAGCTATTTAAAGGCTAGGCTATGTTCCCCATGCATTTTATTTAGCAGATTCTCAAGTATTTGTGAGATAACTAAATTAATTAATTGCTCTGTGAGAATATATGTCAATGAAAATGAGAATGCACTATATTACTTTGGGATAGATAAGCATGTTAATAATAGTAATAATAATAAGACAGCATCAAAAAGAATAAAATAGGAAATGTGGGATATCTGATTTTAAACCTAATTACCTAATATACTGTGATGAGAAGACCGTAATCCTAACTTTGTCAGAGCACAATGGCCCTCTTCATTCAGTAAATATTTATGGATCACCTACTATGTGCCAGGCATTCAAAGATGAATGAACAATCAACATGAGTTTTATGTTTACAGAAATCGTATATAGTCCCTATTTTCTTCTGCTTTTTATTACAAAAGTCAAGGGCACATTAAAAATAGGCACAGTAAAGGTTCTAGTAAGGATGAGCCAGTTGCAACAACAGCTTTGTATACAGAGAACATTTACCTTCTGCAAAAGATGCTGAGGCTTTTGTATCACTATTATTTATAGAGTACCCTCAGAGGATTGGAACAAGACAAGGCAACCAAGGATGCTACAGATCTAAATATAAAGCAGTTCTATTATAAAAATTTCCTTTCAAGAGGTGCTAAATATGAAAATGTATATGCTTAAATTCTAGGCTTCTATTATATAATTTGCAGTACTGCCCTTAATTTTCTTCCCAGTCTCTCCTAAAACCACTTCAGTCAGCCATCTGGAAGGGCCTTGACTTTGGCATTGTGTAAAGCTCTGATTGTGAGGACTCCAGACTGGTTTCTGCGGACCAGAGAAAGGAAAGCAGGGCTCCAGTGGTCCTAACTGCTGTCTTTTAAAGAGGGAAGAAAGTCAGATGTGAAGAGGGGAGACAGAATGAGAAAATGGTGGGTTCTTTTGCGGAGAATGAAAAGGTTAAGTAGCAACTGGCAAAATCAAAGCTGCTTTTTTAAGGAGTTTTGTTTCCTATTCAAAGGAAATGTTAAGCTTTCCGAACTTTATTTCCAAGATGGAAAAAGTTGTTCATACTAGAAAAAGTTATTTTTCTAGTCTGCATGGTATTAATTTAAGGAGAGACACATGCGCATAGTTCATCTTTCTATAGCACCTCTTAAAGAAAAATATTTAAGTTGCTTCCAAACATTCCGCAGACTACATTAGCAAAAAAGGGGATATGTGAATTTAAAGATTTATTTTCATTAACAAAAAACAAGAAAAACTTTGTAAATGAAAGTCTTTCTTGCTCTATAAATATAATGATAATTATTTTCCATGGGCATATATTACTTTTTTTTTCCCCCTGGCACTAAGGAGTTAAGCTGTAAGAACAATTAACAATTCAGGCTAAAAGTGCTAGAACATGAAGGTGGAAAAGTGTGAACTTTGCTGTCTGCTGAGTTCCTATTATTACCAAGTTTCTTTCTCTCTCACTTTATCACCTCTAGCATTTCACTTCAGGGAATATATAAAGATAAAAGAGAAAATTTTTAACATAAGCTTATACTGTTCTTTTGATGATCAAAATAGTTACATACACCTTGTCTTACCTACATTCCCCAATGGTAGGCTGTACGAGTAAAGTTAGTAGGAAAAGAATTTTAAATAATATCCCATTTAATGTAGAAAGGGATCCTGCAAAAAGCCTCCCATTAGTTATAGTATTTTAGTAACTCTAGTCATGTATGTACTTAGGTATTTATGAAGAATTTCTGGTAAGAAAAACTGGAATATTAAAAAATCAACCAATAATATCTCAGTGTGTCATTAAAGATGCCTTCAAGAATGTGCTAAAAATGTATACATCAAAGGTGTATTGTTCAATATTTTTAAATAATATAAAATCCTTTTCAATTTAATTTTTTCCCGATAGGTTAAATGAACTTCAGTCCTCTGCCTAATGGATTAAAGATTAGTTTATAATTTGTAGTAGACAATTTTAATTTGATCTTTCCTGCTGGCTAGGCAAGGGGTTACTTGCTTGTCACAAATGGTAGGAGATTGCACACTAGAGGAAGAGGAGGCATTAAAGATAGCAAAAGTTGGACTCACAGGACAAACCTAGGCACCTTCAGTCACCTGGACTCTTTCTTAGTAAAGTTGGGAGCAAAACAATTTATTTTTTAAGTGAGGATGGAAATAATTGAGTTAAGGAAATGTGTGCATTTAACAAACAATATTGACCATTAGAGTAAGGACATACCCCGTGATTGATTGGAAGTCTTGAAAAAAGCAGCCAGTCCAGACTGGTGGCTGACATGATTAGCATGTGCATGTTAGGGGAGAGTTCTGTGGGCTGATGAATGAGGTGATTCAGAAAGAATAACATGTAGTTACTTAGGCAAAGTGAGAGAGGAGATATTTGAAAGAAGAGTAGAAAAGATTGGAAAAATCTGGGGATAAGGAATCTCTTATAGATAAGCAGAAGTATTGCCAAGTATTGGGGTGCCTGGGTGACTCAGTTAGGTAAGTATCTGACTCTTGATTTCAACCCAGGTCATGATCTCAGGGTCATGGAGTCATGTTGGGCTCCATGCTCAGCAGGGAGGAGTCTGCTTGAGGGAATTTCTCCCCCTCTCTCTGCCCTTCCACCCCCCACTTGCACATGCTCTTTCTCTTAAAAAAAAAAAAAGTATTGCCAAGATTTAATGAAACTACAGACTTGTAGTATGACTAGTTTGCAGTTTCCTGTTTGCCTCCAACCTTGTTTAGTAGTGAAAATGGGAGTTATATATTGTGAATTATAAAGTTCCTTAGAATTTGATCTTGTTGGTAGAATTGTTTTGAAGACCCAGATGAAATCTACCTTCTAAAATCCTCCCTAGGTTTCCAGCCCCACTGACTGTTCTTTTTTGGAATAACCCTGCTTTCCTGATCCTATATGTACAGCTAGTGTTGGCTAATGTAGGGTCCTCTTAATGGTGAGTACCTGGAGAGCTACCACCATGTCTGTAGTGCCTGCATATGATAGGGACCAGGTCAGGACCTTAAACAGAGTAAGAATGATCATGAGAGCATTGCTTTAATGATGGGCCTCGGGACCTGGCTGTGAACTAAAGAAGGTATTCAATGGAAATGTTGGCATAGAAATCTAGCATTATAATGATGCCATCAGGTATCTCAGAAGCACTAAGAATAATGTCCATAGATGTATGGAGAAAAAAAATTATAAATACAGTACCCACATCCATTAAGGACCTTAAAGTTGGTAGACAATTAGAGAGGTAGAATGGAATTCACTGTTATAAGAGAGATCCATATACTTGAGAAGAGGGAAAGTGTTATAATAGTGATTTGGAAGTAGGTCATGCAAACTAAATAATATGTGTATGTTTTCTTCGAAACCCACTGTCAAATGAGAAATGCAAAACCTGTAACAGAAGAGATTTGCATGGTGACGGATGTGGTCAGTGTGATAGGATTGAGAAAGAAAGGAATGCAATTTTGGGAAGAATGAGGTCAAGGATTTGTGCTCACCTGGGCTGGCTTCATGGATTTAGGACTAGTGCTATCACTATTGGGGTTCCTACTCAGAAGAGTATGCATTTAATGCTCGTTGGTCCCCTTCACGAAATTCTTAATAATTTAATTTCTGAATTTGTATTTTGTGAGTGAAGTCTGATGAGACAGTAGAATATGTACTAATAGCTTCAAGCCTCAACTCACATGTAACCCCAACTCCTACTTATTCTCCTACCCTCTGTCTTTCCAAGAAAGGTTCAGTAATAACTGCTCCATCAACCCCTAGTACCTCTGCTCCTCCTGGCCTCTTCCTCCCTACTACCAACTCCCCATCCTCCTGTGACAGCTTCCACCTCCTGCCCCTGCCCAGGTCCTGCCTGGCCTCCCCTTCCCTGTACCCGTCTAATCATTGCTGCTGCCTTCCACCCCTGGTAGAGAACCGGGCAGGAGTTTGAGGAGAGCCAAACTGGCTGTGCCTGTCCCATGGCATCTCCGAGCTAGGTGGGCATGGCTGTGTCCATCTCTATCTAAGGCTTACAATACCATGGCATAGTCGGTGGGTAACTTTGTGGGAGTGAGCCTCTAGCTCACCCTCAATCCAAGTTCCCTATGCATACTGTTGCAGAGGTTATAATTCCTTGGTAATTTCCTCCCAACTATGAGTTGGGGCAGCCATGCCTTGGAGAAGGGAACTTGACTTCTCTGCCCCTGGCCAAGGTATGGCATCATCAGTGATTGGTGAGAGGAGGAATCCAGCCATTTGTGGACTGTGAGTGAACATGCAGAGTCATAGGGAGACGCTCTCTGGTAGCACTAGGTGTCTGCGTTCTGCAAAATTAAGCAGATAAAAAAACACCTTGACATATTGAAGGAGAAGTAGCAGAAGAAGAGATTTTACATTTAGGACCTTTAGGGACATTTTTTCCCTTGCTTTTTGAACAAGGGGCTCTATATTTTCATTTCGCAATAGGCCCCAGAAATTATGTAACCGGCCCTGTACTTGGGGTGGTAATTTGAACATTACAGATAAAAAATAATTATAGGGGGATATACTAGTAATGAGAAGACATAGATTACTTGGGAGGTGATTTCAAGAAACACAAAATGGGGATTTAGAAAAAGAAACAAAAAATTATAACCTCCCCCATACTCCTTAAAAAAAAAATGGTGGGAGATCGAATAGGGTAGCACCGTGGAAAACTGTGGCTCCTCTTCTTTGAGGACTTTGGCAGAGTAGAAAGTGCTTCAGAGTTGCCCTAACCCCCATCTAAAGGGGCAGGGAGCTGGGGGTATTCGTGCTCTGCCTGACATTCATCACTGGACTCCTTACAGTGTAAATGCCTCAGCATTTCTGGTCTCACCTGCTATAAACTGAGAAGTCTTCAATCCTAGAGTCTCAGGGTCTCACAGGAGACACGAGGGGCCAGACCTGGATGGGAATGCTAAGAGGATCTGACTTGGGCACCGAAAGGATCTACTACACGGAATGCTTCTTTAACCCATTTGACATCGAGTGAGTTGACTCTGGGGGTGATGCTACTGAACTAGGCCACACTAAATTGGGAGTACCCTACATGGGTTCTTCTTCCCAGTGTTTATTTAGATATGAAACTAATAATAACCAACTTCAGAGGCCTTGAAACTCTATCTGCCATTTAAAGTAATAAGAATTCACAAAATCATAAGCATGTGCAATGCATTCTATATAAAGTACCTGGTTTCTTAATTTCTTCAATACACTTCCTTGTGTGAACTGCAGTCTCTCTCAGCTCAGAATATTCTAAATACAGTTAGTTATCTGCATTCAATTAAGTGCTCTGGTTTTACAAAAGGCAAAATTTTCATTTTTAGTTTAACCAAAATTCAAACACCAATGAACATATAGTGTCTTGCTCTTCAGCAATATATGTATTATGAATATTTAGAAAACATAGCGGTATCTCATCCGACATGTATTAGGTATCAAAAATTTTACGTTAGGAAGTACTAGAGTAAGGGTCGCTAGGAGAATGCCTCAAAAACTGAGGCGGCAGCAACATCAATTATGGATAAAGGCAGGGTTCACGATATGTAATGCCTAGGTTTGAATCCTGTCTCTGACTTATGAGCTAAGTTACCTTAGGAAGTTCCTTCAGTTCCTATGTGCCTCAGTTTCTTTATCCTCATAAAAGTTTTCTTTTTTCAGATTTAAATGAAATAATATTTTAAAGTACTTACCATAAGCTCGGTACATGAATTAAGTGGATCCATTAAAATTGACTACTTACATATTCTTGGAGTAAGCCTTCAGAAATATCGTGGGGTTATTATGAGTTACTTAACCTGGGAGCAGAAATTAACTCCAAAACAGTCAGAAGAGGCCAGAAATATATAAAATATCACCAAGAAAATGACAAAAGGAACTTCACAGGGCAACTGACAGGATAATCCCTCTAATCTGCTGGTAACATTAGGGTAGGCCCCCTGGTTAGAAGATGAAGGGTGCTGAATTTTTGGATTTCTGCTATAGGAGTCATATATTTGTTTTATCCTTATTGAATTACAGGCAATATGTCACCAGTATTAATTAAAACATATAAATTCTGTTTTATATAAACTCAGTCAGAGAATAAGTCTCCAAATCACTTTTATGGGAATAGTGAAATTTTGGTATCAGTACAATATATATATATGAGAAGAAAGAGGCCAATACCACCTGTAAATATGGATGCAAAAATTATAAACAAAATTTTAGAAAACCAAATACAGAAATGTATGTGTTATATACACACACACATATATGCAAGTATGTGTATATAAATGGGAAGACTTATATGGGTATGAATGTTTACAATTATAATCATGTTACATCACACATGTACCAATTTAAAAAAGAAAAAAATTATATAGGATCATTTTGTTAAATGGAGGAGGCAACAAAATTCAACAATAACTTAAAAAAAATTTTTAAAGAATTTTTATTCATTTATTTGAGAGAGAGAGAGAACACAAGCAGGGGGAGCAGCAGAGGGAGAGGGAGCAGCAAGCTCTCCACCGAACAGGGAACCCAATGTGGGCCTCGATCCCAGGACCCCGGGATCATGACCCGAGCAGAAGGCAGACACCTAACTGACTGAACCACCCAGGAGCCCCAACAATAACTTAGAATTTTTTTAAAAATTCTTAGCAACCTAGTAATAAACAATAATTTCTTTAACTGAGTAAAATTCATCTATATGTCAGTAAATTCATTTTCAAAGAAGTATGAGAAAAGTTTCCTTTAAAAAATCAAAAATGAGGGGTGCCTCAGTGGCTCAGTGGGTTAAGCCTCTGCCTTCAGCTCAGGTCATGATCTCAGGGTCCTGGGATCGAGCCCCACATCTGGCTCTCTGCTCGGCGGGGAGCCTGTTTCCTCCTCTCTCTCTTCCTACTTGTGATCTCTCTCTCTCTCTGTGTCAAATAAATAAATAAAATCTTTAAAAAAAATCAAAAATGAGGGGTGCCTGAGTGGCTCAGTGGGTTAAAGCCTCTGCCTTCGGCTCAGGTCATGATCTCAGGGTCCTGGGATGGAGCCCCGCATCGGGCTCTCTGCTCAGCAGGGAGCCTGCTTCCTCCTCTCTCTCTGCCTGCCTCTCTGCCTACTTGTGATTTCTCTCTCTCTGTCAAATAAATAAATAAAAAATCTTTAAAAAAATCAAAAATGAGACAGGAGCACCACTTTTATTCAGTTTTTTCCTGCAGGTTCTAAATGACACATTAAGAAGAAAAAAAGGAAAATATGCAATATTTGGAAAGGAAGAAAAGCTATTATTTGTATATAAAATGATAGTCCATATAGATAGTCCCATAGAACCACAAACTGTTATAGATATCAGTAAGATTTCTTGAAACAAAACCATTAACTAATCAATAATAGTTTGTTCTATAAATCAGCATCAAAGCATTAGTAACTATATGTAGTTACACAGCAATCATAACTATAAATAAGCATCACATACAATAGTAATGAAGTTTTTAAAATTCCTAATAATAAATCTGGCCTGTATGTGTGTGTCTGGAAGAGCAAAAGACCAAGAATACCTTGAAGAATTCTGAGGAATGAGCTACAGGTTTAGTCTACCAGACATCAGGAGTTGTCCTAATTCTATGGTAATTAGGACCGTGTGGTCTTGACAATAAACCAATGGAAGAGAAACAAGACCTGCAAATCAGACCCATGCAGAGAGTGTCCATGTATAGGTTACAGGCAGCACTATAATTCAGTGGGGAAAGACTGTGCTGTCAATATTCAGTCAGCAGTGCTTGGAAAATTTTTTATTTGCGTGAGAAAAAATAAATCCCTCTGTTTTCCCATATACCTAGTTGCACTACAATTGAATTAAAGACGAAAATATACAACCAAAAAAAAAAAAGATGTTTCAAGAATGTATGGAAGAAACTTCTTATGACTGTTTAGGACTAAAGCATTTTTAAAACTAAACCCTAAAAGAACATATGTAAAGGAAAAGAGTGCTATGTGTGAATGCATTAAAATTAAATATTTTTACAGTTAATAATGGGTGAAGCATGTCAAAAGGTAATAAATAGATAATAAATGAATTGTTCTACCTGTACAAGTGAAATGACATGTGCACAAGGTTATTCATTGCATCATATTTTCTAATAACAAAATACAAGGTGAGCCTAGAAATCTCATTTCTCACCATTAGGTAGGTCCAGGAGATGAACTATGTTCTGTGTATACCTATTAAAAAAAAAGGAAGGAAGGTAGGAAGGGAAAAGAAGGAGGGAAGGGAGGAAGGAAAGAAAGAAAGAAGGAAGGAGAAAAAAGGAAGGAAAGAAAGAAAGAAGGAAAGAAGGAAGGAAGAAAAAAGAAAAGAAATATTGCAGCCTGATATCATCCAACAGAATTGCATCAATGCCAGCAATAGTGGAGGCATTTTCCTTGACATTTTTCTTTCTTTCTTTTTCCTTGACATTTTTATGTTATTTAACACTTGGTGCCACGACCTCCAGGGAAGATCATCTGAGTTCCCTTAATTCCATATGGGGTGGGGGATGGGGGGCGGAATCAAAATGAAAATCCATGCCAAAGACTAAAGGTAAACAGGTACCACTCATACGAATGGCAGACAATTAGTACCTAGAATGTATTTAAAAACTGCCACAAGACAATAAGAAAAAGATAATACATTGGATGGCAAAGTATATGAAGGCCTTTCAAAAAGAAGACACTAATAGTTTATAGATAGTATAGTGGATACTTTTTCATACCTATTGAACTGTGAAACTAACAAATATTAACATCAACATCATTACGTATATGGAACTACAGGTACCCTTATATACTTTTGAGTTGGTATAAATATCTTTAATTACTTTGAAGAACAGTTTTCAGTATTTGGAAGGATTTAAGAGGTGTATTATATCCTGTGGGTCAGTAATTTATTACCAGATGCACATTCTTAGCGAAACTCTTGTATTTGTGTACAAGAAT
This sequence comes from Nasua narica, assembly GCA_028533885.1. Classification (NCBI taxonomy): domain Eukaryota; kingdom Metazoa; phylum Chordata; class Mammalia; order Carnivora; family Procyonidae; genus Nasua; species Nasua narica. Next base: position 80,474,870 of record CM052798.1, on the reverse strand, counting down.
ATATATAGGAAAATGTTTATTATTTTGTAGATTACAGTTGCAGAATATTAAAAACAATCTAAATTATCCATATATAAGGTGGATAAAAGATGGGAATAAACAGAATAATTTAAAGTGGATAAAGTGAATGACCTGTAGTAATAGGTATCACTAATACATCTCAACACAAAATGTTGAGAAAAAAACAACAGAATAATATATTCAGTATTATGTTATCTGTACTCACCTTTAAAAATAGAAAATGACCATATGTAACTTATGTACACATGGGTATATTGTAAATTAGTAAAATATGCATGGGAATGAAAAATGTCAAATTGGGACCTGGAGGAGAGGAGTTTGACAGGGGTGAGCATGGATTTTAACTCTACCTGTAATAGCTGGTTTATAAGGAGAAAACAAGATATAAAGTGCTAAGAGTGATGAAATCAGGCAGTAACTATGTGGGCAAGTTTTTATATTATTCTTTATATTTCGATGCTGAAAATTATTTTATAATAAAGGATTACTAATAGCAAAAGACAGAGTCCAGGGATGGGGGTGAGGAGGAGGAGATTGAGTTCAAAGAGGTATAGGAATCATTTTGGGTTGGTGGAGCTATTCTATGTCTTGATAGAGATGGTAGTCACATGATTCCGTATATCGTCAAATATAGAATTATACACATAACACTGGTGACTTTTACTAGATGTGAATTGTTACCTCTATAAAGCAAATTAAAAAAAATCTTCTCAGACTTTGCAACTCTAAAAAAAAAAATGTAAGGTTGGACACTCATTACTCTGAAAGTGTCCCCAAAGATGTTTTTCTTCCTCTCTTACTCAGTTTCTCTCACAGATTTCCCTTCTCTTTATTTTTCTTTCTCCCTGTCTGAAACCCTTTGTCTTTCTCTGTTTTTGCAGGCCTCTTTGCAACTGCCTGTGTTGCTTTCTATCTGCCTGTCTCCCGCTGCCTCTTTTGCCAGAATCACATTTCCCTTCTCTGGCAACAATGTGACCTCCTTAAACCCAATCACAGAAAAAGTCAAATCATTTTGCAGCATCTTTACCTCTTTTTCTTCATTCCTGGTGCTCACACATATACTCTATTGCTGATCCCAACCTGGAAAAGGTGTAGGGAGGAGGGGAACCAGCAACTAATAACTTCTCTAAGAGACGTAGATGCAACGGGTAGGGAGAGAATATTATGCTGGGTTATGGGGTCAACTATAATGCCTGACTTGACTATGACATTTTGCTGGGACTATATGGTGAGGAAAATGTAGAGAAATCATGTTAATATTTATAGGATTCATATTTGTGTTGATAGCACAGACAAAAGCAGAATCAGAAGCTCTTCCCTGAAACACCCCGTCATTCCCTTATAGCAGAGATGCTACTACTGTCTGAATTCCAAGCTAAGAATTCTGGGTGTTCATGCCCTTCCCCAATGCCAGTTCCTTCCTGTCATTTCAGCTTCTTGGTTTTATGAGCCTTACCTCAAGCTTTTGCACTGGAGTCTACTCACTTGTTCAATCTTTGCTCCACTACTTCATCTCACAAGCCATAGTTTGAAGCAATATAGCAAACATTAGCTCCTGACACATTCTGGATACTAGGATCGGAGGTAGAGGGCTCAAGGGGATTGAGACACTGTTACGGTCCTCAAACATCTCATAGTCTAGAGGGAAAATATACTTTATCTCCTCATCTTGACTGTGAGATATTTAGACTAGCAGCACAGCGTTTGCAATTGATCTCTGTAATATCTCTTAAGAAATACTCCCAAGTAAACTCAGCTTGACAGTCTCAGGAGACGCTCCAGTTACCAAGAGTGAAATGTTGAAGAAAAATGACCATAACACCAACTAATATTATTTCTTTCAGATTTCTGATGTAGCATGATATAGGCAGAGATTAGTAAATTTGATGAGGAATTAAGGAGAGGGCTCTGATATGACAAGCACAAAGAAATGATCTCTAGATGGCCTTTTTCTTCCAAAGCATGTCATCAGCATTTATCCCCTTATTACTTCCTTCACTTCATGTGATTCGTTTGATAACACCCTAAACATGTTAGCTGGAAAACAAAGGTGAAGAATGTATGAACAATTTACTAGATTTTGGCATGACTTTTCCATTCTTTAGCACAAAAGCAATGTACAAATATCTCTGTATTCTTTAAAAGTATTAAATGTGTCATCACATACCTTTTGGAGAATATTTTTGCATATGAACTACAATTTTATGTATGGTTTTTAATAAAAAGTAGGATGCTAAAAATAAGCAACATGAAAAAAATTAAAAAGTTTACTTTTTCCTTAAGTATTTACAATAACCAGAAAAAAGAAAGAAAAAATAAATGAGTATGAATGTAGTAGCAGTATTAGCTTTTAATTTGTCCAATCAAAACTATAGGTTTTTGGGATACTATATTTGTTTTTAACTGAAAATTCCTTTTAAAATCACTTACAAAAATGTAAGTGTGCTAAGATTTTTCTTAATTAATAGCAATTGTACCTGAAAAGGCACAAAAAATTATGGGAAGGAAAAAGAATGGTAAATTCTAGGTAATTTTCATTGTTATCCCTAGCAAAGTCTAACATTAATTGGAGAGTTTGGTAAATATTCAACCTAAACTTAATCTCAAGAAAACCCCCCAGGGGAGCCTGAGTGTCTAAGTCAGTAGAGCAGGTGACTCTTGATCTTAGGGTTGTAAATTCAAGCCCCATGTTGAGTGAAGAGATTACTTAAAAATAAAATATTTAAAAAAAACAACAGCCCACAAACATTGTTCCCTGTGGATGAAGGCTAGGCACTGAATGTTGCCTAACTTTATTGGTTATATTTTTATGCTAAAATCATAATTTTTCAGGATCCCTTAACTTATTTGGGTATGGTTTTATATTAGTTGACCTCAGTTATTAAATAAGAGAAGATTAGAGCCAAACTGTTATAAATTTCTGAAGAAGAAAAGAATATAATATGACTCTTAAAAATAACAATAGCATTATTGGAACTTAGTCTTCCAATTTTATAAAAGCTAACTGGAAATGACCCATTATACCTCACTACAATACAAACCCTCACTAATTGCCAAGATTGGGCATGAATAGATTGTGGTATCTGTTAGAATGTGTGAATTCTAAAACTATATTCAGAACATAGAGTTTATAAAAACAACAAAAACTAAAGCAAATTTTTCTATAAAATTACTTTAGTTAGACAACTTCTGTCTCTCAGCCTTATCTGATTGAGTAGTCAAGCTTTATAGGTCAATATTGTAGATAAGTCTACCCTTCGCTTATATGGCACATAAACATTCCATATGTATTGGAAATCACATAACAGTTGTTCAGTTTGGTGTATGGCCACAGTTCTTAGTATTAATAAAATAAAATATTTATTATAGATCAGTTCCTAAGAGACCCGAGGCCTATCTGGCAGAGCCACACAGTCTGATTAAATGCAAGAAAGTACGCAGTATTACTGTGGGGCTCTCAGATGGCTACAAATCTGGCTCGTCTTCTTTAACAACTTAGCTCTTAACTCCTATAATATGTCCCCTATTTGATCATGGCATGAAACTAGAGAAGCGTATCTGAAAACTCAACTACAAATCAATTCAATTTACTATATGTCTTTAGCTGCTAAACTGCAGGATAAAGTTCCTATTTATATAAAACTCATACACAGGAGTCAGCAGGGTGCTTTTACTTTGATTTGAAGCAAATTATATGGATATTTAACGGAATAATAATTCTATTATAACATAGTTTAAATTCAAGGCACTTTTGATGAGAATAGATTGCTCTTATTGACATTTATTATTTGCTATTCTGAGTCACATTAATGCAGTGCACCATCTGAAATTTCGTGCCTATACGTCTTCAACGTGCATAAGACTGTTCAGTTGAAAAATGTACTTTTATAAAACTGTATATTCTATGCAGGGATTTAAAGAAAGATACAATCTGCTTACCTCAAAGTCTATTGTGGTTACTTGAGAAGAATATGATGCTAACTTATTTAAGATTAGTTATTCCTTTATTTTGTTATTTATTTTTAATTTTAAAAATTTTATTCAAGTGTAACATACAGTATTATATTAGTTTCAGGTCTAAAGTATAATGATTCAACAATTCTGTACATTAAAGTTCTTTAACATTTAAACATTTTACTATATCAGTTAACAGCCAGGAGAAAATGCTCCAGGTGTGGAGCTGCAATGTCAGATTTGAGGAGCTACAAGAGCTGAAGTAGCCAGGATTAGCCTCAGCCAGGGAGTTAGGAATACTAACTCAAGCCACCTTACAATACTTGGGAAATACTGTACTTGCATAAGGATGTTTCCCAGAGAGCATAAGACAATGCCTGCGGTACTTTGAGGTATGGAATTTCAGCTCTAAGAAATGGGAACAAATACTTGAGAGGAAAGAGTGGATCATTTCAGGCAATTATTTTGTCCCATAAATGCTGGGCTGTAACAAGGATGTAATATATATATATATAT